>CAXIVR010000004.1:96146624-96164751 GCA_964035755.1 Teleogryllus oceanicus
GGGCGATGACGTCCCCCACTGGGCTCCTGCGGCGGGTCTTTCAATGGTTTGCGGCGGCCATTGCTATCTTATTTTGTAATTAACTTCCACCGGGTTACACCAATGGCAGTTTAAATAAATTTATCTTATCTTAATTTGTTTTTCAAAATAGCAGAGCTTTTGAGTAAGTCCAGATCGACCGGGAAAATTCATTTAGAAAAATCGTTTAAATCATTTAGGCGCTAGTGTTGTTCACGGACGGACGTTTTGAAAAATAACTTTTTCGGTATCAGGGCACAAAATATGTTATTTTCCTTTGAAATGTCTAATCGATTTTCTGCTGCATTACATAACTTTCTCATAACTCATATATTACTTCCTATGTAGGAAAAAGTAAAATCCTTGGATTTTGATTTCAGTGGGTTCGATGATCGTTGTAAATACTCAATCATAAGTCTAAGTAAAATATATTATTTCTGGCCATGCTTTGAAAAATGTTCATTGTTCAAAGGTATCGCATGGATGGGGTACCATTCAGCAACAAAAAATAATTAATTTTTTTGTTGATTAAACGTCTTAAATTTGGCTTGAAAAAATTTCATTATGCCCGCCAGGCGTGTATCTGCATTTAGGCTTTATTGCGAGTACAAGAAAATGTGTATTTTGGTGTTAAAATTAAATGTAAAGAATATTTATAGATGCCACAGTTTTCACTATCCTGTTCATACGACAAAGCATAATTTGTAATACATTTGATGTTTTTATATACACGAAAGTGTTTTGTTTCGTCACTATGGCCTCTGAGTAAGTAAATAAGACGACTGACATCAATAAGGCTTACTCGAAACCGAATATTACTGAACGCTTTTTGAAATCTGAACTATTTACGAACTGGAGATTACATAGTTACTAAACCACTATGGATCCTCAGTTTGCAGTGAAAAACAGTTTGTGTCATTGGTCTCGTATCTTGACGTTGGTGATGGCATTAATGGTGATCAATGTTAATTGTATCATGGAACGTCCTGGCAATGTAACGGGTAAACAAAACTTGTAAATATGTAACAACTTAAATGTAACAAGACACCTCCAAGCTTTTATTCGATCAGTGAAAGTTCCAGTGTATCATTTGTGGTCAAGAATAATTACACTCTGCCTTGATTGCAATTAAAGAATAAGTAAACTGCCTGCAGCGCTGTTTGCAAAAGCCGTCCGTCCGTCTGTGAAAAATGTTAGGGGCTAAACCGTTCAACCAATTGTCTCCAAAATTGATATTCCTCAATCAATCTGGCTGATATCGCGACCCCTTGAATTTGAAACTGGTATTTTAATTTTGATGAGTACTTTACATGACGCCTCTGGGACATTTTCCAAATTTTCAGAAAATGGCTGCATCATTTTTTACTAATTTTTTTGTTGGAAAATGTGAAGGACCTTTAAGAGAATGATGCATGCTCATGTTCGTTGAAAATCTTCAGTTTTCGAAAATTGAAAAAGTTCAAAATTTTTCGAGTCTTCCTACAACTACAATTATGAAGATAGAGATTTTTCCTAATGAAATCTGCTCTTAAAAACAGATTTTGATATAAGGTCATTTATAATTTTCGAAAATGTTAGTACTTTTCGCGTGAAAATACAGGCGAGAAAGTACGTGTTATTTGACCCCACTAGTCATTTTATTATTATAAGACTTGGCAGTGAGCGCATGCACGCTGTCACTATTTCTGTAAGTTAGAAATCCTCGTAGGAGTATCGATGTTTTGATTTGTGTATGTTGGCTTATTTGGTTCGTATAACGATACAATATAATCAACACAACAAGAACAAGAACAATAATTAGGTAGTAGTTCAGTGGCAATGGTATCTTAAGACTGCGGTATTGCTTTGCATTAAGGGGAGGTTTAGTATATTGATTCAGTGGTGAGTTGTAGTTGACATTTACATAGTTGAAAAGATTGAAGGCGTTGTCAATGTCAACAATAGTATTTATTTAAAAAATAGCAGCTTTCGACGTAGTCGGTTTTGTGGCTCCCAGGCAGCAGAAAACTTGTGATGATGGCTAAGCCATCGAAAGTTGCTATTTTGAAATACTCATTGTTGACAATGACAACGCCTTCAATCATTTCAATAGGGATTAATAGCCCTATGCTCGCAATGTTAAATTTCAGTTTGTGACCCATTTTCTCAGAAACTATTAATTGGACATAAATCAAATTCGGCATGCTGATTGTGACACACTTCATACATTTACTAAGATTTTTATCAGATACATCTAGTGCCTCCGTAATCCAATGTCTTCATAACTCAAGTTCCTCCACTAGAGAAGCACTAGAGAACATTTAAAAGTGACATGTTGCTTATGATTAACTCTGGGAGTGAAAGGGTTAAATGTCATTAAAAACCGGTTGAAAGGCCGTAACGCAAAAAAAAAAAAACAAAAAACAAAAACAGATTTTGTATTATCACTAAAAGTACAAAGAATAGAAAACTGACGAAAACCAACACTCGAAAATTTTCATCCTCATGGCTTAACACCTCCCTTTAAAATAACAGCATAACATATCTGAAATGCTGAATAATGAACATGATTGATTGTATCGTATTATTAGTTTAATAATACAGATATTTTGAAATATCCTGGGGTTTTACGTTACATTAGACACTTTCAGTTTACATTACATGTACTAATCTTTGTTTAAAAAACCTTATTAAATGTATCTAGAGAAAAGAAAAGAACCACGTGTTATTTGGCATATGGTGAACAGCATTGGACCTGGATGGATTGATTTTAACTTCAGGGTCGATCATCTTGAAATTGCACAACTGACCATCGAAATTAAATACTACAAACTAAAATATGACCCACAAGATATGGAATAGGCAATTCTGAACATCGGAAGATCATTCATGTTGACTTCGATGGACCTCAGAATTTAGTATGCCCACATATCCGTGTCCTGTTTGGCTTGAAAAGGACTTCTATTGTGTTCTCTCAGGATCACATTCTGCCGGACCCAGACGGAAGTCAGCTATTTCCGATTATGTCATTGAGGTAAGCAGAAAAGAGCTTTTGATTTATTTCGGTAAAAAAGGAAAAGCTTTGTGACTACGTGTGTACATCTTCACAAATTATAGCCCATTTGTTAGTGTACTGCTCCGGCATTTGCATGGTGTTGATCGGAGAAACCACGGAAAACTACTGATCAGAGTAAGCCGGCCGATAGAATTCTCCTCCAGACAGCGACTGAATTCGACCTAGCTGAAAAGCTTGACGAAAATTCTGCCGCCGTAAGGACTCGATTCTATGACCTCCCGGTCAGAGGCACTGCAGTGACATCAGTTGATGCACTGAGTTACCGTTCCCAGTTTTTGCCTATGTTTAAAATGAGGAATTTTGATATACCTTTCTCAGAAACTATTAAACATAGAGCTTTGAAATTTTCATTGAATCTTTCTTATCACTTTAACGGAGGAAATTTAAATATGTAGATTATGTTTTAAGTAATATTTTTTGTTTTAAACAATTTTTCTTAATAAAAATTTCATTTATCTTGAAATACAAGAGAGATTTTAAATGCCTTGTTGAAATTAAGACTGTGCCACTGGTAAAAGCTCTGAAAGTTTGATACTCCTACCATCCATAGTTTTAGAGAAAATGTTCCTGAATACAAAATGTAACTGAAAGGAGATTGGTTCTAAAGTTTCTTAAACCATCTGGTCAGGTACACCTTCCGTTTATAATTTTGAGAAAATGTTTCTTGAATTTGAAAATATGTAATTTTCTGAAATGTACCGAATGGTTTCAATTCTCTATACACTTGAACCCATTAGTCACCATCAAGATCATTCCATATCAGAACTCCAAATCGTGAAAGTCAAACTGTCGAACCACGCCACATCCACTGCTTGCGTTTGTAAAAATAATGCAATATCACTTCTAGAGACGTAAACCAAAAATGTAAATTGTATTTTGAAGAGCAAAAATTAAATTATTAAAAACAAAGAAACAAAAAATTGATATTTTGGAAAGTGGACCCCTCCGATTCCCGTTAAACGATTTTGATATGTGTGCATTCATTTTAGCGCTTTATTTTGTTTTTAGTAAAATAATCCTCAAAAGAATTCTTCATTGTAACTGAAATGCTTTAATGCAGATTAATGTACATCGGCATACTGAGTGAAGATACAAATTTTGATATATTTAAGAAATCAGAAGGTTACCGGACCATTGTCCGAGTTTGGGAGGACTGTGACCCTGCAATCAGCAACTGCCAGAAATTGTGGCATTTCGCACGAGGCAAATGGCAATTTGAAGGATTTGAATCTCTCCCATGGACGAAGCCTCATCAAATCACTGAGCACACAACTGTAAGATGTTATTTTATTTTTATGTTATGCAAGTTGTGACAAACGTACAAATAATACCAATTTCTGTATATTCTTCTGTAATCAGTGTCGTATTGAGGGGTCAGTGTGTTGAGACAAAAAGAGTAGAAATGTTAGGAAATATATTATTTTCAAGAGCTTGTCATAATATAGCGGGAGGGTTGCAAATTACCGATTAATCGTCAGGCCGCAAAGTAGAGTGTAACTGAGTTGCAAGAGCTTTTCCTTATCCAATCGTGAGGATGGAAAGGAACAATCTTACTTAAATATTGATTAATTCATGAGTGTTTCCGGGCGCTTCAACTGCTAAGGTCCGTAAGTGAAGTGCATGTTTGTATCGCGGGAGGTGGTGTAATCTTCCCAGCTGAATGATGAGATCCGGCGCCGATCTCAACGTCGGTTTGCGAGGTTTTCTTCAACCAGATATCTCCCACCAGCGAGGCACCACTCCAGCCGGACAGTTCTAAGCCCCCGAATGGTCTCCGACATGTGTCGAGAGTTCATAAAATGTAAGCGTGGGGAGTGGATGGGACAAAGAAGAGCAAAGAAAATCGCGCGCGGTTCGTGACCCGATCGGAAAAACTACGGAAAACTACAAATGGAGGAGCCGGCGTTAGAATTGTCCTTCAAGACAGCGACTGAATTTGTCCTAGCTATCCAGCTAGTGTCGAAAATCCTGTTACCGTCGTCCCTTATGTAAAATATCATAGTCTCCTATATTATTTGGTAGTATAGATTATGTTTGCGGCTTCCACACGAAAACAATCGTCATAAATGAGAAAATTTCACGAAGACGTGACGAATTGCGCATTAACTTTAAAAGTATGAAGGATTTGTTGAAAGAAAACGCATGTAAATATTTGAACTACATATCTCTGAAAATTATCTGAAGACAATTCAAATTTTCTTCTTTTGTTTTTTTCTTATAACTTTTTTTTTTAAAATGTTAAAGAGGGCAAGGTGTTTGGATGTTATGCCATCAGGTTCTATAATTTAACGAAACATAAAACCAATTTACTTCTACTTGAAATTATTTTTTAAAAATTTTTCATTTTTATGTTTTAGAATGTGAAGCGCTTTTGCTCTCCCTCCCGGTTGTTGCCTTGTTCACTATTACTAATTAGTTGTCTAATATTGTTTGCAATTTTACTGTTATTTTGTTGCATTTTATTTACGGTTTTGTAGAGTTCGTTCAATATGTACGTTCCACACCAGCACTGCTGAAAACATCAGACACGCTTATCCGTGATTAAAGTGTTGAGCAAAATCGAGGAACCCGAACAAGGTCGCATACCTCTTTAGGGCCCGGGATTTCGGGACGTGAAGGGAGTGTGGATCCACCCTCACTTGAAGTTTTCTGCGTGAAGGTTTCTTAATAGATGAATCACAGAGTTATTAACTCTGTTTGCTATTGTTAAGCTTAATTATTTGTTGATTACTCTTGAATTTGGTTATTGTTAATTTATAGTTACAAAACAACATCAATAATAATAATAATAATAATAATAATAATAATTGTATAATACATCGAAAATGTGTTGTAAACTACATATAGACACACTATTAATAAAGAGACATTAGTCGAATGGTTGAAATTTCCCAACTTTTCCCGACAACACATTTTAACACATCTCACAAACTCTTTACCGATAATTATTTTTTTTCGCATCAGGAAACCACGTTCCCTTAAACTTTGCCACCGCCATTGTAGGTGAGGAAGTTTGGCCACTTTTTTTTTGCTGTTTGATCGTCCTTTTAGTGCTTTTGCCTTGGTTTCATTGAATGGAAGGTAATTTTACACCCCGTTTGAATTTTATTTTTCCCATTGAGTAAATAAAATTCTTTCTAATTTTTAATTTTAAGGCTCCACAGACCGGGCAAATATCCAAGCATAGGTGGAATGTACGAGCGGATTCGTTTTACTATTGACTATTACCTTCTCGCCCTTACTTCGTAAAGTAATTTTCAACTACGATAAGATATTGGAATTTTACCATTCCAAACGGATATACATGTTTTCTAGACGCCATGGCTATGTTTCCAAGTATACCACATCATCTCATTTTAGAGACCTCACTGGTATACCTCATGAGTTCATTATAATTGATGCTTAAAATAAAAGTGCAAGTCTCCTTTGTTGAATTCTCTTCAATATTTGAAACTTTAGAAAAGTTAATATTGCCAAAGTACAAATTTTGGGAGATCGATATTTTTGTCTTGAACTGTGTTTTTGAAACGTGAGTTTAAAAGGTTATGCATTTTTTTAAAAACACGAGCATTTTTTGTAATGTATTTTTGGTAATGTCTGCTTCAATTAAAATTTACAAAAAACCTTTTTTCTCAATAATCCAAATTTAAAACAAGTTTCTTAATGATAAAGCAAACGACAACGCAAAATTCCCGAAAATTACTCAAATATTTGATAAATTTTACGAGACCTTTTTTCAAAATCTATCATTAGGAACAGATTTCATGAAGGGAAAAATCTCTGTCTTAATATTTTAGTTGTAGGAAGACTCGGGAAAAGTTTGAACTTGAATTTTCAAAAAATCAGTGTTTTAAACGAACATGAGACGTATACCATTCTCTTAAACGTTCATCACACTGTCCGAAAAAAAAATTTAATAAAAAACGAGGGAGTCATTCTTTTTCAAAATTCGGGAAATGTCTTAGAGACTCGTGTAAAGTACCCCCAAAAATCAAAATGTCGGTTTAAAATTAAGGGGCCCCGACATTAGCCAGAGCGGTTGGCGAATATCAGTTTTGGAGAAAATCGGCTGAACTTTTTAGGCTAGGGTTATTCACAGAGACGGACACACGGAATACGTTTGCTGTCATACATTTTTCGGTATCAAGGCCCCACAAATATGAATTCTGGCTACACCACATGATAGAATCCCCCCCCCCTAAATTTAGCAACTGAATGTTTTCACTTTTTCGCTACAAGGACCTTGTAATAAGAGTTTTTGCCGACAAATTTGCTGTTTTCTTTTCGCAGCATTGCATAACTTTCTCTCCTCCAGCAAGAAAGTAAAAAGAACAAGTCGGCAACGGGCAAGACCGATGGATCGTTCCTAGGGCTGACGATGATGTTTGGGGAACATGAAGAACCCTTCACTTCCCAAGAGATCGACAAGTACCGCAAGAGGACCTGGGAGGTCTTGTAGCATCAATAAATAGCATCTGGGAAAGAATGTAGCAAAAACGAATCCCCGACTCAAGAGAATAGTCAACTAACTTCACGAGATAATCTGTGTCATTTTAGAACCACTGGTTATTACGTACGAGTCTATTTTACGAGGTATTGAGGTCAACTTTGTTCCTTTGAAATGAAGCATACGTGTATTTTAGATCCAGTGAAATGAAAATAACATTGAAATGCATATCAATTAACAAATACTTCTTATTGTGTAATTAAAACAGTGATATGTGTAGTAAATTGATTAGATAGTGTTGCAGGAATAATGATACAAAATTTCCCTTGATTATTCTTATTTTTAGTCAGTAAATCCGTGGCATAATGAAGCGAAAATCAGCGCTTTGAAAAAAAGGAAGGCTTAATTCGAGACAATATAGACGACGGAGAACAGGTTGGGAGATTGTGGCACATAAACTCAAGTACTGATTGGTTTGAAGTTATGCCACTTATCTTTGGACCATTCGCGGGAGATAGTCATGAACCCCCCATCACGCTCTCAAAGAGTTGCACTTTCGAGCAACTCCCAGTGCATAGATACGGGAATGTCTGGATTACAATGTTTCATGTTCGCAGGAGGACCAAACAGAAAGTGATGAACACATGGTACTGCTGGACGTCACCTGACGGGAAATTCATTCTTAATGTCTAGTAAGTAGTATTCATTCATCACCCTCCTAAAATAAAAAATAAACTCAACACTTTTGTCAAGAGTGCAGAGTGTTCAGTTTTAAGCGTCCAATTATTTTGATTTCATTTTCTTAATTCGATTTATTTATTATTGAAATGTTCCAAATAAGGAGTGAAAAATTATAACCGTAATGAAAGCTTTTTCGACAAAGGTTTTAAAGTTCGGTTTCAAAATTAGTACCATTCACTGTTTTTTTTTCACAAATCATACCCACTTTCTCAATGTTCAATATGCCCAGGAGAAATCTGTGCTCGTAAAAAAATGTCGAAATGCCAGGAGATGTCCAAATACCAAGTTTATGTCAAGTTCCGACAGAAGAATTTACGCACGTACGTTACAGTTGTCAAAGAAGAGTGAAACCGTATGACATGTTGTGAAATGTACTATCAGGGCCCCTTTCGTGGACTCCAAAATTCCTATCCCATTCTTTGCATTCTTGAATGATGAATAAGGATGTCAACAAACATGGTTAAAAACATTTAAAAACAAGTTTTGTTAAAATTATTTCGAGTAGAGCAAAGTACGCTTATAAATATGGAGTAAGTTCAATAATTAATGCAATCTATTTAAGATTGATCATTTCACTGAATATCCACGCTTCTTTTGTAGAAGGGTGTTTTTTACGAAATAGCTGAAGAGTTTATTCGTTCAATTTGCAATATAATACGAGTATTACGAATCGTATAAGAAAAAACTAGAAAGTTGTAACTCCTTTAGAAATATTAGTATTTTTTCCTTAATTGTGACTTCTAATAATTATAACCACGGCTGGGTTCTTACCATAACGTAAACTACGTAAATAACAATGCATTGTATGCTATTTCAGAATTTTATTGTTAGCCGGGAAAAGTTTGTCTGTCGGATTTGATTATTTAATTTGTGTTAATGTGTTTTGAATAGAAATAGTTTCTGTACAAACAATGTGTCTGTTGTGATTTAGAAGTAAATTTAAATAATAATAATAATAATAATAATAATAATAATAATAAACTGATATATATCTAACCTAATTTTTAGGCACTCATATGCTGATATATTAGGTTGTTTCAACTGTGTATATTTAATTTATAGACTTATTTTCTTTTAAGAAGATTTAAACGCCAATTATGATCTAATCGTTTCAATGTTGGGATGTCACTTGATAATAAAGGCAAGATTTGTGAAATTACCGTAAGTTCATGTTAAGAGCTGTAAACTTTAAGCTATTTGCCCGACGTCAATGTTTAAAAATGCCTGCATTACTGAAGAAGTATAAAGAAATATTCAGTGGAAGTTGCACGGGAACAGACCGCAGCTCATGGGAAATATGGGAAATTCGTGAGTTTATTTTGTATGAAGTGTCTCGCTTCGCATGTGCAATCGTAACTACAAAATACCTTGAGAATTAAAAATTTCCTGGAATGTGAAAAATATTAAATGAGATTACAATCATTTGTACCGCCGACCCGGATGGCCGAGATGGCTAAGAGCGTGTTCCGACTCTCAAGGGTCGCGGGTTCAAGTCCCGCCTTGGGCATGATTGTTTATCGCTTATCTCCCCAAGTATGTGTTGTCACGAAGGGTCGCGGGTTTCCCCTGACCTCAGAACAGAGAAGACCGCAAGTGTTGGTGTCTAATGGAGTCAAAATGCGTGAAGGGCTACCGACAGTCGACTGGTTGACAAACAATTGGGGAAGTCATAGCTTGATTATTAATAGATTAAAGGTTTGATGCCTAGATTAACATTATGGTGCGTAAGGTGTGTGTATAAGTCTGCTGCCTGTACAGAGAATGTATCCTCTAGCATGTGTGTGATTTTAACATGGTGAAAACAATCTTTCTTATCTTTCCATCCCCAGATGAACTGGTGATACGAGAGAATGGCGTATGGGAAGCGTGAATGGATGAGTGGTGTTTTGGACATGAGAAGACCGGTTAATTTGTTAGTCTAGGATTTAAAAGGGGTTACTTTGTTAAAGGGGGGGTATTGTGGGAGCAGGTAGGTTTCTTAATTAAGGTATAGGAATAATATGGTGATTTTACTTAGTTCTTCTAATATGGCAGCTCCTTTCCTTAAATTTATTAGCGGAGATTAGATTGATTAATAAGTAATGAGATGAAATACGAAGATTGAGAATATTTATGATTGCTTTATATCAGTTTTGGTGCTGCTTATAGATTGTATTTATTTTCTTATAGTCAACATGGAATAAAGGTTTCTGAAAACAAATTGACAAAAATCATTTGTACAGTCCCCGATGTCGAGCGGAAGAGGAAAATGCAGAGCTCTGTGTGTTCGAAAGAGCGACCTGAGCGGCGCGGCGCAAGAAGTGCAAGCGGTTCTGCGGAGGCGACTCTCCGCTCGAACGTAATCGCTCTGCGGCGACCTGCCTGGGACAACACGCTTCCAGCACGTTGCGGAGGAATTCCCCGCCTCGTTTGGGACGAAGACATAAAGAAGCACAAGAAGGGATCGGACTTCGGCGTCCGCTTCCTTTGTGGTAAAGAAAGACAGTTACCTTTCGTTAACACGAATACCAAGGTAGAAATAATCGGGGTTTGTTATGAAAATCGTTATCCGGTAATTATATACATGTTCGTATTTCTATGTTTCTTGCGAGACCAAATTTTGTCTTTTGCGGCCAAATTGCGTTAAACAGTACGTGCTAATGAAGGTTAACTGTAATTATTTATGATACGAAAGGTAAAGTGACATTTTATTTTGTATTAGGAAGGATTGTGACAGGCCTCTGTCGCAATCCTGTAAACAAAAAAATAACTTTTCCAGTGGGCCAAAACATTATTTTTAGACCGGCTTACGACTTTCATTTTATTAATTTTTTCGTTTAGTTAACTAAATAAACTCATTAACTCCATAAATTTTCCCTTTGAAAATTTGCACGCGTGCTGTTAATACTCCCTGGCAATTACAACTTCCAACTACTAAGAAGAAGAAAAAGATCAAAATAATTTAAGTCACTATAATAGACGTGTCCAAGATATTTCCAGTGGTTATGAAACATGAACAAAAATATACATTACAGATTTCATACCTACATCAGCTAATAAATAAACATCGAAAAAAACAAATTGATTAAGTAAACTTCGGTTTGAAACTAGCTAGTTAGTGGAACAACATAAAATATTTAAATGAATAAATGAAATGTTTTACATGTACTATAATATTTGTCTTAGGATAATAGAAATTTAAAAATATAAACGTCAGTCGGTTTACCGTTCTAAAAAATACGAGCAAAATTGAATCAGAAGTGACTTTTTTTTTTTTCAATATTTATACACTTTGTATTCTCTCATACCTGATTTAATATTTCGTGGTATCATCTACGTCAGTATGATCAGTGACGATGCAAACTCCACTAAAATAGGTCTTTCAGAAGCAATACGACGTCATCAAATGAATTGAATTTCGAATTCTGGAGATGTCACGAATTTCTCAATATTTAAATTATTCGTAAATGGAAAAAAAATATTGAACGTTACATTGGATTAAGGGGTATATTACACTCGCGATGAATAAGAAAACTCCCTCCTATCGTCGCTCGTTTTTTGCAATACCAATTGAATTTTACCCATCTTTATTCCTCTTTGTTAGTTGCTATAGTTCAATAATATAAATCACTTAATGATACATTAAGGTCAGTAATAGTTTATGCGGTCAGACGAAATGATTTTCTTTTCTTTGTTGCATTCAAAGATTTATCTGAATAACGAAAAACGTCTCATTTGACACTAGTGCTAAAAGTTAAGACTCAACAAGCGAAATCGTAATGCTCTTATTTACTCGTACCATTTCGCTTGTGCTAGAGATAGAGCATTTGGCGTACTAGTAATCAATACAGTAATGAATACAGTATCTTCAATAAAATAAATATATGAGTTTAGTTCTTCAGCTAATTTACAGAATCTTTGAACTTTCAATTGCCTCTCCAGTAAAAGGTTAAGTAACTTAAGATTATTTACCATGACCAATCCATGAGTCTCAATATTTTTAAAGTCCTTAAAATATGTAAACGTGACATCTTCTGATAATCGAAAGGGAAAAACCGAAATTTTGGGATAACAAAAAATGAATAAGACCATACGTTTGCATCTTGAATGTCTTTAATTAGAATTATTTGTTTCTGTAATATTTTCAGAATTTTAGTAAAATTAAAGTTTAATTAAAATTAGTTGTTTCTATAATATTTTTTGAATTTTTTTTTTGTCTATTGAACAGATTTCATTATCGTCTGTGTAAGGATCTGCAACCGAACGTGAGTGGTAGACAGCAGAAAAGCCAGAGGTCACCTGGGAAAATCTTCTGGGCATGGAAATTTATGTTATCTTCTGTTACCCGTCCATGAAATTGAAAATAAAATTATCACAGATTCTGCATCTATTTCTGATTCTGTATCTGCTTTCATTTCGTTTCCTTCGTTAAAACCATTCGACTAATTTCCTTTGCAAACCGTTAATCTCAAGAAAACTGACACTTAACGAAAAATTTTATTCTCCTGGAGAATTATTTGGAATTTACTAATTTTTAAACGAAACTAAAGTTCCTTAATTATTTTCAAATGTTTTTGTTGGTGACAATTCCATTACGCAGAGGGGTGTAAAAGAAATAGAAAAAAAATGTTATTATTCTGTCCTGTTAAATACATTTACAGAGGAATGAATCTTAACCCGGCCGTTAAGGAACCAGGTGATATTCAAACTAAAGAGCATTTGTCTCACTGTTCAACTATTTATTAAACTTCGAAAACAAATGACAAACATCATAAGAAACATAATCATATAATATAAATAACACACGCAAAAATAATGTTCAAACAGTTCAATTAAAGTATTATTTTTGGCTTATAATTTCTCATTGCAGTTAATCTGAATATTGAATGAAAAAGTTATTATTGCTATTTTCTAGTCCTTTATAAATGGTCGAAGTGCCGACAACGACGTACTTGAATCTCTTCTTGTCGATGTCGTCGGTGCTGAGTCCTGAATAACTGTTTACAAATTTTAATTCTCTTCGATGGGTGTTGTTCAATGTATTGTGACATACCAGACTGTCACGCAATATTTTGAGGGGAAATTTGGGGGATAAAATTTATTAAATTCATTGTGAAAAGTGTAAATGTTGAGGACATAGGCATGCAGGCAGGGCGTTCTTAGCAACCATGGAAGCGGGAAGTAAATAAACATAGCGCAGCAAGTAACGGGCAGAAGATTGTGATATAAGGGCATGTAGGATTGGTAGTAAACTAGCAATGGAGTATGACGTAGAAGGAAACTGGAGATTGTTTTGAAACACAGAGACAAGAAGGTAAGGAAAGTTATGGGGGGTTGAACTTCGTAATATTTGAGGAGGATCTTTGACCGCATACTGTGCACATCGTGCTGCAGAGGTCATTATAAATGATAGATGCGGACTTTGTGGAATTTTGCGGGAAAGAATTGAGCAGTGAGGACTTATTTTTTGGGGCGTAATTCCCTGTTGGAACTTTGAATAATTCTGGCACGGGAGTCGTAAGTGAAACAATTAATAAGTTGGGGAGGACATTGACCGGCAGCGGACCGAGAACAAGATACAAAGAGAAGATTGGTCGGAGCAGTGGATTCTTCCTGGCCTCATCGTCCAAGAGCGCATGGATATCTGGATGTATCTAAAATAGTAAGAATAATAACGCTATTACAATCGGTCATGACCAAGGTGACATTTCATGTCAAAAGAATTAATTGAGAATAAACTTATAACGTTCTCATTCTGAAAAGAAAAGCTGATTATCATTTCTTTAGCATCTTGTGCAATCCATAGTTTAATAATTTCTTTCCAGAAACAAATTTCAGATTCCTCGCTTCTTCCGTATGGAGAGCGGATCGAATGATCGCTTGCTAGCAAGAAAGTAAGTCCCGGGACAATTATTTTCAAGAACCAACCGACAGAGCTAGTAGGATAATTATTTTCCTTTAGATGTGTTTGGGAAATTTTAAAATCGCAACCCTTTCCTGACCCCCAAAAAATGATATAAATTGGAAACCGGTTGCATAAATAATTTAACAGAAAGGGAGATTCAGTAGTTTCTGCTGCTGACAGAACTCCCAACATCAAGTTTTTTCAGTTAGAGCAGACCCCAACCGTTTTCGACTAGCATTGTTTTCTAAGTCTGTAAAATTAATACAGATATCATTTACAAAAGAAAGTTTCTTAAATGAAACGCAATGAAATATATGTAATTAAAAAAAGTTGAGTGTCAACATTTTCTTTAACTAGTAAATATAGTTTCAATATTGAGAATTTTATCCATGGGGGAGAGTACGTCTCAGATGTTTTTTTTTTTGGCATATGTCAGCATAACCCGTTTCTTTTACTGTCAATATTCTTACATTCACGCACATGCTGAAAATCTTGGTATTCTTCCTCTTACCTTATCTTGGTTTCTGGGTAACAATTGAGAATTGCACCACTTCCCATTTCTAAAACATCATCCTCTGTTACGTTTCCTTCATAACCCTCCATTTTCTATTGTTTTCCCCCCATCGAAGGTTGGTACCTACGCGGAGGGAAGAAGGTTTATCTCGGAGACAAAATGTGGACCAGAATGTAAGGAAGGTACGAGCAGACCAACGAGCCAAGCGGATTTGTCTAGGATCGAACTAACATGGTGCGAAGGTTTAATTCGACATTTGTCAGAAATTTAATTTTTTATTACACAGTTGTTGTTAATGTAATTAACCAAACCGGAGAAACAAAATGGAGGTTTTCCTGCAACATAAAGAAGATATACACGCTAAATGATGAAGATAAGTATTGCAAAAATGTGGTAAATTTGCGTTGGACAGACTCAAAAAATGTTTTAATATTAACCTGAGGGTCGAAGGCTCGAGCCACGTCCTCAACTTGCACACGCGTGAAGCGTCAAATTCCGCGGGAAAACTAATGAATTTTTTAAAAACTTTGATACTTTTGCGTAATTTTGCGAGTAAATATGGGCGAGAAAGTAGGTGCTGTTTTTAAAACACTAGTTTAAATATACGCTTAAAGGTATTATTTATGTTTACGCAACTATAGTAACAAAAATTTTTATCTGTTGAAATTGCAGCAGTTTCCATTAAAGAACTTATATTTGGTTATATCATTATAAAAGATTATTTTATAATTTTGCATATTTCAATTTTTTTAACTAATCCTTCATAATTCCTGAAATACTTCATCAATGCAGTTAAATGTTATTCAATAGGCTGAATATCCTAATATTTATTCTGGTTCTCCTGGTTCGGGTGTTTAGAACCAGCCACTTATAATAAATACGCAAATATTAATATAATATATAATAAGCAAGTGTGTGGGGTTTGCCGGGGAGGCAACCCCGCGCGCCCAGCAGCCTTGTCGGGGAAACCGCCCACGCCTAAAGCGTGCGCGATCTAAAAAAATTATAAAAAATTTCACTAATGTAATTATTTGTATATTCTCCTCTCCTGCTCCGCTGGTCCTTTCATTACAATCCCCTCTGCTACCACGACGCCTCACGTCGCGGCGCCAATGTAATATACTCTGTTTTTCAATCCACCTCTCTGGTACCACGACGCCTCACGTCGCGGCGCCAATGTAATTATTATATATAATCCCGCTTTAATTACTCTCTTATAAAATCTCACGCCCACTATCTTGCCCTGCCCCAGCCTAAATTATAATTGGTGCCACATTATCAATGCCCGTACCTCTGCTAGCTTGTACTAATCTGTTCCTTTCCGTGTCTAGTTCCGCGCTCACCCATACGGAGTTGAAATAAGGTCCGCTTTTTTCGTGCCTGGTCAACATTCATACCATTACAGAATAAAAGACATGGAATCACGGCAATTATGAGCATTGGGATGCTCATGCATTTAATTTTGGACTTTTCTTATGATATCCCTTTCGTAAACACATCTGCCCCTCCAACTTACAAAACATAACAACACAAATATATCTAAACACCAGGAAGAAAAAAACATATAAACATACACACTGAAAATACAATACAAAAAAACAAATCTCATCCATCATCAGAATGCGCATTCTGTCGGACCTTATTTATCCTTGCCTAATAGCATACGGTCTTCGACAGAACTTCTTTTGAATGGAGCGAAACAAACCAAAGAAAATACAGTTTTTTCATAATTCGTGCCACTTCCTTTCTGCAGCGATGTCACCTTCCATCGCGCCCGTCGCTGGAGTTTCACGTGCATTATTCACGCACGCGTTCCCTTCAGCTGCCACCAGATCCTCGATGTTCATCTCGTTAATACATGCCAAACATCGACTATTGTTTTTCTTTGTCTTAACGCGTCTTCCTGAACGTTATTTCTATATCTCGCGATATACCTATATATCTTTCATGACGTCATTTCCAAACTTAATTTGTGCAAGTATTTTCTATGCAGATTTTTTCGTGAATTTCTAACTGAATTTTAATAACTTTTGATGCACCCCGGTTTAAACAATTGTTCCTATGTAACCAAAATAGCCTAATAACGTTTGACGACACTTCCATGAAATTTCTAAAACTCAACACAACATAAAAGTGTATGATCAACCTCCGATCCGAAATCATTCTGTCTCTGACCCAGTTCCATTGTTGGTCCCTAAATCAAGTGACTGTCTTTTTCCCAAAAATATGCCCATCACCATAATAGATGTTCAAAACTCGTACATTTTTTCTGTTTGGGGATTCGCGTCTTACATAAATTCCCCCGCACCGTAACTAATTTTGCCTGCTCTAAATATTTTCCCCCATAATTCCTTTGTTTCAAAAATCCACCCAGGCATTCACGGGATATTAAACAAAATTCTTTTGTTATATTTTCCAGAGTACAACAATATTTCCGTCTTCCATCTTCCAGTTATGCAGCAATTTATACCATTTAAAATATTTACGGAAACCCCTTCAAAAACGTGGGTTTGTTTAAAATGTTTTTTTAATTTCTGTCTTTTTCATCACACCTATTTCCGCCCTCATGCTTTCTTGTATCAGTTTTTAATTATCTTTACGCGGCGCTGTTGTTTTTTCTTTCATTTCTTTTAACTCCTTGCCCATGCCTTCTTGCGGGGTCGTCCCCCAGATCATTACACTAATGAAATAATTTTTTGGTTTACTAGTTCATTTTGGGGATTTACGGACCTCAAAAAAGGAAATTTTTGAACCCTGGGGCCTTTTTGATTCTTTATCCCCCGAGCCTTTTTGATACTTTTACCCCCATAATACTAACAAAAAGATATAATATTTTTTTGAATTTGATTTTTTTGTTAAAGGGAATGGGATGCAAAATATGATAATTTTTCGTATCAACGTTGAAAATTATGGGCGGGAGGGGGGAGAGGGGGGGGGAGAGGAGGGCAGGGAGAGGGCGCTTTTAGGGGGTAACGCGAATTGAGAGGGGGACAGACGGGGGAATACAGATAATTAAAAAATAAAAAGAATTTCTTTTAGTCCTAATAACTGATTGTCAAAAAAAAGCCCGCCGCCGGATTGTTCTCTTTAGTTCATAATACATGCTGGCAAGATGAAAAAATTTATAATTTTAAAAATTGCATTTATTTTTTATTTTCAACAAATTTTTTGACAAAATTTAATTACGTTCTTTGGGAATAATTTTTAATAAAAATCAAACAATTTTAAAGCTACCTGCGTCTGCATTTATCAAAGATCTTTACGCATTGGGGGTTTTTGGCCCCATTGTCCCCGGTGGGGTTTTCCAGGCGACCCGCTAAAATGAAAAAAAAAAACAATGGACATGATAAATGTACTCGAGTCGTAGTTCGACAGCGGTAAACAACTACTGCTGCGCTCATGCTTTCCGATACACTGTATCTGGCCAAACATTGATTAAATTTCCTAACAGGTTATTTAAAGTGCTAC
>CAXIVR010000004.1:96164851-96684851 GCA_964035755.1 Teleogryllus oceanicus
TTTTTCCCTTAAGGACACAATTATCCATCATAACTTTAACTGACGAAACTATTGCGTTCTCATCAATCCTTGACTTAGTCGGAGATTGATTCTCATCCTTCAAGCCAGACGAAAATTCGGCCTGCGTATTCGAATATGGTGTCTTGTTGGGTACACCCAGGTTGAAGCCGCGTTCCTTGCGCGCCGCCAGCCCCGCGCGGGGCGGCAAGACCCCTAGGCCTGAGGGAGAAACGGCGGGGAGCGGGGAAATCGGCCTCGGCGCGGCGGGTGGGCGGGCCGCGGGGGAGTCAGGTGCGGCCGTGGGCAGCCCACGAGGTTAGGGGGGCCCGCGCGAAACGCCCGGGCCGAGATGCGCGGAGCGGGGAAGCGAAGCCCGGAGGGCGGGCGCCGAGCAGGGCTCGCGCGGGCGCGGGGGGGCCCGGGGCCAGGCCGGGCCGGGCGGGGCCCTGGGCCCGGGGCTCGTTTGCGCGTCGGGCCGCGCAGTCTGGCCGGGGCGACGCGCGGCCCCGCCTCGCGCCCCCCGCCGCCCCACGCGCTTCGATTGGCCGTCTTAGGCGTAATTGCGACGGCCGGTGGCCGGCGGCCGAGCCAGGCCCCTGTCCCCGGATCGCACTCCCCCGCGCGCTCACCACGCCCCCGACACCCCGCGGCTCTGGACGCCGGCGAAGATGGGCGGGAGGGTCAAGAAGAGAGCGGTGTGAGATTAATTGACGCAGTACCTACGGAGAGTCACCCATGTTTTTCCCCTCAAAGAGAACTTCGAGGCTTCCACCATGCTACCCGTATATAAATGCATTTAAAATGTGACTTTCAAAGCACGAGTTCATGAATGGAAGGTATTCTGTCTTCTAGAGGCAATACACCCGTTTAATAATTACCCGAATTAGAAATATTGGAAAAGGCAGACAAAAATCCGTAAAACAGTTAAAAATTATTTGTCTAAAGGTAATGATTTTTGTTTAACTTCCTGACATCAGGAAAAAAAAGGACTAAGTCTCCTCCTCACGTTTCAGCCAGGTGGGTCTTTCGCCCATAAAAAGAAGAACACGATTTATTAACTCTTCTCCATGGATAGTGTACAAAGCGGGCTTTAGAAAAAACCATTAAAATACATATTCCTGATCTGATAATACCTTGATTTGCAGGGAAATAACTTATGGTGATCGCTTGTTAACATTTCTGCACAGTCGCATTTTGACAAATTTAAAGACGTGTAAAATATTACCCAGAAAAGTCCATTTACGACAACATCCAACAGTAGAAATCTGTCCATTTTTTACTGTTTCGACTAAGGTTCTAAGAAGAAAGCTGTTAACGCAGCGCCCGTCTATCCATTCGAGCAGTTTCCGTTGATTGTTTCCACAAGTAATCAGACGGCGGGGGAGGACATAAGGCAACATCGGAGATGAAATCACACAGATCCCCCTCAATTGCCCGGCGAGGGGACTACGGCGGATCTGTTCGCTAGATAGTGTTTCAGACTCGCTCACATTACCCTTATCGTACTAGCCAAAACGTTCAAGTTTCAGGAAATGAAAATATTGGGTAAATAATCTTAACGGTTTATAAAAAGATATATTTTTTAAAGTTCCTTAGCTAGTTTCATTCTATGAAATTTCACAGATCAAGAAGTCGTCATTATGGGATAGACCTCAGGGTAATTTACTGAGAACATTTTTTTGAGAACCAACAAGTGGTATACATACGATGTAAATGTGACCACAATTGTTTCTTCATTAAGATAATTTATTTTAGTTTCAAATTTCATTAGCTACACACGATAAAGAATAAAAAAAGAAGACCACAATGAAATATGGTAACTTTAATGACACTAATTTGAATAAAAAAAACGTCAAGTTTGATAAGACGTTTCAAACCTTTGGCTTTTTTAATCGTTTCTAAGATGAAATTTACGTTATTTTGGGAGTAAATTTATTGTCGATGGACCCATGAAATAAAATGTATTTGAAAACCTGAACCAGATTTTATAGGCATAATTTCCAGTGTTTTGACAATGATGCGAACAAATTTTCATAAAGCAGAAAAAAAAGGAATAAAATAAAGATAGGGACCGAAAGGGAAGAAAAGAAGACGTAGGATTATGAAGATGTAATGGAAGAAGAAGATTCCGGCAATGAAACTGATCAAGGAGATAAAGAAATTATCATGCGGTAGCTCAGGGCATCAACTGATGTCATTGCATGCCCCTGACATGGCAGTTCTAGGTTAGAGCCCGGCGATGGCAGTATTTTGATACTAGCTAGATAAGCAAGTGAATTAGCCGCCATCTGAGGGAGAATCTAACGGCCGGTGGCTCAAACGCTAATTTTCCTATCAATACCATGCGAATGCCAGTACAGTGCCCAAAGAAAACGAGCAACGGCCCGCGCGCGATTTTTTCTTTCGACGTTTCTTACATACCCACACCATAAACTATACTACCACAATATCATGAGACATCGTGAGCTTAGAGCTTGCCCCGGCTGGGAGGGGGAATTCCCGCTGATGGGAGATACCTGAATGTAGAAAATCCTGCAAGCGATATGCAGGTCTGCGCCCGATCTCACCAAACAGCGGAGGAAGAACAGCCACTACCGATCAAACGGAACCGTACTACGGTTTTAAATGACCAGCAGTTGATGCACCCGGAAACACGAAGTCAACAATCAATCCCTGAGTAAAGATTAATCGAAGATATCAGAATTTAAAAGGCATGTCTTCGTGGGTTGTGCCCCATTGCTGGATAAGGCGCGCCGCTGAGGCGCCGTGCCTCCGCAGCCTCCGCGCGGGCCGCCGCGCCGTAAGTTTTACGGGCTGGGCGGGCCGGGGCGGGGCCGCCTCGCCCGCGCGGCAATCGGAGAAGCGCCGCGCGGCCGTGCGGCCTCGCGCCCCTGCCCGCCAATCGCGCGCGCCCCGGGTGCGCGAGCGAGGCCAACGGTCCCGCGCCCGGTCCCCGCCCACGCCCGCGCCCACGCCCACGCGCCTCGCCCCGCCCTGACGCGGCGCCGACCCCGCCCCGCAATTTCACGGGCCCCCCTGCGCGGCCTTCGCCCGCCGCCGCGCCGCCTCCGCCGCCGCCGCCTCCACCCCCACCTCCGCCTCCGCCCCCGCCGCCGCCGCCTCCGCCGCCTCCACCTCCACCTCCACCTCCGCCACCTCCACCTCCACCGCCTCCACCTCCACCTCCCCCTCCGCCGCCGCCGCCGCCCGCCGCCGTGTGGTGTGTTCCTCGGCGGCGCTGCTCTTCGCGCGAAGGCCGCACCGCCCCCCCCCCCTCGCTCTGTTCTCTGCGCTCCTGTTCGCCCAGAGCTCTCCCAAAACTCAGGGGCTTCCTCTTCGTCTTCTGACCTCTTCACTTATTTTCACTATTATTATACCGCCTGCTTTCAATACAAATATTCAATATATTTTTAAAAGAGAGCGATGTGCTCATGAGAGAATAGATTGCAGTAGGAAGATTATGAGGAAGATGGATTGTAGGAGGTGACGTTGTAGAAAAAATGGAATGAAGGTTAAGTTATTATTATCAAACAGAAAAATCAGAACCCATGGACGTGGGAGATTGAGAGAAAAAAACTTTGTTCATTAGAAAATTCACCTCATTGATGCTACTGACCTGTGGAACCCAAAGTTAAAACCAGCGGTTGGCTACCCGTGCTTTTGTTTCTTCGTTCTTCTTTTTGTGGCTCAACAGTACTTCGGTTTTTTGCCGTTTATCTTCGACATTAGGCGGAATTTTTTCTTCAACAGTTGGATAGTTCTTTGGGATGGTGGGTGATCAGAGTAAGGTGCCCCATAATGTTGGGGAATAGAGACAGATAGGGAAGGAGGGATCTGGACCCATAGCCGTTTTCTAGGGTCTTGCACCGATATTGCCTGAAGTGACGGGAAACCCCCAGATTAGAGGTGGTAAAGTTTCGATTCCAAAGGTGCCATGAAGTCCCCGATCTAAACGGACGAAATGGCGTAAATCGACGCGACCCCCTATCACCAGTACCTTCTGAGAATTCCAAGAGGTTGCCTTTGCTCCTCGCCACCGGAGTTTAATGTGAGTAAACTCGGTATTACCACACTCTATCCTTTCAAGGATCTTCTATACCGGTCTGTTGTGCAGCACTTTTCAACTGGACTATTTTTCCTTTCCTCTTTTTCTACCTTTTCCTTTCTATTCCTTTATGTCGCCTTTGCATCATGCAGCCCGAGCCTTGTGGCCTCTACCCCTCAATCGTCGTGAAATTCCTGTCGCCGCCGCTACGTAGGTGTTCTCTTCATGATCTCTATCGGGAAATGACCAGCAGGCTGGTTTGTAAATCTGGGAACCGCGGGTCAAGTAGGATCATGTGTGCGGATTTTCTGATGAACAATTTTTTTTCTCTGAATCCCGCGTCCCATGGCTCTGATTATTCTATTTGATAATGATGACGATAACCTCATTCCATTTTTTGCCTCACCTCCTTATTATCCACCTTTCTTATGATCGTCCTACCCATTATATTCTGCACCCATTTCTCTCATTGATTCTATTTTCTTTTCTGTTCTTTCCTTCATCTTTGTCCTCTTTTTTTTTTTTTATATCGTCTCTTCTATCTATCCTCTATTGTTTATTTCCCCTTCTAGTTTTACTTTTCTTTACAAAGCTTTGTCGTCTCCCCCTATTATTCTCATGTGTTGTACATTCTTCCTTTTTTTTCCCCTGCACCGCGACATCAACTCCCTTTCACAACCCTGTTCCTGTAACCTCTGGAATGCGATCCGCTGTTTTTTCCCTTCCTCTTCCGAAACGACTTCAAGCCCCACTTCTGTGCCCGCATCTCAGCGTTTGCTCGATCCATTTTCTGCCGTTGCCACCTGGAGGGCGTCTCGCCGTCCTCCGCCCGAACCGAAGTTGCGCCTGTTATGGATCCGAGATACCAACTCTATTGTGACAGCAGTTTCCGCAGCGTAATCCTAAAGAACCAAGTGTACTTGAGGACGAATATAGTGACTATTTCGTGAATGGTAACTTTTATTTTGGTATTGTAGAGAAGCGATTCTGTACTGCCTTTCTGAACTTAAAATACTTGTTAGTATTTTTTATTGACGGTGAATGGATGTAGTTTTCAAAAACACGTTAATTATCATTAATATTAATGAAGGCATTGTGGTCTGATCGTGATAAATTAATTCATTTTATCATGTTTGGGTAAACAATTTACTCGTACTTTTTATGCTTAATCTCAACACGCCATTGATCAAAGTATCTACTAACAGGAACATATTTATTCTTCATTCTGCTTTTAAAACGAGTTATTTTTTCTGGAAGACTAGTCATGTACTTGCTGGTTTTGCTAGTCAGAGAATTTTCTTTATTGTATTTACCTAGATATAAACTTTGACAGCCGATCTCTAACAACTGTACTTACAAGAACTGATAATCAGAAAGTTTCTTATATGTCTACTCCCAACACCTGTTTAACTGGGTGTTTTTATTGCGCCTGTTTCTACTAGAATAATCTTCTTGGGATGAAGAGAGCAAGGATTTGATAAAATAAGTTTTTTCCTTATCACCGCATCTCTTTCCACGTACGCAATTATAAAAATCAGCACACGAAAAAGTAAAAAAAGGAAACCCTCCTTATTGATTATCAGGGTGATACTGTCTCCAGTGAGAATTTTTCTAGTCCCTTTTCGGAAGTGTCTTATCACTTAGGAATGTTGGATGTGAAGTGTGGTTTGAGACTCTCAAGACAGTCAAGAGTTCAGGCACGGTGTAATGATAATATTTTAAAAATATCCACGGATATTAACGTAGAGATCGCTGAGTTACGAGTTGCCTGACTGGAAACAGAGAAAAAATGACATTTTTGATAGTTTGTGATGACTTGTTCTTAATTTATATTTTCCTTGCGAACTTTTTTACTATCCCCCATCCCCTGACTTTTCTTAATTTACTCTCATCTTAGTTTGATGTGTCGCAGGGTACTTTATCTAATATTCAGGTACATCATCCAAAGAGAAGGCGAGAATATAAAATACGAACGCTTTCTCTCGGCATTTCATGGCAGGAACTTAACAGCCCTATTCATTGCACGATGAAGTAAAATTAGTTCATTAGACGAAAAGCAAGATCAAATAGTACGTAAAGCGAGCATTCGAATTCAATTCACTTTAATTCAGCAGCACCGCTGGCCGATGAAATTCCAATTCATGGACTGCATACATAAGTCCTTAAGAACCAGGACGCCGCTGTCCATTGGTTAAAAAGGCTCATCGGTCGCAGCCACAGGCGCCGCCTGCAAATTACACGTCAAACGCAGTACGAATAATGACGCCGCGCTCATATTCTTCCAGAGCCCTGCAATCCCCAGATTGAAGGCCCTTCAAATTAGCGCCGGGCCGCGCCAGAGGTCAGTCGCGACGAGCCCGTTTCGATGCTGGGCGAGGGCAGTGCGTTGCCTCCTGGGCACGCTGCAGCTCTTCCATCGCTGCTGCTCAACCCGCCGACTCCTGAGAGCCACTCACTGCATCCACCATCCTCCTCTCTCGCTTTCCTAGCGTAGTGGTGACGTTGGAGAGCCAAATTCTCAACCATGTGTGTTACCTCCATATTGTTACGCAGCAGTGATGATATCGGTTCCAATCGATATTTTGATTCCCGCCACCACTTCCATTGCCTGCATCCTCACCTCTGATGGTATCTTCATTCCAATTTACTGCCAACATTTGTTTCACATCTACCAATACATTTGCCTACGAAGGAAACATAAAGAATGGAGGCACGGGAATAAGGACAAGAGAATAAGATTACTATTACTAGTATCCCCCAATAACGGTATTATCATTATTGAAACTGACCTTTATCACTGTATCGTTTCAATCACTGACAAACCCATGTTTAACAAATCCCTTTCTAGCTTTTAATGAAGTCTTTGCTTCCTTTATTGCAACCACCGTCACTAACCCCGTCCTCGCAATGTCCCACCAACCACCACCGCTGTTACCATCACCACCACAACCACCGCCGCCACTTCCATACTCGACCTTTCCACCACTCCTGCCCCAACCCATCCGCACCTACCTTTGCCAAAAAACCCCGCCCCGCCACCATCCCCTCCCACGCCACCATCATCGCCCCGCCAACATCCCCGCGCCGCCAACATCTCCGCCCCATGAACTCCCCGCCCCGCCAACATCCCCGCCCCGGCCCCATCACCGCATCTGCCACTGACACCGCTACCGCTAATGCGTCCGACCATCGCTCCACAACCACTACGTATACTTCCGTTATTCTCGCAGCTTCTGTCACCTTCGCCCACTCCTGTCCTTCACCGAACTCTCTGCCTCCGCGGGCGCTAAAGCATAGGCGTGGGAGTGGGGACTAGTGCGAGCCATTCTCCCGCCTTTCCCTCCTCCTACCCCAACAGAAGCAGGGTTACCCGCCCCCCGCGGATGCGGACATCAAAGTGTTCCCAAATCGGCAAAGTGGTACATTTCAGCAGCTTACAAACGCATGATGGACGGAAAGCACGTGCCATTTGCTTCCTATTAAAGATCGAATGCGATGTGTGGTTAAAACATTCGTCCATAATTTATCACACGCGGTATTGTAGCGTATTACCAACTTAACGCGTAACCTCGGCAAAGCCGGCGACCGGGAGCGCGGAGAACCCTTCCGCGCCCCGCCGCGCCGCCCCCGCCGCCGCCGCCGCCCCCGCCCCGTCACCGGCCGAGGCTACCGTGTGCGCTCGCTGCAAGTGCAGGTTCCCATTGTTCAGTCAATGCCAGAGATATGAAGCCCCTCACCTGATGGTTTCGGAAATGCAAAGAGACCTTTTGTCACAGAATTTTGGAATTTCGACCGTTTGTAGTACAGAAAGCACGACAGTCCGCAATCCTGGTTTACGTTAGTCGGTTGGCGAATGTATTTACAGTGCCTTTTTATAACTTTAAATATTGCATAGAAAATGCAGATACTATTTTATTACTTAGATGGCCCTCAAAATATATGGAGATTTAAAACAAAGGGTTTTTACGTTATTCATCTCCTCATTAATTTTTTAATTTTCTATTACTCAAGCATCTTCCGTCTGTTCATGTTGTGACCGATTTACGAGAGGGAAAACATTTGTTATGATTATTATATTCTCTTTCCAGTTGAAAGTATTTCGACTTGTTCGAAGACTCGTGATAGGTGTGGGTACTAGCAATGAAAGTAATTTGCTTTTTCGTAATAATGCATTTTAACAAAAAAAGTAACTTCTAGTCTTTATGTTGTTGATGATAATATTTCGTTATTCGATGGTTCTTTAACTGTGAATGAGAAACGAAATCTCTTCTTAAATACATTACACTCAAACGTAATCATTAGTCGAACGAAAATAGAATAAAACCAATTATCACTTCAATCAATCAGTTTATTAAATAAATGAATTGAGGCCAATATCGTGTCAATGCTATTTTTTCCTAATTTAGAAATTTGGAAAATTTCAAGTAGTTACGATTCGTACTTGGATAGTTACAACTGAAGTATGACACTTTCGTTATTTGCAAGGAACGAGGACGAGGGAAACCTTGATCCCCTAGAACCTCGCATAGCTCGTAGTGCGTTCCTTAAACACGACGCAAGAAACGCACATGGAGATTTCGGAGCGCTTCACAGCCCTGTAGCCCTACGCAGCGGAGGCGGCGGGGGGCGACGGCGGAGCGGCGGCGGGGCGGCGGCGCAATCATCGATAGCGCGGGCGCGAGGACTTCGGCCCCGCGCGCCGCGCCGGCCCGCGATCGGATATCGACCGGCAACGCGGCGAGCACGCGGTCAATCGCCGGCCCTCTGCCCTCTGCCCCACCTCTGCCCCTCCCCGCTCAGGAGCGGGGCGCAAAACAAGCCCCCCGCCCTTCGGCCGCCTAGCCCTTCTCCCTCGGCCGCCACCCCGGCGCTTTCTCCTTTTTGCTTTCTTCGCTTCCACCCCGTCTCTGTCTTTCCCGCCTCGGTTTCTTTTGCGCGTTCCTTCTTTCCCTCATGCCCGGTCTTTTTTCGTCTATTCGGATTCACTCCCAGCTATCTCCTTCACGCACACCGCGTCTCTCTGCGACCACCGCTGCCGTTGTTCCTTGCCTTGTCAGGGCCCCCGATCCTCGATATTACGAGGGGGATATCGCCTCCTTGCTGACCTTTATTCCTTTTCCTCTTTCTAATCTTACCCCATTTCTTCGTTACATCCCTGCTGTTCCTAATTCCTGCTTGAATCTTTGCAAGTTCCTCGCTTTCGTCTTCGACCATCACCAACACAATATGCTGTATGCTGCCTGTACTCTGTTCCTCCACTTCACCATTACCCATTCATATCTTTGTCTTCATCATGTCACTTCTTCGTCTATATTATTTTATATCATCGCAAGTTAATTTCCAGTTATCCTCACCGTCTCTGACCAATGCTCTACCTTTCTACCGACTCCTTCCGATTCCAGGTCCGGGTACCTGTTGCTTTTCCTCCTCCTACCTTCAAAATGGTAGGTTCACTTATTTGAAGCAGAAATCTTTCTTTTATAGAAAACCTGACTTCCCCCTTTATCATCAATACAGTATTACAAATTTTGTGATAAATAAAGATGAGAATGATACATTTTTTTATTTAATGCTGCTCTTCCTCAAAAATGATTGGTGCAAGCGTAAAATTTAAATGTGTTACAACTGACGTAAATTATTTAAGAATAATTTCGCTGCTAGGAACAACCACGAGGTCCATTATGTAATTGGGCCGTAATGATTATGATTTGCTATGGAATTATATATTTCAAGCATCACTTTCCTGCGTGCTCAACCAACCTCACCTCAATCTAATCCGTTTTGGATCCCGAATTAACATTGTATCCATTTAATTTCCCTTTTCCCCTCGGCACATCGTTCCATTTCTCATCTTCTGTCTTCAGCATATTCGCCCTAGCTAACTTGTGCCCCTCCGCCCTTCCCCTCATCACTTGAAACGCAGGCTTTTGTTTTCCCACTTGCTTTACGTACCCGTATCCCATTTTCTCAGCATTGCCCAATTTCTTAGTTTGCTCCTGTCGCTGTACAACGACCAATGGACTTAATATTGTCTTTGGTGTTTTGTCACTACAAATCATTTCACGATTTTCCTGGCTCTTGTTCAACGTGAACTCGTGGGCGTCATCATTGTCTTCTACCCCGTTTGTCCATGCTCTCGTTATCCTCATCATAGTTTTGGCCTGTTTTCCCTATCATCCTCTTCTCCCATTGGTATCCTGTGTGGAGGTCCACATCATTATCGTCATTATTTCTTCATTTAACGTCTCGATCCGTCGTTCGTCCACTTCAAAATTATCATACTTACAACTCTCCAAATCCTTGATATCCTTTGTGGCACTTATCAAAGATCCTCCGCCGGTATTCTCCCCCCCCTCGTCACATGCCATATCTTTTCATCTCCACCTTCACCTTTCCGCCATCGTTAAGCCCCATTTCGTTTCTCATATTCTGATCGTTCCGAGCTCGCTTGCCCCCTTTACCCCGCACTATCCCCTTCGCTCCGATGGCGCTGCGCCCGGGAAAGGGTGGTCCCGGATCTCGACGGAAGACGCGAATGCTAATCAAGACTTTTTCGCCGGCGATTTTTCTTTGTTCCGGCGCCGACCGGAAACTGCCTGAGAAGTACGCCTTCCGACAGTGCTAATTCATTCCTGCGAATACAGAGTCAAGCGCCGTCCGAAACCTCGGTTCCGCGCCGTTACTTGGTGTATTCTGGAGGCACCGAGTTTCGAACTTATATTTATGGGTGCCGGGCGCTTAATGGTCGATAAATCAGAGGACGGCATCGGCAAATCGTCTTACAAAGTTTCTGCGCGAGGCGGCTTTCAGTTAATTGGCGCGTGTAGCTGAAACACTTATCGGGACGGCGCTGTAGTAAATTGTGAGAGGGTTTCACACTTTACTTATACGTGCCAAAGTTGTTACTTGCTTCTGCTGTTTCTTTTGGACAGAAATTCATTCTGAGAAGCGTATGTGGGGAAATTTTTGTTGATATAGCGAAATACGTCTTCTGTGTTTTCTTTCGATTTAAATATGAATTGACTAAACATTGAATATGGTAAGATAGCAGAGTCTTAATTATATAATATAGTTTAACTACCGAGCTCTGATGGGGAGTTTCGTGTTTCTCCGATCAACACCAGGCGAATGCCGGGGCAGTACCCTACCAAACGGGCCCTTGAAGAATTAATATTATTCATTACTAGCGTAACTTATTTTAAAGTTTGTAAACTGGGGGCAATAAATATTCATTTGAACAATTTTAATAGAACTTTTTGTATTATCCAGCAGAAACGTCATGCTGATTATATACGCCATTATGGTTATTGGGGTTCGAGAAGTTTACTACAGTTACTGCCCTTCTCTGATGGATTCTTGTAACCACTGATATGGGGGACCATTGACTGCAGATTAGTCAGCTGGAGATGAATGAACATTCTATTATGCCAGCAGTTCTTGGAAGGGTTTCCACGGACGATCCAACCATTAGGGAACAGATGTTCAAAGACCATTAGACAGAGACAAGTGACATTCAGTGACAAGTAGTCGCCTTCTGACAGAGAATGAACCATGGCTGCAAATGTATGATGAATCAACGTATCGTATATGTTTAAACATGCATTCGTATTTACTCATACTGTAGTTAAATCTGTTGGTACTTTTTCAGAATTAAGAATTATGTTTCTCAAAGATGAAAATTTGTTTCGGTTAACTGTTTTAAAACAATTGAATTCCATTTCGTGAGAGAAACATGGGGACACTATTACTTCGTACTCAAAACGATTATTCGAGAAATATCGTATCGTATGAAGAGAATTTTCCCTGAAGGTATAAGAAAACCTGCACTCAAAAACAATTTTTTCAGCAAGGCTAAATTTGTTGAATTACATTCCTGTGTAACTAGATCACTTAAAATTTGCATTGAAATGATCATCAGTTTCTACAATGAAATTTTAGATGTATTGAGTCCCCTGTGAGAGGCTACCTTCATATATTCCGTGTGCGTTGCCTGATGTTAATCAACCTGTTCTCCCAGATGAGTCATTGCTCTAAATTATTGATACAGATTTTGTGCTTGCAACACAAAATTTCAAAAGTTCTGCTCGCGCCACTCAGTCACTGCGGATTTAGAATAATATCTGCTTTCCATATAATTTCTCATAAATCTGTTTAAAGAAGCGGCATGAAAAGGTTGGAAGATAATCAAAGAAAATTTGTTCCATGTAGAATCATGAAATTAGGGGTTTTTAGATAAATATTACAAATTCGGGTGAATAATGAAAGATACTTTAGTTTTTGTCTATTCGTTTCATATTTAAGATTTAGATTCATCTCTCATGACCCTTTGGGTTATGTAGGCACAAAGTTAGAGATAAAAAAGTGGTTTTCCAATTACATTTTTAACAAGGGGAAAGTGACAGTTAAACAATGTATCTGTAGACAGTTTAAAACCCACTTCATTTTTTAAAATGAGGGAAATTTAAAAAATTTATTACAATATTGTAAATCGTCATTTAGTATCACTTTGAGGGCACAGGACATTTAATCACATTATAGTTCTGTTAATGGCTGGAAGAGATATATTTGATGAATGTGATTAAAAAATAAGAAAAGCTTACGTGAATTACAAAGCTCTATGATTTGTTAAAACGCATTTTGACTATTTTTCTAATGATAATAGAAATTCCTCTATTTTAATTGTAATTAAAACTATATTTAGAATATCGAAACCTTCCAGTTCGTTGTATCGACAGCAAATATCGTATCAAGCGCACCCCGCACCGTGCCCATCTGCGGTGGCAGGGCCAGGACGGGCATGGAGGAGGGGGGGACAGCGGAGTCCGGTTGCGCGCGAGGGCGTCGCGAGTCACTCGCGGTCGCAGTCTGGCCACGGTCACCGCCACCCCCTCCGTCGCCGCCATGTATTTGCAACGGCGTTCATTTATTCATCACAGACAGCGGCGTAATTGGACGCGAGCGCCGCCACACGACCGCGCGCCGCGCACGCCAGACACCGGCACGGAGCCGCCCGCCCACCCCCGCCCACCCGCACCCACTCGTGCTCACTCCCACCCCGGATACTCCGACCGTCCCCAACCACCTCCAACCACCCCTGTCCACCCCTGTCCACCCCTGTCCACCCCTGTCCACCCCTCGTCCACCCCGTCCACCCCGACCACCACCGACCACCCCCGACCACCCGACCACCCCAGACTTACTCCTACCACCCCTGCCACCCGCCCACCGCCCTCCACCCGCCTCCATCCACGCCCCCCCTCGCACCCACCCGCATCCCGCCACCGCCGCCCCGCTCATGGCTCCCACTTTCACCCCTTTCCCGCTGCGAGGGCGGCACGTGATGTGCAGGGCAGCAAGCAACATTTTTTTTCTTCGAGATACATTCAAGGGACAAACTCGGTCACTCAGTGTGAGTTTGAGGACAAAATAGGCTTGCTTCGAGATCTCGCGTTTCCAGTCACACTTTATGCCGCTAGTTTTTAATAATTGGCAGTTCCCCCTTTGCGCTGATGTTATGTGATTTTGACTAGACTGTACACACTTTTCTTCAATGACAGGGTCTTGGAATAAATGTTACAAAGTTTTAAGGCATGGGGAGTCAAAAATGATCACTAGGAAATTTTTCCAAACATGGTGTTCGGCACGTACACGAAATCTGTTTGCCCCACGTGGCCCGCCTAACACCTGTTTTTAAATTACTTTGTCCACCAATCGGGATAAACGCTATGTGTATAACTTGGGTTGAACTTTTCCCACCAGATGCCCATTGAAAAAAAGTTTTTTATCTTCGACCCCATACTAGTCCAACAAGATAGTAATATTCTTTTTCACACCCCATGTGTATGCTCACATTTTTTGGCTTTCGTCTTGTGGGGAATGTTATGCTCTCACTGTTCGACCCCTTAATTAGACACTGTTTATGAACCTTCTGATAAGTCCTCATACTCAAATAATATTTATAAAAAATTTCCCATTTTTAAATTCCTGTTGATAAGAACTTATGCTAGAGTTATGATATAAAATATAAGGTATAATTTAATTAAAGTGCTTATTTTGATGACATTTACATTTAGAGATTAGCATTATTATTTCATATTTTTAGTTAATTATTCTAGTTCTTTATTTAACAATATTCAGAAATCACTACTCATCCATATCAACTCTGGGGCCTAGAATTTGCATTGAAATTTATAATCATTCTATTAATAAAAAACCTTCAGTGTGATATTAATAACTCATATAAAAATGCATTTTGAAATAGAATTGCATTTCAGATAATATTAGTTTTATTTCCTCTTGTCCTTTCGCACAATTGTTTATTTTTTTTTTTAAAATTTTTTTTAGTCAAAAAAGTTAAAAATGCTATGACGTGCTATGGGAAAAGTGAATTGTTACATTTTTAAAAAATTTTGAATTTTGAAAGGAGAAAACAAAAACTCCTATGTAATAAAAACTATTTTCATGATAAATAAGCAATAAATTTTGAAAGGGAAAAAAACAAAAACTCCATGTAATAAAATCTATTTTCAAGGGTAAATAACTTTCGTGATAAACGCTTTATAAGTTCTTCTTTTTCCCAAACACTGAAATTCCAGGTGAGGTTTCCTTGGCCCCTTTCCCAGGGGGAATAAGACCACCCGCCCCTTCCACACGATGTTCCTCCCCGCTTCCCACCGCAGCACGCCTCCTCCCACGCACCGTTACCCGCCTCCGTCATGTTTCCATCTCTCCTTCCACTCGCCTGTTTCTCCCGCCGCTTCCCTTTCCCCCAAAGTCTTTTCCTCACATCCATTCCCACCCGCCTCCGTCCCCTCCCACGCACCGCCTCCGTCATGTTTCCATCTCTCCTTCCACTCCGCCTGTTTCCCGCCGTTTCCCCACCCCACGCCTTTTCCTCACATCCATTCCCCGTCCTATGTGTTCTCATTTTGATCCGCCTCCTCCTCACTTCTCTCCTGCCGCAAGCTCCAGGCCCCCTTTCCCATCTCTGCACTCATCCTCCTACCCCCTTCCGGGCGCACCATTTAGAGCAGCGCTGCCTGGAGCCTCCACCCCCGCCCCGCCGTGGCTCCATGGGGGAACTGCCCCACCTGGAGCCGAGCGCCGCGCTGCCCGCCGCCGCCGGCCGCCCGGTGCTGTTTGCGGCGCTGTTTGCCGCCGCCTGCGCCTCAGCCACTTTTGCCGTCGCCTTCCACTCCCCGCCCGCTTCTCCCCCTACGGCGATCCGCCCTTTGCGCGACGCGGCGTCCGTCGCCTCCGCTCCCACCGCCAGCCCTCCTCCCAGGGCGCCCGATTCACTGCCCCCCATCCTGCTCTGCCGGCTTCTTGGTCGTTTTCACTTGCCACAATCACGTACTCCTCTGCCCTCGATTTTCCGCCTACATCTTTTCATCTATATCCCCGCAACATCATGTTCCGAACTTGAGTTCCCAAACTCGAATTTTGCGATCTCCTGCCCGTTCTTTCTCTCAGTTTTGCATATTAAGCACCCCTGTTCTGTCCGTGATTGGTCCAAATTTGACGCCAGAGCGGAAGGCATCATGTTGTATCGCACACTTTACAGATTCCCTGATCTTTCTACCTCCAATGTTTTCTTCTTCCCAATTTATCTTTAATATTTGATCTTATTTTTGATCATATTTGGTGATCATTCATTTTATCATATTTTATAATTATTTCAGTGCTGATGTTCCAGACGTTTTGCAACTTTAATTGTCCTTCTGTTGCTGTCGTAAGCATTGGGAGTACATGGAATCTTTCGTTTCGATTTCCCTTTTGTCTGTTGGTCTCACTTCAAAACGTTTCCGCAGATCATTTTCAGTGTTTTAAACATTTGTTCTGGTATACAGAAATTTGATGGAATATACCAAACGCCATCGTATTTTCTCTTAAATTTTCGGCTGGTACCTCGTACTAGGGTTGTCCATGTGAAGACATTGGTAGCATTCGTCGCTCGTGGTGTCGCTGTCCTGTACGTTGCTCCGTCTACACGCCTCTTATCTCGACGTGATCGCACACTTCCTTATTCCGTTCGCTCGGGTCTGCGTCGCTCCCAGGCCATCTCACCATCCACCCGAGCGCTCTCGTCGCTCTCACCCTCAACATCTTCACCCTTCAACTGCGGCGCCTCCGTCGCCGCTCCCTCGCTCGCGATCCTCTTCCGCCGCCTCGAAGACGACACCTCCTCTTCCGCGGACCCTGGCCCCCGCCCGCCCTGCCCGCCCCCCCCGCCCGTCGCGTCGCGGCAGCTCCGCTCCGTCATCCGTCATGTTCGGAGCGAATCCCGCAGAACAATGCGCGTTTTGATGTTTGACTAATAGCTCGCCGCCTCCGACCGCCCCGGCCGCCGCGCGCCCTTTCCCTCATAAAACCCTTTTACACGCCTGGCGAGACCCCGCCCTCCCGCCTGCGCCCCCCCGACGCCGCCTCGGCCCCTCCGGGCGTCCCCCCCCTCGATTGAAATACAAGTAATAGGCAATCGATCCCCCGTCGCATTGTTGAGCGTCTTGCGACAGTCGACGAGGCGCCGCGCGCGCCGTCGAAAGAGCGCTCCACGGCGGCAGCGGCGGCGAACGAGAAAACACGTAACAATGCGGTTTCATTTTGATAAACTCGCGGCGCGGGAAAGTGGACTAATTTGTCAACGGCCGCCGTCGCCGTCAGGAGCGCTTTTTCGGCGCTCGTCAGGCCTCGGGACCGACGCATCCTGCCGGGCGGGCGGTCCGGCGCGCCGCGGTGCGGTGGCCTGGCGCGCGGTGACGTAAGCTGGTTGCGGGGCGGCTCGGTTTCGTTGCATGTTGGGCACGTTGCTTTTGGTTCGCGTAGTACTGGTCACGGACAAAGTTGAATGTTTGTAGCATTTTCGAGCATAGCCTTTCCCTCTGCCTTGTCTTATTAATTTACTGATATCGAAATTTTAGGCATAGTTAAACATCAAATGATTCATAATGAAATGTCAAATATGTATAATATTATATATATATATATATATATATATATATTATATATATATATATAAAATATATATATACAGGGTGAGTCAGTAACTTTAGCACCTCCTATAATTTTTGAAGGTTGAAGATATTAAAATGAAAGTTTTCAGGAAGTGCATGAGAAAATAGGCTAACTGATCGTGTATTTATTTATTTTTTATCACTTATATTTTGAGATATTTGAGGTAACTTTGTTTTTTCAAATGGAATAATTTTTTTTTGTCTATCATAAAGGCGAAAAAAGAAATCCAATGATATAAAAAGTCATATTTTAAAATGAGATTTTAAAAATTTTTTATTTTTTTCGACCAGTTTAAGGATATTTTGAATGTAACCACGCCAAGAAGGTCACGCGCGCCCCACCAGCAAGCGCGCCGAGGAAGGAAGGGATTTTAGTATATCAAGATAAAAAACATTTTCCCAAAATATTCACAAAACTGTTTGTTTTTCCTGAACCTGCGTTCCATCCTTCCCTTTTCGATTATTTTTAAGAAAGGGAAGGGGTTAAAAAAAAGGGTTATTGAAAGTATGATTGTAAAAAAATTTTTTTATTACTTTACTCCAGTTAATGGGGTTTTATTTTAAAGGATATTAATGGGTTCTGTGGTTCCGCGTTCCCCCAGACTTGAGCTACTAATTTTTTTTTTGGTTTTTTAAAACCCCGTCACAAAGGCTCCATCACATCCAAGATAGGTAGACGCATTGTAGCTGCATGTTCTGAAGTTAAAAAAAAACATCGGTCGCAGTTAAGAAATTTTTTAAAAAGCGCCTGCAGATTGGGAATGGACATAAACACATTCTAAAGTAATTTAAATTTAGTAATCTTTTTATTTAGTATTTTAATTTCATTTTTATTTTGTTTATCATTATCTTTCTAGTTTTTGTTTTCGCAAGGAATTGTTTATTATCATTAAAATAAACTATTTTTGAAAATATGCAATATTCTTTGTAAAGTCTTAATAATTTATTCCTTTTTGTTTATTTCCAAGTCCCCTTAATATCCTGTTGATTCCCTTTAAAAAAAATTTTAAATAACAATCTTTTTTCATAAAATTTTAAAATTTTTTTTCAATCCTTAAAATTAAATATTTGAAAATGGGGGGAAAGGGTGAAACGATTCAGGGAAAAAAAGGCAAGTTTAGTGAATATTTGGGAAAATGTTTTTCTTAAATACAAAATCCCCTTTTCCCTTTCCCCGGGGCTGGCGGGGGAGCGCTGCGGGCCCGTGGCGTCGGTTCATTTCAAAATATCCGTTAAAAACGACGCAAAAGAAAAAAATTTCAAAAAAACCTTTTTTAACATATGCTTTTGTATATCATTGGTTTTGCTTTTTCGCCTTAGATAGACTGAAAAATAGTATAGTTCCCTTTGAAAAAATCAAAATTTCCCCACATATCTCTAAAATACAAATAAAATGGAAATAAATACAGTATCAGTTAGCCCATTTTTCCCCGCACCCCGTGAAAACTACTTTTCTACTTAAAACCTTAAAAGTTATGGGAGTGAAAAGTTCTATCCCCCTGTATATATATAAATTTTGTGTATCTTTCTAGATAAAAAAAAAAGTTCCCTTCATATTTTTATTGTTTTTTGGGGACTACTGTTTTTCCTAAATATTTTAGCTGAGGATCTGACATTTTTTTTGTTTGTTTCAGGTAGTTTTGGGGGAATGCGGATTCTCCCAAGAACTAAGAGCGGTTTGGGAATGGTAAATTGTAACCCCTCAGAAAGGGGCGATGCCCGTGGGCCAAAATCCCTTTTCCCACAGTTTGGGAAAACCACCCTGGAACTTGACAATCCTGGCGTCGAGGCGTATCCCTTTATCTTGGTTTTTTCCCAAGTTTCAGCCCGTCCCCTTCCTCCTCGAAGTTTTTCTCCAGTTATCTCAAAGGGGGCGGAGCATTGAGGTCAGTGACGCTGCCCGTAACGGAAGGGGGTAAAGGAGAGGGAGGGGGAGGGGAAGAGGAGGACAGGAGAGGCACAGAAACGAAAGGGATTGGGCGCGGGCGCGGGACACCCGCCATTCTGGATTTTTCTGAACCCCGTGGACGCTGACAACCAGGGCGGGGTCCGGAGGGGTCGTGACTTTTTTTATGATTTTTTACCATGAAAAAACTCTAATTTATGGTATCTAATATTGTAAAATTTGTGGAGATTAAATTAATAGTATTGGAAAGTTTTTTTTTTACAAACTTTTTTAAAAATGCTAATGGTTCTAAAGCAAGGAACACTAATTATTAATAATCTTTTTTGAAACACACAATATAAAAATTTTTACATAATATTAAATTTTCCCTATCAAGCAAATTAAATTTCATTTTCCGTTTTTAAAAAACTTGTATTTTGACTTTTTGCCTTTATTAAGGAAATGCAACAATACAAAATTTTATTGATTATAAAAATGTAACCCCCTTTTTCTTAAGCAGGTGCAAACAGTGATTTGTTAATCAATTTACCCTGGTCCCAAATGTTTATCATTAAAAATTCATTTTAATATTTTTAGATTATTTGTAAATTATGAAATTTATAGTGATAATCTAAAAAGGAACTGGGGAAACTCTCTTTAAAAAAAATTTTTTAAAATAAAATTTTTTATTCTTCATATATTTTTCATATAGTGATAATCGAAAAGGAAAGGGAAACTCTCATTAAAATATTTGAAAATAAAATTTTTTATTTTAAATTCTTTTTTAAGTTACTATTTTTCTGTTACCTGCTGAGAAGAAACTACCCCTTCCAGTGATATTTTTATTTATTTATTTATTTAGGTAATAAAAGGGGCAACAGTAAAAATCTGATATGGCCTGAATAGGCGCTAAAATAATTATTTTAAAATATCACATTGTATTTTAAAGCAAAATTGTAATAATTTGATATTTTTAAAAAATATAATATTTAAAAACCAAATTTTTAATTTTTTTAATTTGTGAAATCTAACTAAAGTTAAATATTTTCTTAAATTTTTTAAAAACCACGTAGAAAAAGAATAAATTTAAAAACTTTAAAATGTTACGAATCAATGGTTTTTAAAACTTTAAGAAAAAACAAAACTTGTTTAAAAAAAACTTTAAAAGTTAGATTTAGTTAAAATTAATTCCGGGAAATTTTCCCAATTAAAATATTTGCGGAAAGTGTTTCCGAATTTATTATTTTTCCCAATTTATTTGGGTTTTTTGTATGCCCCCAAAAAAAGTTTCTGGAGTGTTTAGTTCATTCAAGTTTCCCGCAATTCAAACCCCGGAAATTTGACACGGTTATCGATATTGGAAACTGTTTTATTCAGGAAACAACCATCCTTGTTTTCTAATGATTAATTGTGAAATAATTTTAGTATTGTAAGATATCCCATGACAAAAAATTTTTGGTATAAGATCCCAATACTTGAACATATCGAACCTAAAAATACTTTTGGGTTTTGAAACAGGAAAAACAAAGTTAATGGCGGGTTCTCAAATCTGAAAACTAAACTACAGTCTTTATTATTTTCCAAATGAAATTTATATTCTTTAATAATATAAAGAACTTTTATTGTCTCAAATATTTTTTCAACTACATAGTGCAATATTTTTCCCAAATTTTCGAATATTTGTAAAAAAGCAGTTAAAATTTTTTTTATTAATTACAGGTTTAAAAAAGGAAAAAAAACAAAAAAAATGCTAATTTTAAAATAAAATAAAAAAAGACAGTGTTACATCAAAAGCAAAATTAGTTATAAAAGGCATTTTAAAAAATTCCCTTCACTTTTAGATTTATAAATCCATAGCTAAAAAAGAAAGAGTTTTGGAAAAGTGGCATCTCCTCTATAGTAAAAAGACCCTTTTTCGGTTTTTTATCGCAGTGAAGGACTGTTTTACAGTAAGGTCTGTTCTTCTTTTTCTGGGGATGGGGGTGGAACTGCACGATGTCCGTGAGAAGTGGCAGTCCCGATCCGAAGGTTAAAATTTTTGCCTGGGCTTAGACCCCAGGGATGCCCCGACAAGGGTTTTAAGACCCTTTTGGAGTTTGAAAAGAGTTCTGCCATTGTTTGCCTAAAAATGCAATTTGGGAAAAAATCTTGAGAAAGAATAGATATTACCATTAAGATGCTTTCTCTTCTGAAACTTTTACCTAGTGGGGTTTCATTTACTTATCCCCCACGGGCCGGGGACACGGGAAAAAACGTAATTAAATGATAGAATTGGATATCTTCGATGTATTTGATTTGATATATGATGTCAGAGGTTTACGGGAGAAAAAGAGGAAATGGACGACAAGGCCGTATTTCCGGCAAAGGGGCCCCGGGGTTCCCGCCTCGGAATGATGTGTGTTCGTGATCCCCTTAGTTCCCCCTAAAAAAACCCAAAAACAAAAACCCGGGGGCTTATATGACCTAGTAGTTGAGACAAAAAATAAAAAAAAACTAACTTTTTTTGCGAAAATTTCACATATTTGAATTCGATTTTAAATAATCGTTGCCTAAAAAAACCTAAGGTTTATTTCGAAAATAGTATTATAAAAGGGAAATTTATTTAATCAAAATGAAATTTCTTTTAGTAATTCTTATTATTTATAATTTAATATTCATCTTCTAGAGTTTTCCCTACAATATTAATGATATTCATTTAAATAATTTTTTATTCAACTTTCCAATTGTTGGTAAAAAAAACATATTTATAAAACTGGACCATAATTTATTAATGTTCTTTCATTACAATATTTCCATAGTTTTTAACTGGGGAACAGTGACGGTGCTTTATTAATTTTGATTAAATTTAAATATTTTACTTTATTTTACTTCTCGAATGCAGCAATACAGAAACAATGATATCGAAAAATGGTATTTGGGGGTTTTGAAGGAAAATTTTTTTGAAATCACGAATCAAAAAAATATTTCAAAAAGACTTGGAACATGTTTTTTTTTAGACTCGTTGTAGGAAAGGACCGTGCATGGAAAAAAAAATTAAAACATTACTGAATTCAAATAAACATTCTTTTCAAAATTGATATTATACTAGAATTTCATTGGGATTCTGAATCCAATGAGAATCCAATATTTCGAGGGTATGTTACATTATGCTATATTGCATTATTGAAATTTTTAAAAACGAACTCTTTCTTTTTTATTTACAATCTTCATTCAAAATATCCGTTTTACAAATACGATAAATTCCCCTTTGATTAATATCTCTATTTTTAACGTTACAATTACAATCTTTTTAAAATTTCATGAACTTTACTTTTCTTCCGGATAACTAATTTCAAAAAGATAAAAATTGTAAAAATTTTTTCCCAAATTTAAAAAAATTGCTTTATAAAGCAAAAAAATTTTCCGGGAACCATAATCTAAATTCTTCATATATGATCAATTGCATTTTCTTCAAGGAGTAAAAAATTAGTAATGCCCAAAAAAAAACGGCGAATTGTCTGCAGAAAACGCATATTACACGGCCCTTGTGACGAAAAAGGGATAAATCCATTCAAATTTAGAAAAAATTTCCAAATCGTGGGGCCAGAATCCATGTTTTGTGGGTGGTTGATGGAAAAAATCGATGACGGTTGTTGTCCGCCCGCCCGTGAAAAGCGGGAAAACCCTTTCAGCCGTTTTTTAAAAAAATTGATATCCTAATCGATCTGGTGATGTCGTAGCGCCTTGAATTTGAAACCGATATTAAATTTGGGGGATACAAACATGAAGCACCGGGGAAATATTTAAATTTTAAAAAAGGGCCCCAAAATTTTTTATTACTTTTTATGGTTGATAGGGGGAAGTGATTTAAGAGAATATTAATCTTATGTTGTTGAAACTGTTTTTTCAAGTATTCCACAAGAAAAATTAAAATTTTGAGTTTTTTTCCTTGATAAAACTTTTCCTTAAAGATAAGATTTTTAAAAGATCATGTGAAATTTTTTGAAATTTTTAGTATTTTCAGCATGTTTCCGTGAAAATGGGGTGAGAAAGACGCTGTTTTAGCATCACTGTATTTTTAAAAAATTCCTCTTCTAGACATTGGGCTTTCTCGAATAATTGCAAGCCCCTTCCATTTTTATTATGACAATGTGGTTAATGCATGAGGAAAAAAAAAATTTGTATTTCTTTCTGTAAAAAAATTGCATTCTATTAAAATATAATTATATTATATTAAATATTTAATATTCCCTATATTATACATTTTTATATTATATTATATATCAAGTATTTTAAACTTAAAAGGTTGACCTCTGAAAAAAAAAATATATTGAAACGATTATGTTATATTTAGAAAATTTTATTATATTTAATACTTTTCTAAGTGGAAATTGAAACAGAAACCGTTTTCCCAATGGTTAAGTCATAGGTACGCTGTCACGCTAACGTTGGAGCTCAAATAAAAGGGTGATTTTTTTTTTTCTGTTATGGTGTGATTTCGAGAAATATGCCCAATATTTTGAAATTTAAATATTAATTTTTAAAAAGATTTGGGGCCGTAAAAGGCCAGTTTTGTCCCCAAAATTTACGACGAAGAAGCCTCCCTGTATATCGACCGAGGCGTGGTCGTCCTTTTTTCGAGGAACTCTATATATTTTTAAAAGGGAAAAAAGAATTTTCAAACCTAAAAAATTGAAAATGAGATCTTACGTTTGAAAACTTTTTTCCCCAATTCATGTAATAGTATAATATTGGGAGCAGTGACATTAGAGAAAGTATGTGCTGTTGTAGTACAACTATTTGTTGTTTAATTTAACATTATAATTTTTTAAAGCAATCAATAACATTTGCAGATAATTAAAAATATTTACATTATATCATTCAAGTTTAGGAAAGTTTTCCCATGAATAACGAATGAAAATTTTTCCGGAAATTTCTTAGTTGTTTAATTGGTTTAAAAAATCAATAGTTATTCCTTAATACTACGGGTTCTGTTTTCAGACGGGTGTTTCACGAGGTTACAGTTCAGTTTTATCGCAATGGGGAGATCCCCTTGAAGATATGGGGGGGGAAGATGCAGTTCGCAGGATGGGCTATTTCCCAAACCCCTAACAAAAGACTTTCAAATCGAAATATTTCTAACTAGAATCAACTATAGAAAGTTTCGGGTTGATGATTCCACATTTTATAAGAAGGGGATTTTTTAACCTGAAGAAAATGTTGTAATCAAAAAGAACAATAAATTTCAAGATAGAATTCTTCTAAACCCCCCTCACGGTGTTTAAGGTCCTCTGTGATAGCCCGTGGATTAAACGCGAGTAAAAGGGGGTGAGCCAGATAAAATCCTGCCGAATATATTTTTACCGATGCCAGAAACATTAATACATCATCAAAGAAAAATTTAAAAAATTTCCCAAGGAGGAAAAAACTTGTTTTTGAAAAACGATAATGTGATTATATTAAGATTGTGGCATCTTGTATTAAAACAATCTAGCAAATTTAAGAGATAGCTAAATTTTAAACAGTGTCTCAATTGAATACATTTATCATATTTTTTTTAATCTTAGAAAAAATATGAAAAGTCTGCCCCAAGTTGTATAATCACTGTAATTTTATATTTAACAGTTCTAGAGATAATCAAATCCTTGAAAGTCTGTGGGTTTATTATAAAATTTTGCAAAAAAAAGTAATTTCTTCGTTCTTTATTAATTGAAAAGAAAATGTCTTTTTTAAACCTTTTAAAAAGTTCCTAGAAACTATTACGAACTCATTAAAATTCCCTTTTTGTTTGTTTTGTGATAAATGCAACAAAGCACCCTTAATTTTTGTAAAAATTTGAAAATTTTTATTTTTTTGGTTTCTAAAATTTTTTAATGTGTTTTTGGTAGGTGGAGACATTTCAAAATGTATGAACCCAAAACATAATAGAGACTTGACGTGGTCATGTGAAAGAAATCAATTTTTTTTTTATTATCATCTCCTTTTTTAAAAAAAGAATGTTTTGATATGGCTTATTTTTAGGGGTAGACTGAGACAAATGGCGAGATTCAATCAGCCCCAATTTTCACAAAGAAAATAAAATTTTAATTATTTAGTTATATCCAATGATTTTTCCCCATGCTTATGTAGGTGACCCAATGCAAAACCCTTTTAGTCTCAAATAGGAAAAAAAGGAGGAGAATTTGGATCTAAAAATGTCGGGGATAAAGTCGTTCTTTAAATCTAAATTTTAAAATTTTATTATAAAATTATAAATATGATAAGAGTTAGATAAAAATATATTATTGTATTTTAAAAACATCAGTTCCCCTAAATTGCTTTTTCCAGAAAATTTATGCTTGAGAACGAATATGTTTAGAGAATATGATTTCAAACGTCTTAAATGTTACTTCAAAAAAAATGGAAAATTAAGAACAAATATTTCGTATTCGGATACTTTAAGGGCTTCGATTACTGGACCAAAATTTCTCTCTGTAGCTAAAACTTTTGACACGGGTTTTAAATCGGGGGATTTAGGATCGAGTTCTGGGCCCATGCCTTTTTTTTTCTGTTCCGCGTTCTGTTTTACATAAGTCTGAGAATTAAAAAAATGTTTAGCGGAAAATACGTGTATTTATTTATTGTTATAAGATCTTTGCTAACTTTTTATATATAATTTTAATTAGTTTGATCCCCCCTTTTTTACAAATATTTATATAAAAGTGTATTTATTTAATTTAGTTATAAAATTTAACCTAACCTCCTTGGGAAATTTAAAATAGTGAACGTTTTGAAACATTTTCATTCACTTCCAAAAAGTTTGTACAACTCTTACTTTTTTTAAATGAAATAGAGGAAATGTTTATCCCGTTGTTAGTGATATCCATTTGTGACCTGATAAAGATATGGCTAAAAATGTAATTCCCCTTTGACAGGATCCCCGCATCGTTCGATTTACGACCAGTTTTCTGACCACTGAGCTTGGGAAAAAGGTTTTTCAGTTGGGTTCTTGGGCCTGTATTCACGCATTTTATATTTTCACGCTTCATCATTTACGAACAATATGAGGGGGTTTGGCCTTTAAAAATTTATACGTTGTGACTTTTACCCAAGTCGTGCCCAGATTTGACAAATTACTCGTTTTTTTTTGATTAGATAAAAATTCATATTTTGCAATATGAAAATTTTATTAAAAATAAACTCACCTTGAAATGACAATCAAGTAACAGAAAATTTCAGATGTTTTTTATCTCACCTTTTGAAATTCAATAGTTTGATGATTTTTAACATATAATTCGTTATCTCAGCAAAAACAAAACTTGTATTTCGTTTTTTTTTTCATACCACGAATATACGGTATAAGTAGTATATTCGTATGTGAGTAAACGTAGTATATTCGTGCGATATGTATACAGAAAGTTATGTAATGCAGGGGAAAAACGATTTCGCGATTAAACGGTAATACACGTTTTTGGGGTCGGGAAATGGTTTTATCCAAATCCTCCATCCGTCTGTGATCACTACTAGCGCCTAAAAAACACGGCGATCCTTCCCCAAAATTTAAGAAACCCCCGTTTTCTGGCTGTAGTTGAAGCTTGAAATTTTTTAAAAACTTTGAAATTTGGGGCTTTACATGAAACCTTTTGGGCATTTTCAAAATTTTCAAAAAGGGTCTAATTTTCTGTAAAAGAGGAAAAAACTTAGAAGGATGATAGTTCCAATTTCATGGGTTAATTAATTTTTGAAAATTTTAAAAGTTTGAAATTTTGGCCTTTCTAAAATACAAAATTGAAAACAGATTTTTTTTCAAATAAATTTTTGTCCAAATTCGTTCTGCATAACAACTGTAGGCTTTTTAAATGGGTTTTTGTGCAAAGGGAAGCAATATTTACAATTTTAAAGAATGGTTTGAAATGCAAAACGCAATGAAACCGTTTTTTTTTTTCTTATATTAAAACGTTTTTAAAACCAATTTTGGAAATTATTTTATTTTTTTCGTTGCAAGCAACATTCTGTCTTCATAGAAACTCAACAAGTATCACTCGTAAAAAATCCTAATATGAAAAAAAATTTTATATGATCGGGGGGAGTCATGTAGTTCAGGGGCTTGTTTGAAGAACTGGGAAAACTGAGTTCAGTCCCGGTGTTCATGCAACTTTTTTTTTTTGACTATGTGTGAGATTTTAATTTACTTTTCCTTTTTAATAATTTTAAAGGGATGCATGGTTTTGTTTGAGAGTTTTCAAAAAAATGAAGTGGTAATAGTGAAAATTTGTTATATATTAAGAAAACATTACCAAAAGAGAAAATAAGAGTTTATTTTTATATAAATGTGAGTAGATGAACAAAAAAATAATAACTGGGAATGATAGGGGATTTTCTTAAATCAATAAAAGTTTTTTAGATTCTTGGGAATTTCTTGCAAAAATGGATTCTGAATGTCGGGCCGTGTCGAAATTGTCCGCTAGCCCAACGTTATCATCAATAATCTCACCTTTTGGGGAGGGCGATAAGGGGCGTAGCTAGGGCAAACGCCGTTTGCAAAAAAATTAAAAGTACTGAACTGAAAATTCTTTAAATGAATTAACTATTTTAAGGCCCGTAGATTTCTTTGTTTCTTATTGTCCTTAGAGGAATTTTTTAATATTTTAAAAAGCAAAAGGGGGCAAGAGTTTGAAGAAAAATTCGTAAGATTCTTAATTGAGTTTAAGGAAATGCTTTCGTTCGGTTTTGGGAGGGAACGCTTAGGTGCGTTTCACAAAGGGAAGCGGTTCAAAACCTGATATCAGCGGTTTTACTTTAGGCAATGAAAATAAATTCCAATAACGATGTCAGAATGTTTAAAAATTCTTTTTTTTGCAAGAAGATGTTACAAAACTAAAGAATTTGATGCTTTGATTACTGGGCGTTTAGATCATTCACTACTCCATATTTTCCTGTTCAAGGGCCCTTTTTGGTTTTCATTTAGTTGTTTCCCTTTCCCCCTCCCCAAAACGAGTATTACGTCCTTTTTAATTAACTTTTTTTATTTGTTCCACTGTTCTTTTTTCAAGTTTTTTAGCTGAAATTTTTTTTTTGCTTTTTAAAAATTTAAAAAATGCTTTCACTTCGCACCAAAATATGAAGAATAGAGGTGCACAGAATGGGGGAAAATTTTCGTAGCAAAAGTTTATAATTTCCCTTTTTGTGGACTGGGTTTTTGGGGTTTTGAACTCACATAAGGTTCTTGCCTTTTTTGCCATACATCTATTTGGGACAAAATACATTTTTTTCAATTTTCTCAACTTTTGGGTTTAAAAAGCCTTTCACAGGAATCTTTGGTTTTTTAAAACTTTCAAAGTCATTTTGGGATTCTATACAAGTTAAAAAATCTATACAAAAATATTCAAATGCTCATATTAAAGCCGGGGGTATTTCAAAAAAACATTTTGTAATTTTTTAAAAAACCCTAGAATGGGAATATCTTTTATTTCGGATATGCTGCATTTTTATAACCCAAAAAATTTAAAGAAAAATTTGGAGCCGTTTTTGAGAAAATCTTTTTTATGTAAATTTTTTAAAAATTTCAAATGACGCCATATTGTCGAAATCAACTAAAACTTTTAAAAATTGCATGACCCCATTAAAAAATCAATTATAAGCAAAACATTTCATTTGAAGCAAAAAAACTCTATCTTTTAAATTTTTTAGTTGTAGTAAGACGTCGCAAAATATTCAAATTTAGATTTTCAAATTGGGTTAACCGTAAAATTGGGCATATTCTACCTTTATAAGGGATTTTACTATAGAGTAAACAGTCCATAAGAAATTTAAAAAAAAATTTGAGCCGTTTTTTAAAAAATTTTAAAAAGTCCGGAAGGCCAAAAAGTCCCCAAAATTTTGAATGTTTTAAAATCGCATAGCTTCAGCTCGGCGAAACGACAGGGTTTTTAATTTGGAAAAAAAACGTTGCATGGTTTAGGCCTAGAGTTTACGACGGGCAGACGGACGTTTTTCTTCCCAATTTGGTTTTTTTGGATCAGGATCAACAAAAATGGAATTATGGTACACCCGGGGTTAGAGGTCATTTTCTCAATTTAAATTTTTTTTTTTCGGTTTTTTCGTCACCAGAGCGCTGCAATGATTTTGCAAAAAAGCGCAGTTTTTTTGCGCAGCATTATATAACATTCTTTTTATACAGATACTCTGTTTTACGTGGAATAAGAATGTAATATGGGTTTTTTAAAATCGTCGCAGATAAATTTAAGAATAAGTTAGTGATGAAGTTGAAAAAAAAATTCTTGGTTTTTAAAAATATGTATTTTTATAATAAATATTCGAAATTTGTTAAGTAAATATGTTTATCATGCCCATTTGCTAACATTTTGAAAGGCACATTTTGTGAAAGATACGAAAAAACAAGTCCAAATTTAAAAATTCTTCTCAATCATTCATTCAAAAGTATCCAAAATATTTTCCAAACCACCCAACGGGGTCCCAAAAAAAAAGACTCAGGTCACTTTTCTCTTCATCCTAGAAAATATTCATTTCTCTCATAATGAACTAGTGGTAAACTAGTAAAAGATGAAGATGAAGATCTTTTTTTTATATAATATTATTTCATCAGAAACTTTTTACCCCCTTTAAATTGACTTGAAATACTTGAGTTTTTTTAGGGGACACCCAAAAGTTATAAGACTGGTAAAACAAATGTTTAAAGGTTTGATTAGTGCATAAAAATAACTAAAATGTTGGGGGATATCGTTTAAACTTGAGAACGGCTAAAAAACCCTTTTAATTCATAAAAAGGATTTCCCCCTTTTTGGACAAAATACTTGAAAAAAAGGTAGAGAAATAATTTTTTTTTATCTGTAAAAATTTTAAACCGAAATTAATAAAAAATAAAAATGGAACTAAAATAAAAATGTAAAGTAAGACACATGGTTGTAGGAATCTCGATATGATCTAGAAAAAAATAGGTATATTTGAGGAAAGGGAAATTTTTAATAATGACTTTATTTATTGGGGAAATGGGGATCAGGCCCCCTCTTTCCCCAACCACTGTACATAAATTTTAGATAAGAATTGAATTAAAGATACATTTAGTAAAAAAACAAGTAAATAATAATACTTAGTTGTAAATAATACAACTTAAAATGTATGCCCTGGGGCACAAACGGAAAGAATACAAGTCCCAGCATTTGCCTTGCGACCGGGGGAAAAAGGAAAAAAAAGGGAAATGTGCATGTCTTAACATTGACAACAAAAAAAAATAATTAAGATAATTTTAAAAAAAAAAAAAAATTACTGATCAGGAAAACTCTAAAATTTGCCCCAAAATATAAATTTTAAGAGATATTAATTTAGCAATACGTATCAAATGTTTACAAAATCTAAAAAAATTCAGAATCATGCAATATGAAAATGCACACAACCACCGGCCCGGAGAAGGCCGATTTTAAATTTTAACATCGTACCAAGGGAAAGACGATTCAGTCAGAGCCATGACAAAGATAATAATGAATTAGAAAATCTGGGAGATAATACAAAAACCTTTAAACCCTATAATATACTTAATTTAGATAATTATACATTGTTAATTAAATTAAGAACTAATTTAAAAAAACAAAGAAAAGAAAAACTGTTAAAAAGCCCTATAAAATTTACATTTTACAAGCCCTACAAAAGAAATCATTAAAAACAATTAAAAAAATACAAGTGGAAAAACTGTTAAAAAAGGGTATAAAAATTACATTTACCTTACAATTTAAACCAAATTTTGTACACACTTTACATAATACAATTCAGCTAGAAAATAGTATTTTAAAAGTTTTTTAATGATCGCAGATTTTACATTTCCCCAAAATTTATGAAGTCTATTCCACTTCTAGTCGTTTTACTAAGTAAGATTTATTTAAAAATTAGTTGCTTTTTGGGGTATTGAAAAAGATTTCTCGAATCTTCTTGTTTTGATAAGAAATTTTATAGAAGGAAATGGGACACCGATTTAATTTTTAGAAAAGACACAAAAATGAAACATGCGTCGGGCTTTCAAGTTTTTATGTTATTAGTTTTTTGGGATCCGAATGGATCATACTTGATATTTTATTGAAACCAACACGCATTTTTAACTCTTTGGGGAGCGTCAGAAGTTGATTTTTTACATTACCGTACAAATTACCAATAAAGGGGGGGAAAGGGATTTTTCTAGTAGTTCTTTGGTTTTGGGTGGGAAAGGGTTTGTAAGACATTTAGTGGACATTGAAGCCATTTGCGGGGAAAATTTCCCCAAATGAGGTTCAATTTAGGAATTTGTCGATGGTCAGACGGGGATTTTTACTTGAGTGGGAAAAATAGTGTTATCCCGTAAGAATAGGAATATTTAGATTTTTAATGCTTTATGGGGCCAAAAGGCCAATTATAATTGATTGGATTTTAATGGATTTAGCTTAAGGCCGTTTTCAGTCCCTTCATGTAAAGACAAACCCGATTTGTTTTTTATTAACTGAGCCACTTCGAAAGGGTTTCCCCCTGACGTAGATCTGTAGGTATCTTACAAAGATGATTGCATCTTGATGCACTGACGGTATCATTTTTTAAAAGATAAGGAAGAAAAGGGAAAGTAGGACCCCGTGGCCCCGTAAAAGATTTAGGGGACGAGAAAGTGTTTTTTCAACTACGACCTGTTGTCTATTACTAAAAAAACTTGAAATCCAGATAAGGTAGAATCAGAAAACCGAGACATTTAATTTTTCCAGAAGACGTCAGGTCTACTGAATCAAGGCCTTCAAAACTAAAAACGTTAGCGTTGTTATATGTTCATCCAGAGATTGACGAAGTTTCGATGACTCTGAAAGCCGTTTGCACTTCTACCCCCCCAAGACCAGATTGAAAAATTTTTGAGAATCATTTTTGGGGAGATAATTTGTTTTTTTTGACGTACAACCGGGGCTTGGGTAATGTTGGGAATATGCTGATAGGGCGATAATCACAAAGAAAGAATTTAAAAATTTTGGGAGGGACGAATGTTTGTTTCCACAAGGGGAAAAAATCCGGTTTTTAAAGAAAAATTTTTTAAATTTAGGCGCTGAAAATTTTTAAAAACCCAATTTTTAAATTTCTTTGCCGTTATATCATCCGGCCTTTTTAATTTGATTTGAGTGCCTTCACAATTTTTGACTTTTGGCAGTCAACATTGGAAATAAAACATCGTCCAGGGGGCAGGGATGGGTTCCCGAGGAAATGTTTTTTTTAAAATAGGGGCTTTTTTTTTGCAGCGGAAACAAAATGATTTTGGGGCTTGGGTTTTAATGAACTTCATTTGTTTATTTAAATTCCCAAATTTTTAAAATGTTCCATACCCTCGTACTGGAATTTGTTTTAAAAAAATTATGATAATAACGAATCTTAATTTTGATTTGTTGTTTTACGAAATTTCTAAGTTTTTTATACTCCTTTTCATTTTCATCGGTTTTAGTAATTTTAAAACGGTTATATAATTTAAATATATCGGAGTGATTATTAGAGCAGGGGGATCTAATAATATTGACTTTATTAAAAAATAAGCTAGGAAGGCCAATTATTAGTAGACTTCATAATATTTTATAAAACCAAAATTTTCGAAAGAAAACTAAGAGACAATATACAAGACAATGGTGGAGAGCTGTGTTACGTATGAATCGGAAATTAGAATTAAAAATGATGCAATAAACTCTCGGTTAAATGCTATGAAAATGAATTTTTGGAGACGATGTTGTCAGTATACTGTTTGATAGAATACTAAACGAAGAGATTAGACAGATAATAATGATTGAGACAAGGATCGAAAATGTAGAATCCAAACAACTCCAATGGTATGCTGCAGAATGCATGCTGACAGAATATCAAAAATTATCTTTGAGTGAATCCCTTTCGAAAGAAGAAAACGAGGAAGGCCAAGGAAATCTTGTAAGTACGTTATCGATTTGACAATGAAGGGCACAAGAATAGAGGAAGATGTCTGACGAAATAAAAAACATTGGTGTGTAGATTGCGAAAAACGGTCATTAGAACTGTAAAATACTCGCTTAAGAATGAATAATAATTACCTTAAACCCGAAGTGGAAGATACCGGATAAAGAAGCCTTGTTATTATGTGCTGGCACAGTAAGCGGGCAAGATCTGTTAAGATCTTGCCGGAATACCAAACCAAAACCAAAGTTACGTTCTTATTTGAAAAGATTAAATGAAAACAAAGAAAATTTGATTATTTTCTAGAGGGGAGTCCTTTAGATAACAAATATCAGATATTACTCTATTTGGTATTTATGATATTTGTAAACTTCGTCCATTTATCAGCATGATCGCTTTTTCAATGGGAACAACTATTCTTCCGAATTGACAGGTCGAAAAGTAAATATTGTATTTAGGTAAAAAAAAGATGATTGAATTATGTTTCGAAAAATTGACGGACTGAAGTGAAAAGAAAACTAGCACAAATAAGTAAATTCACATTTCTTGTATGTTGCACCAATGAATAATGTCAATTCCACAATTAAAATCTATTTTCGATCCACCAATAACATATGTGGGTCTCTTTAACCTGGAAATCTTTCGCTTTAGCGGCGATAACATAATTCACCGGAAAGTGTTCGGCAGTTTATCGACGAATGACAGAAAATGTAATTACAATAGCCAGTAGGACTTCTGATGCAGTATTCCAAAGGCAGATTTTTTTTAAAACTCCAGACATTTGTTCATCATTTCTCTCTCATGGTATGCAACATGTATTCTCGTTAATGTTGAAATATCTAGTATCACTTTCGGAATCCTAAGACTTAAGTAAAAGGAACGCAATGGTGACCCTCAAGATTTGGTTACGAACCCAACAGCAATAGCGCACATTTCTCCTTCTTCCCGACCTTGCATTAAAGTGGTCGACGAAGTGTGCGACCAAATGCCAATGAATTATAAATTTGAGGTTATTTCGTTATTATTTAGATTTTCTTTGTAAAATCGTCTCTGCGTGAATATACTATATACGAACACAAACTATCAATCAATGGGCAGTACATTTTAAAACGTTACAATGTAATATAGTAGCAATTCGTTTCAACAATAATAAATATTGTAGTTATAGTTTTAAAATTCAACCTTAATTCATATTATAGTACTTTAATTAAATTACTTTATAAATATTTATAACTTAAATGAAATTTTTCCAAAATAAAAAAAATTAATTGCTTATTTTGTTTACAATATTTATTAACAATTCATTAAAATTATAAATATGCAGTGCAATATTACTGAAGATACGTTAGTGAACTCATATCCAATAAATTGGCAAATTTGTATGAAATGTAAAAAATGTATGAAAATAGAGAAAATTTTATTTTGCAACAATATTTTACAGAAGAGGATCCCTATTCATTTTCTAACGATTATCGTGACACAGATTTCCGAAGTTTGACAAAATTTTGAAACATTATTAACAATTACAATTTTGAAATAATTTATGACAGGAGAATCTCTAGTGATTCTTAATGGATTAGCAAAAACAGTGTTTGCATAGGTCTGCTTATCTAGAAGAAGTGGGTGTAACATTCCGATGACGTGTAAAAAACTTTGTGTGCATTGCTCGTCTCTCGAAAATAAAAATATCGTAATGTAAAAATATACTTGCTATAATAATATAAATATATTAATTTCATTGCGTTGATTGAAATCATACATAAATTACATGTAATATGTAAGTAATATATTGATATGATGTGTGTGCGTATGTGTGTATGTGTGTGTGTGTGTGTGTGTGTGTGTGTGCGTGTGTGTGTGTGTGTGTGTTCCTCCAATGTTCACGCAATAGACAAAAGCTGGTGTTTCTACCTTTGCAAACATTAAGATATTAAAATGTTATATAAGAGTCATATGTCGGTTTTGATTCTCACGCAAAAATCCTCAAAGACTAGGTATCACATATGATTTTTAATATTTGCGGTAAAGAACTCCACGTAAAATGCAATCACCCTAACGTTAGATTGAAGAGGTAATTAATTGTGATCCCCAAAACAAAAGATCAAAAATCATTCATTTGCTTACAGCTGCACTTACCAATCATAATGTCTGCAGAAGAAAACTTCATTGTGACTAAATGAACTTAAATACTTTAAGTTTATTTAGTATTTTCATATCAAAACTATTTTATTACAATATTAATGTTCGCGACCATATAGTATATTTTAATTGGGTCATCTGAGAAATTATGATGAAGTATTTCACAACTGAAAGCTGCTATCTCGGAGACGTGTTTGTGAAACTGACTCTTAAACGTTTTCTTAAGTTATTAATTTTTCTAATAAAATAACTAGGTTAGACAATGCATACAATGCAAATTATTTGCATTTTATATTAAATATTACAATAATAAACGACGAAATGTAGACATGGAGCTTAATAGTCGTTGTCCAGTGTTATGTTTTGCAAAAAACCCGTTTTATAACAGTTTTAAAATATGTTTTTACTGGGAAATTGCATGACTTTATTTATGTAATTAAATGTATATACAAAATTTATGTAAAACTGTTGGTTGATTTAATATTTATATTCAAATATTTACTATAATATAACTCGCCATCACCGCCATTTTGTAATGTTCAAGATGAATAGTCCCGCCTCCCTGAAATGAAGCTAAAGCGGATTGGTCAGCTCGATCCCGCAGGGCGGGGCAGGGGTCGGAAAACTCTGGTAAAGTTCGGCTCAGGACATCGCCCATTTTTTGTGCAAGCGAGGGTACATACACAATGGCGATAATATATTATTTAAGCGTTTCATTTACTATATTAAATGAACCTTTCACTTACAAGGAAATTACTTACGGTGTGAGTAATGAGTAGAACAAAAACCGAGGGGTGTTTTAGAATAGATGTTACAAACTTCCGGGGCATGCAGAGGTAGGTCGAATGTGATCATTTTTGAGCATTGAATTTGCAGGGTTTGGAAGGGAGGAGGAAATTCTACATTCCAAAAGAGGGTAGTAAAAGGGGAAAAGTTCTCCCTAACGATCCAAGGGCAACCAATCACTGAACTTGGAAATGAAGTAACAGAACGCAATTCTTCTTTTTTTTATTTTAACGCCTAGGTAGTGATTTGGGAGTTGGACCGCGGGTAATATTTAGAGTCATGTAAGGGAAAGATCCTTTCAAATAATTAGGAAAAGTAGTTGAAAAGTGTCGATCTCTTTGCATTGTAAATAATTTGACACCTTCTTGAATTACAAGTTTTGTAAATTGTTATTTTCTAATTTTTGTGACAGTTTGGACAGTTCAATCGTAATTGTGAATAATTAAACACGGCCACTGTCCAATTAAATTACTGTCCCATTTCTCGAGAATATTGATGTTAGAGATTACTTAGTTAAAAATAGCATCAATAGATCATCGGTAAGCAACATAAAAACATCGATACTTTTGGGACAGTATAGTATTAACATCAATCCTTTAATTTTGAACTTCGGTGTTGTGGCGATGTTGTCGAATTGAGTTTTTGTGACGCTTCGATGTGTTGTGTTGTCGCATCCCTAGTGCCAAAGAGTTTCTTTACTCCCTGGTGGACGATGGTAACTTCCGCAAAAACCTTAACTGGGTAACGAGGAGATCGATCCTCTAAAATTTAGGATGTTAGGGGTTTTAAGATACGTTTTGTGTTTTTCATGATTTCTGGCTAATTCCAACATTTCATCATCATTCATGAACTTTTTAAGCCGCGTAATCAATTCAAAGATCATCTGAAACTTTTGTACGATAAATAATTTAGTAATATTTTTTCATGGTCAGTCATTATTCCGAAAATTCAACGTTGTTCGGAAATTTGTTTAGATGAATGAATTTTTATTCAGAGGGAAGGAAAATTCCCCACCTCCAAAAAGAGACGTTGTGATGTTATTTTCTCTTAACACAGCGAATTTCAGAGATATATTTTTATGGTAAAAGATAGCATGTTAATAAACTTTAGTAACCATACAATAAAATTGAGTTAGTTGAACGATTATATTTTTTCAAATTTTTTTGAAGTATTTTCGAATAAACTTCTCTTTATTTTCGTTAACTTGTATTCGTGTTTGTACTTGGTCACCGACTATTGTGTTCTTATCTTACTGAGTGCAGAAATAAACAGAAACTCTCATGGTTAGACCAATAATACCAGGAATGAGAAATAAGACGACACTTTGCGAACAACTGACAGGTTTTTCTTTTTTTGGCTCATGGATGCCATTGGAAGTATCAAAATTAGTTTTATTGCTTAAACACATCCTGAATACATGTGGCATACTTTACATTACGTATGCCCTCGCTTGCACAAAAAATGGGCGATGTCCTGAGCCGAACTTTACCAAAGTTTTCCGACCCCTGCCCCGCCCTGCGGGATCGAGCTGACCAATCCGCTTTAGCTTCATTTCAGGGAGGCGGGACTATTCATCTTGAACATTACAAAATGGCGGTGATGGCGAGTTATATTATAGTAAATATTTGAATATAAATATTAAATCACCCAACAGTTTTACATAAATTTTTGTGTATACATTTAATTACATAAATAAAGGCATGCAATTTCCCAGTAAAAACATATTTTAAAACTGTTATAAAACGGGATTTTTGCAAAAAATAACACTGGACAACGACTATTAAGCTCCATGTCTACATTTCGTCGTTTATTATTGTAATATTTAATATAAAATGCAAATAATTTGCATTGTATGCATTGTCTAACCTAGTTATTTTATTAGAAAATTTAATAACTTAAAGAAATACGTTTTAGAGTCAGTTTCACAAACACGTCTCCGAGATAGCAGCTTTCAGTTGTGAAATACTTCATCATCAATTTCTCAGATGACCCAATTAAAAAATACTATATGGTCGCGGACATTAATATTGTAATAAAATAGTTTTGATATATAAAATACTAAATAAACTTAAAGTATTTAAAGTTCATTTAGTCACAATGAAAGTTTTCTACTGCAGACATTATGATTGGTAAGTGCAGCTGTAAGCAAATGAATGATTATTGATCTTTTTGTTTTGGGGATCACAATTAGTACCTCTTCAATCTAACGTTAAGGTGATTGCATTTTACATGGAGTTCTTTACCGCAAATATTTAAAATCATATGATACCTAGTCTTTGAGATTTTGCGTGAGAATCAAAAACGACATATGACTCTTATAACATTTAATATCTTAATGTTTGCAAAGGTAGAAACACCAGCTTTCGTCTATTGTGAACATTGGAGAACACACACACACACACACACACATACACACACACATACATACACACACATACATACACACATACATACACACACACATACATACACACACATACATACACACACACATACATACACACACATACATACACACATACATACACACACACATACATACACACACATACATACATACATACACATACATACATACATACATACATACATACACACATACATACACACATACACACATACACACACATACACACATACACACACACACACACATACACATACATACACACATACACACACACATACACACACACACACTCCATATCAATATATTACTTACATGTAATTTATGTATGATTTCCAATCAACATAATGAAATTAATATATTTATATTATTATAGCGAGTATAATTTTACATTACGATATTTTATTTTCGAGACAGGCAATGCACAAAGTTTTTTACACGTCATCGGAATGTTACACCCACTTCTTCTAGATAAGCAGACCTATACAAACACTGTTTTGCTAATCCATTAGAATCACTAGAATTCTCCTGTCATAAATTATTTCAAAATTGTAATTGTTAATAATGTTTCAAAAATTTTGTCAAACTTCGAAATCTGTGTCACGATAATCGTTAGAGAAAATGAATAGGGATCCTCTTCTGTAAAATATTGTTGCAAAAATAAAATTTTCTCTGTTTTCTTACATTTTTGCATTTCATACAAAATTGCCAATTTATTGGATATGTGTTCACTAACGCATCTTCAGTAATATTGCACTGCATATTCATAATTTTTAATGAATTGTTAATAAATATTGTAAACAAAATAAGCAATTAATTTTTTATTTGAGAAAAATTTCATTTAAGTTATCAATATTTATAAAGTAATTTAATTAAAATTACTATAATATGAATTAAGGTTGAATTTTAAAACTATAACTACAATATTTATTATTGTTGAAACGCATTGCTACTATATTACAATGTAACGTTTTAAAATGTACTGCCCATTGGAGATTGATAGTTTGTGTTCGTATATAGTATATCTCACGCAGAGACGATTTTACAAAGAAAATCTAAATATGAAATAACCTCCAATTTATAATTCATTGGCATTTTGGTCGCCTGCGGCGACCACTTTAATACAAGGTCGGGAAGAAGGAGAATGTGCGCTATCGCTGTTGGGTTCGTAACCAAATCTTCAGGGTCACCATTGCGTTCCTTTTACTTAAGTCTTAGGATTCCGAAAGTGATACTAGATATTTCAACATTAACTTGAGAATACATGTTGCATACCATGAGAGAGAAATGATGAACAAATGCCTGGAGTTTTAAAAAAATCTGCCTTTGGAATACTGCATCAGAAGTCCTACTGGCTATTGTAATTACATTTTCTGTCATTCGTCGATAAACTGCCGAACACTTTCCGGTGAATTATGTTATCGCCGCTAAAGCGAAAGATTTCCAGGTTAAAAAGAGACCCACATATGTTATTGGTGGATCGAAAATAGATTTTAATTGTGAAATTGACATGTTATTCATTGGTGCAACATACAAGGAAATGTGAATTTACTATTTATTGCTAGTTTTCTCTTTTTCACTTCAGTCCCGTCAATTTTCGAAAACATAATTCAATCATCTTTTTTACCTAAATACAATATTTACTTTTCGACCTGTCAATTCGGAAGAATAGTTGTTCCCATTGAAAAAGCGATCATGCCGATAAATGGACAAAGTTTACAAATATCACAAATACCAAATGGAGTAATATCTGATATTTGTTATCTAAAGGACTCCCCTCTAGAAAATAATCAAATTTTCTTTGTTTTCATTTAATCTTTTCAAATAAGAACGTAACTGGTTTTTTTGGTTTGGTATTCCGGCAAGATCTTAACAGATCTTGCCCTTAACTCTGTGCCAGCACATAATAACAAGACTTCTTCATCCGGTATCTTCCACTTCAGGTTTAAGGTAATTATTATTAATTCTTAAGCGGTATTTTACAGTTCTAATGACCGTTTTTCGCAATCTACACACAATGTTTTTATTCCGTCAGGCATCTTCCTCTATTCTTGTGCCCTTCATTGTCAAATCGATGACGTACTTACAAGATTTCCTTGGCCTTCCTCGTTTCTTCTTTCGAAGGGATTCACTTAAAGATAATTTTTGATATTCTGTCAGCATGCATTCTGCAGCATACCATTGGAGTTGTTTGGATTCTACATTTTCGATCACTTGTCTCTCAATCATTATTATCTCTTCGTTTGATATTCTATCAAAAGTATACTGACAACATCGTCTCCAAATTCATTTTCATAGCATTTAACCGAGAGTTTATTGCATCATTTTTAATTCTAATTTCCGATTCATACGTAACACAGCTCTCCACCATTGTCTTGTATATTGTCTCTTAGTTTTCTTTCGAAAATTTTTGTTTCATAAAATATTATGAAGTCTACTAATAATTGGCCTTCCCTAGCTTATTTTTTAATAAAGTCAATATTATTAGATCCCCTGCTCTAATAATCACTCCGATATATTTAAATTCCTTTCCTACTGGAAATATACCTATTTCTGTTCTAGATCATATCGAGATTTCCCTACAACCATGTATCTTGACTTTACATTATTTATTTTGAGTCTCCATGTTTTATGTTTTTATTAATTTCTGGATTAAATGTTACAGATACAAAAAAAAAAATTATTTTTCTACCTATTTTTCAAGTGATACGCTGACTCCAAAAAGCGGGAAATCGCTTATGTATGAATTCAAAAGGTTTTGCAGCCGTTCTCGAAGTCTTAAACGATATCCACCAACATTTTTAGTTATTTGGGATTATGCACTAATCAAACCTTTCCAACATTTTGTTTTACCAGTCTTGCATGACTTATTAGGTGTCTCCTAAAATAATGTAACAAGTATTTCAACGTCAAGTTAGGGAGTAAGAACTGTTTCTGATGAAATAATATTATATAAATAAAGATCTTCATCTTCATCTTCATTACTAGTTTACCACTAGTTCATTATGAGAGAGAAATGAATATTTTCTAGGATGAAGAGAGGGCACGTGACCCTGAGTCTTTTATTTTTAGATCCGCGGTTGGGATAGTTTAGTAAAATGGTTTAGCATACTCTTGAATGAATGATTGAGAAGAATATTTAATAATGGACTTGTTTGATAATCAATATCATTCACAACAATGTAGCCTTTCAGAATGTTATTTAGCAAATGGGCATGATAAACATATTTACTTCAACTAATAATCGAATATTTATTATATATATACATGGTTTTAAAAACCAAAATTATTTTCAACTTCAAACTTATTACTTAAAATTTATCTGCGTGACGCATGTTAACAAACACTTCACATATTACATTCTCGTATACTTACGTATATACAGAGTAATATAGGTAGTATAGAGAATGTTATATAATGCTGCGCGAAAAAACTGCGCATTTTCTGCAGCGCGTGCCGCGCTCTGGTCTCGAAAAACTGAATCAAAAAAGTTGCTAAATTAAGGGAAAAAAGTCCTCTAACACGCGGTGTAGCCATAATTCCAGTTTTGTGGATCCGTGATGCCAAAAAACTAATTGGAAGCAAAATGTCTGTCTGTCCGTCTGATACAACTCTGGCGCCTAAACCATGCATACGATTTTTTCCAAATTGAAGAAACCCCTGTCGTTTTCGCCTGAGCTGAAGCTATGCGATTTTGAAAAACATTCATTAATTTTTGAGGACTATTTGTAGCCCCTTCCGGACATTTTAAATTGTTTTCAAAAACGGCTCCAAATTTTTTCTGTAAATTTCTTGTAAGGACTGTATACTCTATAGTAAAATACGCTTATAAAGGTAGAATATGTCCAATTGTCACGGTTAACTCCGAATTTTGAAAAATCGCTAAAATTTGAATATTTTGCGGCGTCTTACTACAACTACAAAATTAAAGATAGAGATTTTTGCTTCAAATGAAATATGTTGCTTATAATTAGATGCTGTGGATCATTTTATTTTTAAAGTTTTAGTTGATTTCGCACAATATAGCGTGCAATATTTGCAATTTTAAAAATTTACATAAACAAGATTTTCTCAAAAACAGCTCCAAATTTTTCTTTAAATTTTTGGTAGGAGTAATGCCAAATGCAGCCTATCCGATGACTTAAACGACATATTGCTCTATTCTTTTTTTTTTTCAAAAATTATAAAAATGTAATTTTTTTGAAATCCCTCTCACGCTATTAATACAGATATTTCTATTGATTTGTATGCATTATTAAATTTATGAGTGGTAGTGCTTCAAATGAACTTTAAGGAAGTTTTCCAAAAAACTCAATGAATTCCTGTGAAAAAGAGCTATTTTTGAACCGAAAAGTTGAGAAAATGTCAAAAAATGTATTTTGTGCGGCGATAGATGTCAGCTGGCAAGAGAACGGCAAGAACCTTATGTGAGTTGGCAAGAACCTTAAAACCAGTCCACACAAGGGAAATTATAAACATTTGCTACGAGAAAGTCTGTCCCATTCTGTAGCACCTCTAGTTCTTCTTATTTTGGTAGTAGCGAAGTGTAAGCATTTCTTAATTTTTAAAAGCAAAGAAAAAATTTCAGATAGAAAACTTGACAAAAGAACAGTGAGACACAAATAAATAAAGTTAATTACAAGGACGTAATACTCGTATTAGGGATTGGGAAGGGAAACGAACGTACCAATGTAAAACCAAAAACGGCCTATGAAGAGGAAAATGTGGAGTAGTAGATGATCTGGTAAACGTGTAATCGAAAGTACATCAAAATTCTTTCCACCCAGTTTTGTAATGGTATCTTCTTGCAAAGAAAAGGAATGTTTAGAACATTCTCGACATCGTTATTAGGAATTTATTTTCATTGCTCGTCAAGTAAAAAACCGCTGATATCGTACGGGATTTGAACACGCGTTCCTCTATTGTGAAGCCTCGCACCTAAGCGATTGCGCTACCAACACAGTCGTACGTAAGCATTTCCGTGAACTTACTCAATTAAGAATCTTACGAATTTTGTCTTCAAACTCATTGCTTTTCCGCACTTCTGCAATTTAAAATATAAAATAAATTACCTCTAAGAGACAATAAGAAAGCAAAGAAATCTACGCGGCACTATAAAATAGTTAATTCTACTTAAGAATGTTTCAGTTCAGTACTATGTAATTTTTGCAGGCGCTTCGGTTCTAGCCTGACGCTCAACCCTTATCGCCTCTGCCCAAGGTGAGATTATTAGACGTGATAACGTTGGGCTAGCAGACAAGTTTCGACACGGCCCGACATTCAGGAATTCATTGCTGCAAGTAATTACTAGAATCTAAGAAACATTTATTGACTTCAGAAAAATCACCTATCATTACGCAGTTATTATCTTTTTGTTCATCTACTCACATTTATATAAAAATAAACTCTTATTTTCTCGTGTTATTAGTAATGTTTTCTAATATATAACAAATGTTACACTATTAACATTTCATTCACGTTTTGAAAACTCTCAAACGACAACCGTAAATACATACCTTAAATTATTGAAAGGAAGAGTATTAATTAAAATCTCACACATAGTCAAAAATAAAAAGTTGCATGAACAGGCCAGGGCGTGAACTCGAGTCTTCCAGTTCTTCAAACAAGCACCTGAACTACATGACGTCACTCCCCGTAGTCACTTATACAATGCTTTACATATTAGGATGTGTTGACGAGTGATACTTGTTGAGGATTTGCTAGCTAGAAGACAGGAATGTTGCCTAACGAAGAAACAGTAAAAGTACGATTTCGCAAATCGGTTTTGAAACATTTTAATAGTAAGAAAAGAAAAACGGTTTCATTGCAGTTTGCATTTCTAAACAATTCTTTAAAATTTAGCAAATATTGCTTGCACTTTTGCACGAAAAATGCCATCATTTGAAAGCCTACATGATTGTTATGCAAAGACGAATTATGGACAACATATTTATTTCATTTGAAAGACAAATCTGTTTTCAATTTTGTAGTTGTAGGATGACGCCCCAAAATGTTCAAACTTTAAAATTTTCGAAAATTCAGAGTTAACCATGAAGTGGAACTATATCATCCTTCTAAGTGTATTTTACTCTATTCTTACCAGAAAATTAGGAGCCGTTTTGAGAAAATTTTGAAAATGTCCGAAAGGCTTCATGTAAAAGTACCCCCAAATTTCAAAGATTTTTCAAAATTTCCAAGCTTCAACTACAGCCAGAAAAACAGGGGTTTCTTCAATTTGGAAAGGATCGTACGTGTGGTTTAGGCGCTAGTAGAGATCACAGACGGATGGACGGACGGTTTGGATAAAACCGCTTGTTCGACTCCAAAACGTGTATTACCGTTTAATCGCGAAATCGATTTTCCGCTGTAGTACATAACTTTCTCTCTACTACGTAGCACTTTGAATATACTACGTATATACGTCACATACGAATATACTACGTATACTACGTATATTCGTGCGTACCGGTAAAAACGAGAAGTACAAGTTTTGTTTTACAAGGATAACGAATTATCATAGTTCAAAATCCATCTAAACGATATTACAGCAGTTCCAAGGTGAGATACAAAAAACGAGTACTGAGAATTTCTGCATTACTGATTGTCATTTCAAGGTGAGATTTATTTTTACATAAATGATTCATATTGCAAAATATGAATGTATTTATGTAATCAGAAAAAAACAGTAATTTGTCACAATCTGGGCACGACGTTGTGTAAAGTCACAGCACGATATCAATTACTTAAATGTCCAAACCTTCCCTCATGACTTACGTAAATGATGACGCGGTGACAAATATCAAATGCGTGGGAATACACGAGCCAGTACCCAACTGTAAAACGCATTTTTCGGAAGGTCAGTAGTCAGAGCAATGGTCGTAAATCGAACGATGCGGGTTTGATTCCTGACCGAAGATTACATCTTTAGTACTCAATTAATACGGTTATCAGGTCACAATATGGATATCACTAACGAACGGGATAAACATTTCCCTCATATTTCATTTCCCATAAAAAGTGACAGAGTTGTGACAAACTTTTTTGGAAGTGAATGCAAAATGTATGTCAAAACGTTCACTATCTTAATTCCAAGCGAGGTTAGGTTAAATTCTTACTAACTAAATATAAATAAATACACATTTGTATAAATATTTGTAATAAAGCGGGATCAAACTAGTACACATTATCTAGTATAAAAGTTCAGCAAAGATCTTATAGAAAGCAATAAATAAATACAGAAGTATTTTCCGCTAACATTCTTATCTTTTAATTATCAGACTTGGTAAAACAGAACGCGGAGACAGAAGAAAAAGGCATCGCGCAGAACTCGATCCTCAATACCTCCGATTTAAAACCCGGTATCAAACGATTTCAGCTACAGAGAAGTTATTGGTCTCTCAAGGAATCTGCAAGCCTTAAATGTATCCACGAATACGAAATGTTTGTTCATAATTCTCCATTTTTCTCTAGAAGTAACATTTAAGACGTAATAGAAATCATATTCTCTAAACATATTCAGTTCTCAAGCATTTGTTCTGGAAAATGCAATATTAGGGCAACTGATGTTTTTAACAATACATGATAATCTCTTGTTTCATCTAACTCCATTATCATATTTATGAATTATGTCAAATTTAATATTTAGATTTAAAGAACGACATTATCCCAGACATTTTAGATCCAGAATTCGCACCTCCTTGTTTTCCTATATTGAGACTAAATGACGGAGTGATTTGTGCATTGGATCACCTACAAGCATGCGAATAATCATTGGATATAACTAAATAGTGTAAAATTCCTTATTTTCTTTGTGAAAATTGGGACTGGATTGAATGGTCACCACTTAGTCTCAGTCTACCCCGCACTAAGATCAAGCCGTATCAAAACATTGTTTATTTAAAATGGAGATAATAATAAAAAAATTTGATTTCTTTCACACTGACCGTCAAATCATGTAAATATGTTTTTGGAGTTAATACATTTTAAAATGTGGCTCCACACAAGACTTACATTAAAATTTTAAGAAGACCATAAAATAAAATTATCAATTGTTACAAACAATTAAGGGATGCGTTCTGTTAGCATTTATCACAAAGGCACAAACACAAAATGGTAATTTTAATGAGTTCGTAATAGTCTCTAAGGAACTTTGTTAAATGTGTAAAAAAGACATATTCCTTTCTCAATTAATAAAAGAACGAAGAAATTACCTTTATTGCAAAATTTTATAATAAACCCACAGACTTGTTAAGGATTCTGATTATCTCCTAGAACTGTTAAATATATGAATTACTGAGATTATACAATAGTTCAGACTTTTTCATATTATTTCCAACGATTACATAAAATATATTAATGATATTGAATTGAGACACTCTATTAATATTTAGGCTATCTCTTTAAATTTCGTTTCGTCACATTGGCAGATACAGATCTAACACACAATTTTAATATAATCACATTATCCTTACAAAAACAAGTTTGTTCTCTTACCAGAATTTTGGAGATGTCTCTCTCGTGATATAGTGATTAATGTGTTCCAGGCATCAGGTGAAAAAATATATATTCGGCAGGATTTGATCCGGCGTCCATTCCTCTATCTACTACGTTTATCCACGGGCTATCACGAATATACAGGACCGATGAGGGTGTTGTAGAATGAATTCTATCTTGACATTTATTGTTCTTATGATATACAACATTTAAGCTTCAGGTTACAGCAAACTCACATTCTTGATAAGAATGCTTGAAATTAATCAACGCGATACTATTTATAGTTGATTCTAGTTAGAAATATTTCGATTCGAATGTCTTTTGTGTAGGGCTCATGAAGTAGCTTCTATCCTGCGAACTGCTATCTTGCCCCCTCCCATCTTCAGAGTGATCCACATTTACGCGATAAGACTGAACTGTAACTCGTCGTGACACCAGTCTGAAATACAGAACCGCGTAGTGTTAAGCAAGTAACTATGTTATTTTTAATACCAATTAACACAACTAAGAGAATTTCCGGACAAATTTGCATTCGTTATTCATGAAAACTTGTAACCTAAACTTGAATGATATAATGCTAACAATATTTTAATTATCAGCAAATAGTTGATTGATTGCTTCTTAAGAAATTATAATGCTTATAAGTAAACAACGAAGTAGTTGTACTACAACAGCACATACTTTCTTCTCTAATGTCACTGCTCACAATATTATACTATTACATGAATTGGGAAAAGAGTTTTCTTAGTAAGATCTCTATTTTCAATTTTGTAGTCTTCGAAAGAGTTAACTTTTTTCCAATTTTCAAAAATATATAGAGCTCCTCGAAAATAGGACCACCACCAGCGCCTCGGTCAGTTGGTACAGAATGGAAGCTTCTAGTCGTCGTGCTGATGGACGACAAAACTGGCCTTTTAGGGCCCTAAAGTGCTTTTCAAAAATTAATATTAATTACAAAATATTGGACATATTACTACTGAAATCACACCGTAACAGAAGAAAAAAAATCACCTTCTGGATTCGAACTCACAACGTTAGCAAGCCGACAGCGCACCTATGACGTTAACCATTCGGCTAAAGCGATTTGTGTTTCAGTTGCCACTTAGAAAAGTAGTTAAAATAATAAAACCTATACTAAATAAAGACATAATCGTTTCCAGTATATATTTGTGTTTCGTTTCAGAGAGTCAATCCTTTTTAAGTTTAAATATATTGTGATATATAATATAATATAAAAATATATAATATAGGGAATAATAAAATATATTAATATAATATAATTATAATTTAATAGAATGCGAACTTTTCTCTATAGAAAGTACCATATTTTACTTTTCTTCATGCATACGTCAGTACACATTGTCATAATAAAACCAGAAAAGGGACTTGCAATTATTCGAGAAGAGCCTAATGTCTAGAAGTAGGACAGTTTTAAAGAATACTAGTGATGCTAAAACAGCGCGTACTTTCTCACCCGTATTTTCACGGAAACTTATGCGGAAAATACTAAAAGTTTCGAAAAATTGCACATGATCTTATTTAAAAATCTTATCTTTAAGGAAAAAGTTTCATGAAGGGAAAAATCTCAAATTTCAATATTTTACTTGTAGGAATACTTCCAAAATCTATTTTCAATGAACAGGTCTAGCAATATTCTCTTAATGCACTTCCAATATCCAACATTTATTACATTTACATTTTTATTACATTTGTAATAAAAAATTATGGAGCCATTTGTTTGAACATTTGAAAAACGTCCCAGGGGCTACATGTAAAGTACCCTCCCCCCTAATTGAATATCGGTTTCAAATTTAAGGCGCTACGACATCAGCCAGATCGATTGGGAGTATCAATTTTGGTGAAAATCGGCTGAACGGTTTAGCCGCTAGCGTTGTTCAGGGACGGACGGACAGACATTTTACCGTCAGTCGATTTTTCGCTATCAACCACCCACAAAACATGGATTCTGGCTACACCACGATTTGGAGGATTTTGTTTTCTAAATTTAGCAAGTGGATTTATCCATTTTTTCGTCACAAGGGCGGTGTAATATGCGTTTCTGCCAAATCAATTCATACCGTTTTTCGCGTAGCATTACGTAACTTTCTCTCCTTAAGAAAGTGCAGTCAATATATGAAGAATTTAGATTATGCGTTCACGGAAAATTGCTATGCTTTCTGCAAAAGCAATTTTCTAAAATTGGAAAACATTTATACAATTTTTATAACTTCATTGTAGAATTAGTTATACCGAGAAGAGAAGAGTAAAGTTCATGAAATTTGAAACAGATTAGTAATTGTAATGTTAGAAAAATCCAGAGATATTAATAAAAGGTGGCATTTACTACAGTATTTGTAATAACGGTATAGTGTATTCGAATGAAGAGTGTAAGTAAAAAGAAAAGTTCTTTTTCAGAAAGTTTCAATAATGCAATATGAGCATATGTAACATACCCTCCCAGAAATATTGGAATATCATTGGATTAAGTCCCAATGAACTTGCTAGTATAATATCAATGTTGACAAAGAATATATTGATTTAGAAGTCAGTAATGTTTTGAATTTTTGCGGTACCATGTATTTTTAGGTCTTTTTCCTACAACGAGTCTAAAAAATAAATACATGTTCGCAGGAGTCTTTTTGGAAATATTTTTTTGGAGTTCGTGATTTCAAAAGCCGAATTTTCCTTCAAAACCCCTAAATACTAGTTTTACTTGATATCATTGTTTCTGTAGTGTGCTGCGCATTCGAGAATGTAAAATATTGTAAAATATTTAGCCAAGTCTTAACTCAATATTAGGCCAATTATTTTCGTCACTGTTCCTCAACCAAAAAACTATGGAAATATTGTAATGAAAGAACATTATTAAATTCATTAGTACTCCAGTTTAATAAATATGTTATTTACCAACGAAATAGAAAGTGTGAATAAAGTATGTAGCTGGCTACAATGAATATCATTGCAATATTGTAGAAATCTCTGAAGTTGAATATTAAGTTATAAATAATAATCCAGATTAGCAGACCATATATAGAAATTTCATTTTTGATTAAATAAATTTCCACTTTATAATACTATTTTACCCAGGGAAATAAAGTCCTTAGGTTTTATTAGGCAACGATTATTGAAAGTCTGAATTCAAATATGTGAAACTTTCTTTGACAATTGGAAATTGTTGTTTTTTGTATATATTTTTAATGTCTCTTTTAACTACTAGGTCATATAACGACCACTGTGATTTTTATGTTTGGGGTTTTCTGTAGGGAGAATACGTAAGGACATCACGAACACATCTATGTCCGAGGCGGAACCCGCGGCCCTTCGAACCCAGGAAGCTACGGCCTTGTCGTCCATTTCCTCTTTCTCTCCTAGTAAACCTTTGACATCATATATCCAACATCAAATACATCGAAGATATCGCTTAATTCTCCATCATTTGAATTACGTTTTTTCCTGTGTCCCTGGCCACGTGGGGATAAGTGGAAATGAAACCTCTGACTAGGTAGTAAAGTGGCCTCGAGGAAGCCAGAAAGACATCTTTATGGTAACATCTACTCTTACTACCAAGATTTTATCCAACGTTGCATTTTGAGTGCAAACAGAGTGGCAGAACTCTTTTCAAACTCACAAGGATCTAAGACCTTGTTGGTCATCCCGTGGCTCTAAGCCCGAGGCAAGAATTGTTATTCACCTTCGGATCGGGCACTGCCACTTCTCGCACGGACATCTCGTGCAGTTACCCACCCTCTATCCCCAGAAATGAAGAACAGACCTTACTGTAAAGCATGCTCCTGTGCACTGCGATAATGAAAGAGCCGAAGAAGGCATAGCTTGTCGACTATAGAGGAGATGCTGGCTACTGACCTCCGCAAACTCTTTAAACTTTCTTAGCTATGGATTTATAAATCTAATACGCGTGAAGGAGATGATTTTAACATGACTTTTATACTAATTTTCAGAAAATTTTGGAATAATATTGCATATGTAATTGACAAGATAGTTGAGCACAATACACAGTTCTTTTTATATTATTAAAGAAGGTATGAAGTTTCATTTCGTGAAAATAATAAAGACTGTAGTTTAGTTTTCAGATTTGAGAACTTGTGATCTCATTGAATCTCTTGTGTTTTCCGTGTTGATCTAAAACCAAATGTATTTTCAGATTCGATATGCATTCAAGTATTGGGATCTTATGAGCACAAATTATTTGTCATGCGTATATCTTACAATGGCTAAAATTATTTCACAATTAATCATTAGAAAACAAGGACGGTGTGTTTCTGTGAATAAAAACCGTTTCTTACTTCAAATTAAAAAACAAGGAGGGGGGTTTCGGAAAAAAACCGTTTCTTACTTCAATACAAAACCGGTGGTTTGGAGTTTGAATTGAGAGAGCTTTTTGAATCGAACTAAACACCCCAGAAACTGTTTCTGGGCTAAAAACCAAAATAAATTTGGGAAAGATAATAGATTTGGAAACACTGTTTCCGCTTAAATTTTTTAAATTTGGGAAAATTGTCCGAATTGAAATTTTTTTAATAAATCCCAACTTTTTAAAGTTTATTCAAACAATTTTTTGTTTTTTCTTAACAGCCTTTTTTAAAAAAAACTACATTGATTCGAAAATTTTTGGTTTCAAATTTTTTTTTTTCCGGGTTATTAAAAAATATTTAAGAAAAATTTAACTTGTTGTAGATTTCACAAATTAAAAAAAAATTTAAAAATTTTCTGTTTATATTATTAGCTATTTATTAAAGATATAAATTTTATTACAATTTTTCTTTTAAATATGCAATGTGATATGTTGAAAATAATTAATTATGTTAGGTATTCAGGCAATAGATTTGTACTGTTCCCTGTATATTACCTTAATTAAATAAATAAATAAAATATCACGGAAGGATAGATAAATCTTCTCAGCAGTAACAGAAAATAGAACATTTGAAAAATATATGAAGAATAAGACAATTATTTTTTTGAAATATTTCAATAGAGGTTCCTTTTTCTTTCAGATTATCACTATAAAATTGCATAATTTTAAAATATTAAAAAATTTTAAAATAAATTTTGAATGATACCATTTGGGACACCGGCAGTGTTTTTTAAATTTGATTAAGAAATCACTGATGCCCCGCCAATAAAAAAAATGGGGATTACATTTTATTGCAATAAAATTTTTATTGTTGTTTTTCCTTAAATAAAGGGTAATAATGTAAAAATACAAGAAATATGAACATGAATTTAATTTGTTTGATAGAAAATCCCATATTATGTAAATGTATTATTTTTTGGTGTTTCCTGAAAATTTATGTAATAATTATTTTTTTGTTTAAACCCATTAGATTTTAAAATATTTTTTTAAGAAACAAAATTTTAATACTTTAATTTTTAATTCAAAACAAATATTAGATACCATAAATTAGATTTAAATTTTTTCTGGAAAGAACCGAAAAAAAATGTAAAGGCCCACCCCTGCCCCCTGCTCCTTGGGTCAGGTCCAGGGGGGTTCGGCCAACGTCCAGTCCCCTTTTAGAGTGATCCCCGCCTGCGCCCCAACCGTCGCTCTGTGCCTCCTGCCCTCCTCATTTCCTCTCACCCCCCTTCCTGTTCCCCCCTGCTCAGTTAAGGGGGAAAAGGTCACACCCCCGGAAATTGCCCCCCCCTTTGAGAAAAACCGGGAAAAATGCTGAGGGGAGGAAGGGGGATTCCCAAACCCCTGACAAAAGCCAATGATAAAGGATACGCCTGACGCCAGGATTGGTCGGGTTAGCGAGGTTTTCCGCGGAAAAACCAGATTTTGGGGACGGCACCCCCTATTCGTGAGAGTGGGGATACAAATGTGTTTTCCCCCATCTTTAAAATACTTATATTTATTTTTATTATTATTATTATTATTATTATTATTATTATTATTATTTTAAGGGAGCCCTCCCCCTCGGAGGAAACTTTGGGTTTTTTTATTTTTCCCTAGCCCCCTGCCCGTACCGAATATCCACTTTTTAATATCATCATTACATCATTGTTTTTAAAAGTACATTATGTTTTAAAAAAATGAGGGATAGTTTCCATCGTGCGTTTCCATCCCGTCCGCTTTCCCCTCTGTGTTTTTTTCCTTTCCAAGCTTCCCTGAAATCATCTCCTACAAACACTGTAAGGGCCGCTGGAAATATGCACGCTGCAAATTCCCGGAACTCGTAAAGTTTTCCGAATAATTTAGTGAGGTTTTTCGGGAAATAGTTTCCAAAAAGTGTTTTTTTTTATGAAAACGCAGCGCATCCTTTTTTGCAGATTAGCTCGAGTTTGGTGGGTTGCAGGGAATACCAGTTTCGGAGTAATTTCCCCGTCTGGGGTGATGAGGAGGAGAGTTCTGAGCTGCTGTTGTTCCATAGGGGAACACGCCTCCCAAAAACAGTTGGGCCTTAAGAGCAAAAAAGGTGAGGAACAATGGTTATAGAGCAATGGGAAAGTGAATGGTTAAGAAACTATAGGAATAAGGGAAAATTTAGACGTATTCATGAAACGACGCCTCCCTTTTTCAAAACCAATTACAAAGGAATAGTCGGGGCCCTGAACCCGGAAAAATTGAAAATTGATACATTAATCAAACGTGCCCCTCGTTTTTTTTGGGGGAGGCACCATTTGGGGTGGCTTTTGGGATCGTTTGGAAGGAGGACCGGTCTTTGTGACAGCCCATTTAGGAAGCAGAAAGGGAAATGAAAGAGAAGGGTGCAAATGTCAGGGCCCTGAAAGGTTTAAATCATGAAGAACGGAATGAAGAACGGAAACAAAGAAAGGACTAGAATAATTTGTTAAAAAAAAAGAAAAGATTCAAAAAGCGACAATGCAATGAGGGTGAAGAGACGTAGTTAAATGAAGTATGAATAAAGGTAACAAAATAACGTAAAACAATAAAGGAAAAGAATAATTAGATAAATAGATCTTTTAGTTGGGCAAAAGTATCTAAAATAGGCTAGAGATATAAAGGGAGATCCGCAGTAAGCCAAAAACAGGAAATGTATGGAGAAGAGTTTTGGAGAAAGAGAAGGACGCAGAAAAACGAACCGTTTAACTTATCACAGAGGAAACGTGCGATGGTATGAAAGAAGTGTGTGTAGAGAAAAAGTCAAACTTGAAAAATATAGGTATATATGGGTTGTGTAGATGATATTAAATGCATGGATATAAAAGGTTATTTTTAAATGAAGTGAGCTTGGCTGACAAAATTTTGGGGTAAGGTGAAATGTATAAAAATAGAAGGAAGTACACTAAGAGGGTTGGGACGAGAGAAGCAGAGGGAAAAGCTCAGAGAAAGAAATGTGCAAAGAAAGTGACTTGTTTATTAAGCGGGAAAATTAAAAGAAAGAAAAGTTACTGATGAAATTATCAGGAACGAAAGTGGGATTGAAGAGAGTGAAAAAGGAAAAGGGATATTTTATGATTGACAGAATGGAGCGAGTGATGTTTGGGTGGAGAGAGAGGGAGAGAGGGGGAAGGAGACCGACAAAAGACAGAGAAGATAACAATATAGAGAGAAATATGATAATTGTATAAATAAAGTGATGTGTGGAAGGAACACGAGCCAAAAAACAGGTAGAGAAGGGTAGTTGCTGCCATGAATGGAGCGAGTAACGTGTGGAGGGGCAGGGAGAGGAATAAGCGCCAAGAAGAGAGGTAACAAAGTAGAACTGTTGTTGGTCGCATGAATACAAATAGTGAAATCTAAAGAGGCAGCATGAAGAACAAGATACTAAAAGGGAGGCAATACAAAGTAGAATGATGGTTGGCATGAATGAAGCGAGCGAAGAGTGAAATAGACAAAAGGAGGAAGAAGGGCCGAGAATATGAGAGGGAGGTAGAGCCGAGTAGAATGGTGGTTGGCATGAATGAAGCGAGTGAAGAATGAAGAGTGAAAGAGACAAAAGGAGAACGAAAAGCCGAGAACAGGAGAGGGAGGCAGAACAGAGTAGAGTGGTGGTTGGCGTGAATAGAACGAGCGAAGAGTGAAATAGACAAAAGGAGGAAGAAGGGCCGAGAATATGAGAGGGAGGTAGAGCCGAGTAGAATGGTGGTTTGCATGAATGGAGCCTTGGGAGGGGGAGGGGCATATTAAAGCGCGGAACGGGCGTTGAGCAGCTCGCCCGCGGCGTCGGCGCTGCCGGCCGCCACCCCCTCCGGTGCGCAGTGAACTCGTCGCCCCCACTCGATACCGCCGCCGCGGCGAGGACAAGAGCCAGGGCGAAGGCGAGGCAGAGGAGCAGGAAGAGCCGCAGCAGGAAATCTGACGAAGCGGGCGAAGATCGAAGGCGTAGCGGACGTCGTTGCCTCCGCCACCGCCACCGTCACTACCACCGCCGCCACTGCCACCGTCGCCGCCACCGCCACCGCCGACGCCTCCACCACCGCCGTCTCCAACACCGCCGCCTCCACCACCGCCGCCTCCAACACCGCCTCCAACACCGCCTCCAACACCGCCTCCAACACCGCCTCCAACACCGCCTCCAACACCGCCTCCAACACCACCGCCAACACCGCCTCCAACACCGCCTCCAACACCGCCTCCAACACCGCCTCCACCACCGCCTCCAACACCGCCTCCAACACCGCCCCAACACCGCCTCCAACACCGCCTCCAACACCGCCTCCAACACCGCCTCCAACACCGCCTCCAACACCGCCTCCAACACCGCCTCCAACACCGCCCCACACCGCCGACATCACGCCGACATCACGCCGACATCACGCCGACATCACGCCGACATCACGCCGACATCACGCCGACATCACGCCCACATCACCGCCCACATCACCGCCCACATCACCGCCCACATCACCGCCCACATCACCGCCACATCACCGCCCACATCACCGCCCACATCACCGCCCACATCACGGCCACATCACCGCCCACCATCACCGCCCACATCACCGCCCACATCACCGCCCACATCACCGCCCACATCACCGCCAACATCACCGCCAACATCACCGCCAACATCACCGCCAACATCACCGCCAACATCACCGCCAACATCACCGCCACCATAGACTAAAGAGGAGATATGCCGCCACCATCGCAAGCTACCGCAAAGGCGAGGAGAAGCCAGGTCTGGCCAGGACGGGAAAGAGAGGGAGACGAAAGGAAAGAGACACGCGGATTGAGAAGGGATGGAATATTGAGGCGCGCGGGCAGTCTGCGGTTCTCGGCACCTTAGAGCAAAGGAATTCAAATCCCGTTCGCTGCGTGTGGAATTTCTGAGGGGCAAATCGAATTTCGTTTGAGAAGCCGATGGCTTCCGTCAAAGCCGCCCCAGCTGCGGAGGTGACACTACCTTTGGGAAATTGTTACACAAAAGTTCCTGTTAGTTTCTATTCGAATTTAATCGCGTTCGTATTCATGTTTTATAGCACAATGATCAGAAGTAGAAACAAATATGGCGTCTTGTAAGGTGACGTCAGAATTCATTCATTGAAATTTTCACAAGAATCACTTTCGGGAAACATACAGCAGATAGGACGATGTAATAAGTGGACATGAATAGAAAACGAGAATGAAATTGACATAATGTCAAGGCGAGGCTAGAAGATCGATTAAGGAGGCGCTTCGGCGAAAATAACCCTGTTATGAGGTCGATGATCCGACAGATGACCGCCACTAGGGTGAAGACGCGAGGTTGACAGTCGCAACTGAATTTGGGAAAAAAGTACAGAACTAGTGTAGCAAAGAAGCCAAGAATGAGGACTACACAAAAGATAAAGTAGGTTGAGGTAGCTGTCTACCAAGAGTGATGAAAATAGTGAAATTTCAGGTTTTTAAAATTTTTATTGGGTCATATGCTCTGTTTTATTCTGTTTCAAACGAGTCAAACCGTATCTCGTTAGTATTTTTTTTTGTTTTTGAGAAAATAATTTCTTTCGAAGCGAGAGTCAATTTTCAAGTTCTTAGTGAGTAAACTTCAGTTGCGTTTTCCCGAAATGCGAATATTTCAGCACATTCATGCACTTCAAACATCATCAATAAAAAACTATTAAAGATAATAATATAATTCTTTTTGCTGCATGTGACTCACAATATGCTGCAATGAATGAACTAGAATAGTTAGTCTGTGACTAAAGTTTGCAGTTTCATGAACATAACTATCCAAATGTGAAATTATTAAACAATTTTTCTCAAATAATGGAGTCCTGACTCCTTAGTTCTAACAGTATCTTTACCATTCAGTAGAATATTCAATTGTGATTAATTTAAAAAAAGGAATTATCAAAATACATCAATTTGTTAAAAAGTTATGATGTTTGAAGTAAAAATCTGCATTTCTGTCAATTATAAAAATAGAAAACAAATTTAACATTTGATATGTAAAAGCATTAAGAAATCAAATGTACAGAGGAAAACAAAATTGATCCAAAATTGTAGAAATTATTTTTATCGGGTAGACAGCTACCTGGATATCAGCAAAGAAGGCATGTAGGAAAAGCAGTCGTAGTAAAATAGAAACCAGCAACGATGAGGGTTATAAAGTGCAAAGGCCTAATGATGAGAACGGAGGCAGGAGTGAACTATGATGATGATTATGCAGGAAATTGTGAACATTTTTCATGTAATACTGATATTTATAGTTACAACACTCGACGTAGAAAACATGTTCAAGTGTCAATATCAACAGATCACTACAAGAAATCCACATACAATACATGTACGTCACTTAACAACGCATTGCCAGATGATATTAAGCAATTAAAATTGGTACACACATTTAAGGTAAAAGTAAAATCTTTTCTGCTGCAAAACTGTTTCTATACAATTAGAGACTATACTGATCGTCAAAAAAATAATGTTTACTGTAACAAAACGAAGATATAGAATAATGAATTAGTTTACATTTGCATTGTATAATTTAAAAGAAAAACTTAAATCCCTATAACAAGTAATGTACTTCAGTTTTCGGGTCAATGACCCCCGTCTCGATCGGGCTTTTGTCCAGTTTCTCTGATCCATTGTGCAAATGCTGAGATGGCCCCTTGATTTGCTTCTGACGTAAATGTAGCTTACCATGGGACGTTTTGTTGAACTTTCCTTTGCTTGTAGTGATAGTAGAGCTAAGGGTGTGTTTCTATTTTGTTAGCAATTCAGAAAATCAAATCTGTCTGCCTGTTTACCGTTACAAATAAGTTTTTTATAATTCGGCAACGAAAATGTAGTTTTGAAATGTTAATATCTTGCCTTTTTAATTTATTATTATTATATAATTATATAATAATCATAAATATATTAATTAATAATTATATTTATTATTATTATTTCATCTTTCAATTATTAATATTTAAATTGTTGGGAAGGGATTCTGAAACTCAAGAAAGCGTGTGCAGATGATTTTCACCCCCATACGTAACATACAGTTTGTAACTAAATAAATAAAAAAAGAGGAGCGATGAAGGAGCCGGCAGGGGTGGGGGCTGAAGTACAACGAGAGTGCAGCCGCGCAATTGCCGAAGCCCGGTGCCAAGGCGATGGCTGGGTGTGGACGGGCGCAACGGCGAAGGCCTGGGCGAGAGCGTGTGAGCGGACGCAGGAAACGGGGCCAAGAAGGAACTGGCGGCGGGCGCTGCCCCCGCAAATGAAACAACACGCGCGAGGCCAGGATCCCGCTTGTATTTCCCTCTTCATTTCTTCCAACAATGTTCCACTGGTAGCGGTGGCTCGGTGCATCAACTCATGTCACTGCAGTGCATCTGACCGGGAGGTCCTAGGTTCGAAACCCGGCGAAGGCAGGATTTTCGACACTAGCTTTTCAGCTAGGTCCAATTCAGTCGCCGTCTGGAGGAGAATTCTAGCGGCCGGCTGCTCTGAACGGTAGTTTTCCGTAGTTTCTCCGATCAACATCAGGCGAATGCTGGAACCCCAACAAACGGACTGCACGCGATCTTTCTTCCGCTACCTTGTACTATCATCATCCTTTACACACACACACTTTTACTAACATGCACTACACTCCCATGCATCCCGGGAGAGCGGTCGGGAACATAGAAATTGTCCCGGCTGGGGCGGTGCACTGTTGGTGGGAGATACCAGGTTGGGGAAAACCCGCTGGTTGACAGTAGGTCGGTGCCGGTGGGGGAAGATCACCGCTATCTCCCGATAAATAAAATATGCACTACACCTACAGGACTAATGACCTTAGTAGCTGACACGCCCGGAATCACTAACAATCAATCAATCCAAGAATGTCCCAAATGCAATTTAATATACAAAGACTAGATTTTATGGAATATAATAATATTGTGATGTGATGTGAATACTAAAGGCTGGTGAATCTTACTGGTTATTTCGTGATTTCCCCCGTGAAATTGTAGGCGTATGTGGGAACAGTACATTCAGCAAAAGGTTATTCTTGGTTTCGTTCTATCTTCTTTCCCCTTTCTTATGTCGGCGAAATGAACTGATCTTCCATTTCCATATATTCTATCCCTCATGTTCTGGAAAGTTTCTGGAATTATTGCATATGCGAGAAAGAGAGACAAAGTAATTGATAAGACGTGATCCTTAATATCAAACTCTCATATGTTAAACATAATGAAGAATAAAGAAGAATTAAATAAAGAAGGTTTTTTCTAGTGTTGAATTGCCTTCACCCGCACTACCACGTCTTGCGTATTAAAGGCGGTTACTTATATTCGGGGAGTAGCGACTGACTGCTCCCCCAACCTCGAATAGTGTGTTTGTTTCTTTTGATGTGCCCAAGAGACCGACATCCTGAGAGTAAGGCGAGCACCGAATGTCTGGCGCTCGGCAAATTGCAAGCAATCTACCCCTACTACTCGGGATCTCGGCAGTCGCTCGCTACTTACTGATTGCCGAATTTGTGGAACTGCATGATTTTCGTGATAGCTGAGGCTTGCAATATTTAAATTGTGAAGAACTCCTAGAACTTTCTAGTTCGTCGAATAGTTATTTCAATATTTTAGTTATTTAAGGTCCATGAACATCTAGGTAATTAGCGACCACTTTTGGAGTTAACGTTAAGGTAACTGTGAAGATGAAACGAGATGATAATGATGATGATGATGATGATGATGATTATAAGGGGTGAAAGGACGAACAAAAATACAACCATGCCCGAGGTGGGACACGAGCCCATGATCCTTCGGTCCAAATCGCTACACTACTACCTTAGCGATTTCGTCCACCGGATCGGCATATTTCAGTATTTGTTTCGTACTTTGGTATAAAGCAGGATTTTTTTGTTATGAAAGAATTTTCATTTCAAATTGTCTATATATCATCATGAAAAGTTTCGAATTTCGTTTTTACAATTTTAGTTAAATTTCAAAAGCTGAAGTGCTCGATTCAATGTTGGATTAATGAGATGACTGTCATTGTACTACTACAATTAAATTTTAACAAGAATGAAATTGTTAATAAGAATTGTATTGATTTTATAGCACGATCTTTCCTTGGGTCATTTTCAGAATAAAAGTATGTATACCCACTCACAGAATATGGGCGATGCCCTGTGCGGCCAAATCTGGCTTTTCCACAGCTTGACAACCATCGCTGGACACTTGACCAATCCTGGCGTCGAGGTGTATCCGCTCTTATCATTGGCTTTGCTCCAAGTTTCAGACACGTCCCCCTTCCTCCCTCGAAGATTTTCCTCCTAGTTATCTCAAAGGGCGGAGCAATTTCTGAGGTCAGTGACGCTGCCTCGCTAACGGAGCAGGGGAACAGGAGAGGAGGGGTGAGAGGAAGTAGAGGAGGTAACAGGAGAGGGCACAGAAACGAAACGGATTGCGCGCGGGCGCGAGGATCACTCCGCCAATTGCACTGGACGTTGGTCTCTGAACCCCGTGGACGCTGACGAACCAAGGGGCAGCGGGTCACGGGATGGGTCTGTGACATTTTTTATCGAGTTCTTTACCATGAAAATTAACTCTAATTTATGGTATCTAATATTGTGAGAAATTTGTGGCAGATTAAATTAATAATTATTACATAATCATTTTCGGGAAACACACAATATAATACATTTACATAATATAGACATTTCCTATCAAGCAAATTGAAATTCATGTTCACGTATTTAAAAACTTGTATCTTGACATTATTACGCCTTTATTAAGGAAATGCAAGCAATACACACATTTTATTACGCATTATGAAAATGTAATCGCCCATTTTTTCTATATGAGCAGGTGCATGCAAACAGTGATTTCGTTAATCAATTAAAAATCACTGCCGTGTGTCCCAAATAGATTATCATTCAAATTGCTATTGTTAATATTGTTTAGATATTTGTAAAATTGATGCAATTTTATAGTGATAATCAGTGAAAAGGAACTAGGAAACTCTCATTAGAAATATTTCGAAAATAAAATTGTCTTATTCTTCATATATTTTTCAAAAGTTACTATTTTTCTGTTACACTGCTGAGAAGATTATATCTATCCCTTCCCAGTGATATTTTTATTTATTTATTTATTTATTTATTTATTTATTTATTTAAGGTAATATACAGGCAACAGTACAAATCTGATATGGCCTGAATAGGCGCTAACATAATTAATTATTTTCAACATATCACATTGCATATATTAATAGCAAAATTGTAATAATTGATATCTTTAATAAATAGCTAATAATATAAACAGCAAATTTTTAATTCTTTTAATTTGTGGAAATCTACACTGAAGTTAAATATTTTCTTAAATATTTTTGAATAACCACGTAGTAAAAAAAGAATAAATTTGAAAACCTTAAAATGTTACGAATCAATGTAAGTTTCTTAAAACGAGCTGTTAAGAAAGAAACAAAAACTTGTTTGAATAAACTTTCAAGAGATTGAGTATTTAGTTAAAAATTTCAATTCCGGACAATTTTCCAATTAAAATATTTAAGCGGAAAACAGTGTTTCCGAATCGTATTATCTTTCCAATTTATTTTAGGTTTTTGTATGACCCCAGAAACAGTTTCTGGAGTGTTTAGTTCGATTCAAGCTCTCCCGCAATTCAAACATCCGGAAACCTTGACACGGTTATCGATATTGAAGTAAGAAACTGTTTTTATTCACAGGAAACACACCGTCCTTGTTTTCTAATGATTAATTGTGAAATAATTTTAGCCATTGTAAGATATACGCATGACAAATAATTTGTGCTCATAAGATCCCAATACTTGAATGCTATCGAACATGAAAATACATTTGGTTTTAGATCAACACGGAAAACACAAGAGATTCAATGAGATCACAAGTTCTCAAATCTGAAAACTAAACTACAGTCTTTATTATTTTCACGAAATGAAACTTCATACCTTCTTTAATAATATAAAAGAACTGTGTATTGTGCTCAAATATCATTTCAACTACATAGTGCAATATTATTCGCAAAATTTTCTGAAAATTTGTATAAAAGTCAGTTAAAATATTTTTTATTAATTACAAGATTAAAAGAGTAAAAACAGTAAAAAAGACTAATTTTAAAATGAAATAAATGACAAAGACAGGTTACAAAAAAAAATTAAAAAATGAAATAAATGACAAAGACAGTGTTACATCAAAAACGCAAAATTAGTTATAAAAGGCATGTTACAGCATTCCTCTATAGTCAACAAGCTATGCCTCTTCGTTCTCTTTCATTATCGCAGTGCACAGGAGCATGCTTTACAGTAAGGTCTGTTCTTCATTTCTGGGGATAGGTGGGTAACTGCACGAGATGTCCGTGCGAGAAGTGGCAGGCCCTGATCCGAAGGTGAATAACAATTTTGCCTCGGGCTTAGAGCCACGGGATGACCACGACAAGGGTCTTATGATCCTTGTGAGTTTGAAAAGAGTTCTGCCACTCTGTTTGCACTCAAAATGCAACGTTGGATAAAATCTTGGTAGTAAGAGTAGATATTACCATTAAGATGTCTTTCTGGCTTCCTCGAGGCCAACTTTACTACCTAGTCAGAGGTTTCATTTCCACTTATCCCCACGTGGCCAGGGACACAGGAAAACGTAATTCAAAATGATGGAGAATTAAGCGATATCTTCGATGTATTTGATGTTGGATATATGATGTCAGAGGTTTACTAGGAGAGAAAGAGGAAATGGACGGACAAGGCCGAGCTTCCTGGGTTCGAAGGGCCGCGGGTTCCGCCTCGGACATAGATGTGTGTTCGTGATGTCCTTACGTATTCTCCCTACAGAAAACCCCAAACAAAAAATCGCAGTGGTCGTTATATGACCTAGTAGTTAAAAAGAGACATTAAAAATATATACAAAAAACAACAACTTCCAATTGTCAAAGAAAATTTCACATATTTGAATTCGGACTTTCAATAATCGTTGCCTAATAAAACCTAAGGACTTTATTTCCTGGCAAAATAGTATTATAAAACGGAAATTTATTTAATCAAAAATGAAATTTCATATATGGTCAGCTAATCTGATTATTATTTATAACTTAATATTCATCTCTCTCAGAGATTTCCTACAATATTGCAATGATATTCATTGTAGCCAATACATATTTTATTCACACTTTCTCCAATTCGTTGGTTAAATAAACATATTTATAAAACTGAGTACCACTGAATTTAATAATGTTCTTCATTACAATATTTCCATAGTTTTTAAGCTGAGGAACAGTGACGGAAAATAATTGGCCTAATATTGAGTTAAGACTTCATTAAATATTTTACTTTATTTTACATTCTCGAATGCGCAGCACACTACAGAAACAATGATATCAAGTAAAAATGGTATTTAGGGGTTTTGAAGGAAAATTCGGCTTTTGAAATCACGAACTCCAAAAAAATATTTCCAAAAAGACTCTGCGAACATGTATTTATTTTTAGACTCGTTGTAGGAAAAGGACCTGTGTACGCATGGTACCGCAAAAAAATTAAAACATTACTGAATTCTAAATCAACGTATTCTTTTTCAAAATTGATATTATACTAGCAAGTTCATTGGGATTCTGAATCCAATGAGAATCCAATATTTCTGGAGGGTATGTTACATTATGCTCATATTGCATTATTGAAACTTTCTGAAAACGAACTTTCTTTTTACTTTACAATCTTCATTCGAATACATATACCGTTATTACAAATACTGTAGTAAATGTCACCTTTGATTAATATCTCTGGATTTTCAACGTTACAATTACTAATCTCTTTCAAATTTCTCATGAACTTTACTTCTTCTTCTCGGTATAACTAATTCTACAAATGAAGTTATAAAAAATTGTATAAATGTTTTCCAAATTTAGAAAATTGCTTTGCAGTGAAAGCATAAAAATTTTCCGTGAACGCATAATCTAAATTCTCTCATATATTGATCAATTGCACTTTCTTCTTAAGGAGTAGAGAAAGTTACGTAATGCTACGCGAAAAAAACGGCGAATTGTCTGCAGAAAACGCATATTACACGGCCCTTGTGACGAAAAAATGGATAAATCCACTTGCTAAATTTAGAAAAAAAAATTCTCCAAATCGTGGTGTAGCCAGAATCCATGTTTTGTGGGTGGTTGATAGCGAAAAATCGACTGACGGTAAAATGTCTGTCCGTCCGTCCGTGAACAACGCTAGCGGCTAAACCGTTCAGCCGATTTTCACCAAAATTGATACTCCTAATCGATCTGGCTGATGTCGTAGCGCCTTGAATTTGAAACCGATATTCAATTAGGGGGGAGGGTACTTTACATGAAGCCCCTGAGACATATTTCAAGTGTTCAAACAAATGGCTCCATAATTTTTTATTACATTTTATGGTTGGATAGTGGGAAGTGCATTTAAGAGAATATTGCAGGTCTCATGTTCGTTGAAAACTGATTTTTCGTAAGTATTCCTACAAGTAAAATATTGAAATTTGAGATTTTTCCCTTGATGAAACTTTTTCCTTAAAGATAAGATTTTTAAAAAAGATCATGTGTAATTTTTCGAAACTTTTAGTATTTTCAGCATAAGTTGTGAACCGTGAAAAACGGGTGAGAAAGTACGCGCTGTTTTAGCATCACTAGTATTCTTTAAAACTGTCCTACTTCTAGACATTAGGCTCTTCTCGAATAATTGCAAGACCCTTTCCAGTTTTATTATGACAATGTGGTACTGAAGTACGCATGAGGAAAAGTAAAAATATTGTACTTTCTTTCTGTAGAGAAAAGTTCGCATTCTATTAAAATATAATTATATTATATTAATATATTTAATATTCCCTATATTATACATTTTTATATTATATTATATATCACAGTATATTTAAACTTAAAAAGGATTGACCTCTGAAAACGAAAAAAATATATTGAAACGATTATGTTCTATTTAGCATAGGTTTTATTATATTTAACTACTTTTCTAAGTGGCAATTGAAACAGAAACCGCTTTAGCCGAATGGTTAACGTCGTAGGTACGCTGTCAGCTTGCTAACGTTGTGAGCTCGAATCCAGGAGGTGATTTTTTCTTCATTATGGTGTGATTTCTAGTAATATGTCCAATATTTTGTAATTAACATTAATTTTGAAAAGACTTAGGGCCGTAAAGGGCCAGTTTTGTCGTCCATCAGTACGACGACCAGAAGCTCTCGTTCTGTACTTCATCTGACGAGGCGCTGGTCGTCCTATTTTCGAGGAACTCTATATATTTTGAAAATGGAAAAAGTTAACTTTTCAAACCTACAAAATTGAAAATAGAGATCTTACTGGTTGAAAACTCTTTTCCCAATTCATGTAATAGTATAATATTGCGGAGCAGTGACATTAGAGAAGAAAGTATGTGCTGTTGTAGTACAACTACTTCGTTGTTTACATTATAAGCATTATAATTTCTTTAGAAGCAATCAATCAACTATTTGCAGATAATTAAAATATTGTTAGCATTATATCATTCAAGTTTAGGTTACAAGTTTTCATGAATAAGAATGCAAATTTGTCCGGAAATTCTCTTAGTTGTGTTAATTGGTTTTAAAAATCACATAGTTACTTCCTTAATACTACGCGGTTCTGTATTTCAGACTGGTGTTTCACGACGAGTTACAGTTCAGTCTTATCGCGTAATGTGGAGATCACCTTGAAGATATGGGAGGGGGGCAAGATAGCAGTTCGCAGGATAGAAGCTACTCATGAGCCCTACAAAAGACATTCGAATCGAAATATTTCTAACTAGAATCAACTATAGAATAGTATCGCGCTGATGATTCCACATTCTTATCAAGAATGTGAGTTTGCTGTAACCTGAAGTAAATGTTGTACATCATAAGAACAATAAATTTCAAGATAGAATTCATTCTACAACACCCTCTCATCGGTGCTCTAAGGTACCTCTGTGATAGCTCCGTGGATTAAACGCGTAGTAGATAGAGGAATGGACGCCGATCAATTCCTGCCGAATATGTTTTTTACCTGATGCCTAGAACACATTAATCACTATCATCACAAGAGAGACATTCCAAAATTCTTGCAAGGAGGAACAAACTTGTTTTTGTAAACGATAATGTGATTATATTAAGATTGTGTGCTGGTATCTTGTATTCCAAGCAATGTGACGAAACGAAATTTGGAAGAGATAGCTAAAATATTAACAGTGTCTCAATTGCAATATCATTATCATATTTTTATGTAATCGTTAGAAATAATATGAAAAAGTCTGTACCAAGTTGTATAATCACTAGTAATTTACATATTTAACAGTTCTAGAGATAATCAGAATCCTTGACAAGTCTGTGGGTTTTTGCAATAAAGGTAATTTCTTCGTTCTTTTATTAATTGAGAAAGAAATATGTCTTTTTTACACGTTTAACAAAGTTCCTTAGAAACTATTACGAACTCATTAAAATTACCATTTTGTGTTTGTGCCTTTGTGATAAATGCTAACAGAACGCATCCCTAATTATTTGAAATACTGATAATTTATTTCTTTTATGGTCATCTTAAAATTTTTAATGTAAGTTCTTGAGGTGGAGCTCACATTTCAAAATGTATGAACTCCAAAACATAATAAAGTACGACTTGACGTGGTCATGTGAAAGAAATCAATATTTTTTTTATTATCATCTCCATTTTTAAATAAACAATGTTTTGATATGGCTTATCTTTAGTGCGGGTAGACTGAGACTAAGTGGCGAGCATTCAATCAGACCCAATTTTCACAAAGAAAATAAGGAATTTTAATTATATCCAATGATTATTCGCAATGCTTGTGTAGGTGATCCAATGCACAAATCACCTGTCATTTAGTCTCAATATAGGAAAAAACAAGGAGGTACGAATTTCGGATCTCAAAATGTCTGGGATAAAGTCGTTCTTTAAATCTAAATATTAAATTTATTATAAAATTCATAAATATGATAACGGAGTTAGATAAATAAATATATTATCATGTATTGTTAAAAACATCAGTTGCCCTAATATTGCATTTTCCAGAAATTGTACTGCTTGAGAACGAATATGTTTAGAGAATATGATTTCTATTACGTCTTAAATGTTACTCTCAGAGAAAATGGAGAAATTACAGAACAAATATTTCGTATTCGTAGATACATTAAGGCTTGCAGATTACTGAAAGACCAATAACTCTCTCTGTAGCTGAAATCGTTTGACACCGGGTTTTAAATCGGAGGTATTGAGGATCGAGTTCTGCGCGATGCCTTTTTTCTTCTGTTCCGCGTTCTGTTTTACCTAAGTCTGAGAATTAAAGAATGTTTAGCGGAAAATACGTGTATTTATTTATTGCTTATAAGATCTTTGCTGAACTTTTATACTATATAATGTAATTAGTTTGATCCGCTTTATTACAAATATTTATACAAATGTGTATTTATTTATATTTAGTTAGTAAGAATTTAACCTAAACTCGCTTGGAATTAAGATAGTGAACGTTTTGACATACATTTTGCATTCACTTCCAAAAAAGTTTGTCACAACTCTGTCACTTTTTATGGGAAATGAAATATGAGGGAAATGTTTATCCGTTCGTTAGTGATATCCATATTGTGACCTGATAACCGTATTAATTGAGTACTAAAGATGTAATTCCTTCGGACAGGAATCAAACCCGCATCGTTCGATTTACGACCAGTTGCTCTGACCACTGAGCTTGCGAAAAAATGCGTTTTACAGTTGGGTTCTTGGGCTCGTGTATTCCCCACGCATTTGATATTTGTCACCGCTGTCATCATTTACGTAAGTCAATATGAGGGAAGGTTTGGACCTTTAAGTAATTGATATCAAAGTTGTGACTTTTACACAACGTCGTGCCCAGATTGTGACAAATTACTCGTTTTTTTCTTGATTAGATAAATACATTCATATTTTGCAATATGAATCATTTATGTAAAAAATAAACTCACCTTGAAATGACAACGCAATGCAGAAAATTCTCAGTACTGTTTTTTGTATCTCACCTTTGGAACTGCTGTAATACGTTTAGATGGATTTTGAACTATGATAATTCGTTATCTCAGCACAAAACAAAACTTGTACTTCTCGTTTTTACTTTCTCGTATACGCACGAATATACGTAGTATAAGTAGTATATTCGTATGTGACGTATATACGTAGTATATTCGTGCGTATACGTAGTATACAGAAAGTTATGACCTGTAACGAAAGTTATGACCTGTAAGTTAACGGAAATGCTTACGTACGTCTGTGTTGGTAGCGCAATCGCTTAGGTGCGTGGCTTCACAATAGAGGAACGCGTGTTCAAATCCTAACGATATCAGCGGTTTTTTACTTGACGAGCAATGAAAATAAATTCCTAATAACGATGTCGAGAATGTTCTAAACATTCCTTTTCTTTGCAAGAAGATACCGTTACAAAACTGCGGAAAGAATTTGATGTACTTTCGATTACTGGTCGTTTACCAGATCATTCACTACTCCATATTTTCCTGTTCATAGGCCGTTTTGGTTTTACATTGGTACGTTCGTTTCCTTCCCAATCCCTAATACGAGTATTACGTCCTTTGTAATTAACTTTATTTATTTGTGTCTCACTGTTCTTTGTCAAGTTTTCTAGCTGAAATTTTTCTTTGCTTTTAAAATTAAGAAATGCTTACACTTCCTACTACCAAAATATGAAGAACTAGAGGTGCTACAGAATGGGACAGACTTTCTGTAGCAAATGTTTATAATTTCTTTGTGTGGACTGGTTTTAAGGTTCTTGCCAACTCACATAAGGTTCTTGCCGTTCTCTTGCCAGCTGACATCTATCGCCGCACAAAATACATTTTTTACAATTTTCTCAACTTTTCGGTTCAAAATAGCTCTTTTTCACAGGAATCTATTGAGTTTTTGAAAACTCTCTAAAGTCATTTGAAGCACTTCTACTCACAAGTTAAATAATCTATACAAATCTATTCAAATGCTCATATTAACAGCCCGAGAGGTATTTCAAAAAATTACATTTGTGTAATTTTTAAAAAACAATAGAATGGAGCAATATCTCGTTTATGTCATCGGATATGCTGCATTTGGCATTACTCCAACAAAAATTTAAAGAAAAAATTTGGAGCCGTTTTGAGAAAATCTTGTTTATGTAAATTTTTAAAATTGCAAATATTGCACGCCATATTGTGCGAAATCAACTAAAACATTTAAAAAAATTGCATGACCTCATTAAAAGATCTAATTATAAGCAACACATTTCATTTGAAGCAAAAATCTCTATCTTTAATTTTGTAGTTGTAGTAAGACGCCGCAAAATATTCAAATTTTAGCTATTTTTCAAAATTCGAGTTAACGTAAAATTGGACATATTCTACCTTTATAAGCGTATTTTACTATAGAGTAAACAGTCCACAAGAAATTTACAGAAAAATTTGAGCCGTTTTGAAAAAATTTAAAATGTCCGGAAGGCTACAAATAGTCCCCAAAATTAATGAATGTTTTTCAAAATCGCATAGTTCAGCTCAGGCGAAACGACAGGGTTTCTTCAATTTGGAAAAATCGTATGCATGGTTTAGGCGCTAGAGTTGTATCAGACGGACAGACGGACGTTTTGCTTCCAATTGGTTTTTTGGCATCACGGATCAACAAAACTGGAATTATGGCTACACCGCGTGTTAGAGGTCTTTTTTCTCTTAATTTAGTAATTTTTTTATTCGGTTCTTCGTCACCAGAGCGCTGCAATGATTTTTTCGCAGAAAATGCGCAGTTTTTTTCGCGCAGCATTATATAACATTCTCTATACTACGTATACTCTGTATATACGTAAGTATACGAGAATGTAATATGTGAAGTGTTTGTTAACATGCGTCACGCAGATAAATTTTAAGGAATAAGTTAGTGATGAAGTTGAAAAATAATTTGGTTTTAAAACTATGTATTTATATAATAAATATTCGATTATTAGTTGAAGTAAATAATAATAATAATAATAATAATAATAATAATAATGTCTTTATTTCTGGCGAGGCTCAGGCCGTAAGGCCTGCTCTTCCGCCTAACCAGTTAAATATTTACATTTACATAATTACAATTCAGGCATTCGGGCGGAAATAGTGATAACTGACATTTTACGTTACTTACAAAATTGCAATGATCGTAGTAGCTACGGTGATGTCTACGCATAACTAATGAAACCAGGTGTGAATGTATTTTCGTAGTCAATTTTCATAATTCTAAAGCTAACATGGCATTAAAAAAATCCATGATTCTATTTACAAGAGGGGTGTGGTAAATCAATAATATTACCTTCCAAAAATGCCAGAAATTCTCCTATACCCCTGAATGCCTCAACTGTGAACAAATTTAAAGAAGGAGGGCAAATTTTACATTTATTTCTGGATGCAAGACTAGGGCCATCCCGGCATACGCCTTAAGCGATTGAGTAAACCCAGGAAAACCTCAATCAGGATGGCGGCTTAGGGCCGTAATCAGAGAAGAAAATACGAAGACTAAAGGAAAAGTGAAAAGGCAGGATGAAGAATAGAGGGAGTTAGAATGAATTAGGAAAACTGGGAAAGTGGGGAGAGGGGAAAGATAGTATAAATATAACATTATTCATGTACATAGATGTAGTTTTGTAGGTTGGCTATTGGCAGTTGGCTGAGGTCTACAAGATAATCTGTAACAGAGAAAAAACAGGAACAGAAAGCAGGCAAGTGAACAAGATGAACACAAATGTAGCACGAAAATATTATACCTTACAGTGTGAAAATACATGAAAGTCTTATTATTTAGTATGTAATATACTTGTTTTGAGGCATTTGATTAGACAGGATGATATGTTGGGGCTTTCAGCGATAGCGAAAAGAGGAGGAAAATACAGGAGAAGAGCTGACGTCTTTAAATGTAATCGAATTTGATCAGTGATGATAGCGGACGTGGTGTTTAATAGGGGAAATGTGTGAAAATGGGAATAGGGGCTTGTGTTATTTCTAATTAATCGTTTTGATCCAGTCACTGAGTTGGGTTTAAATTTTCTGAAACCACAAATTTGTTTTAGATATGTGGGTAGAGAGTTCCATATTCTAATTACAGTGACAGTAAATGACTTACTGTAGGATACCGTGTTGTGCCGAGGTATGCATAGTAATCGCGAGGAACGTGATCGTTCCAGCGTCAGCATTTTAAAGTTGTTGATAAGTGCGTTTGATAGCTATTATTCAAAATTTTATGAGTAGGAGGAGGCTATGTAAAGTTCTCCTTTTTCGATTGAGAGAATGTTTGTTGGACCGTAAAGTCCGATACATGATCGTATTTCCTAAGATCGAATATGAAACGGATGCATGCATTTTGTGCTATTTGTAATTTGCGTTGTTGTTTGACCTTGTCCGTAAGTAGAAATCGCAATAATCGAAATGAGGCATTATGAGTGAATTTACTAGACTTATGCGGGTGTTAATAGGTAGTAGTTCTCTGACACGTTTTAAGGAATGGAGGCCTGCGAAGACTTTTTGGCAAATCTTACCTACTTGCGTGGTCCAGCTAAGTGTGTTGTCTATATATATTCCTAAGTTCTTTACATCACTACACCAGGGACAGGAGAGTTACCAATGCTAATTTCCGGTAGGAGATTTCTCCAACTTGTTCAAAGCGTTGCGAGAGCCTATCACTAAGCACTGAGACTTCATTGGATTTAATAGGAGACCAAGGGATTCTGCCCATTTATTGAGAGAATTTAAATCATGGTTTATTTTCTGGGCTAATGAGTTTAACTCCGATAGGTATCCATTTACATAGATCTGAAGGTCGTCAGCGTACTTTTTGTGCTCACAGTAACGGGAGGCATTGTCCTACGTCATTTACAAAAATTTAAAAAATGCTAAGGGTCCTAGAACTGTTCCCTGCGCAATACCACGGGAAGTTTTAACGGCAGAGGATTGCTTTTCATCAGATACAACAATTTGTTGTCGATTTGAAAGATATTGAGTAAACCATCTTATTGTAGGTTTAGCGAAACCCAATATTTTCATTTTTTCAAGCAAGATTTCGTGGTCGACCGAATCAAATGCTTTACTAAAATCTAGGAGAACAAGTATTGTTATTTTGCTTTTGTCAATGGAGGATCGAGCTTCCTCGATAATATTTAAGAGGGCAGTTCCTGTGTTTCTACCTGATCGGAAGCCGTATTGTTGATCACATATCAGATTTTTGCTTTCGAGGTAACTTATAATTTGGCGTCGCGCAACTTTTTCCAGAACTTTTGAGATTGTAGGTAGAATGCTTATTGGCCTGTATTCTGGAGGGTTTGTGGTAGTTTTAGGGAGAGGTGAACAAGTGTGGTTTTCCATGGGTTTGGGTACGTTCCACTTACTAGAAAAAAGTTTATTATGTCGGTTACAATGGGATATATAACTGGCACTGAGTTTTAGTAATTTGGCATTGATGTTGTCTGTGCCTGGGCGTTTGATTTGAGGCTCTGAATGGTGTTAAAATGTCATAATGATTTGTAGATGCGAAGAAGAATTCTTCCTGAGTGTGTTCCGAAACGTCTCGTAAGGTTGAGAGAGTTTTGTTTTTTGAGAAATAGTCGAAGTGAGGAGCCATGCTAGCAAAATGCTGGTTAAGAGTGTCAAGAGATGCATCAATTTGCGTTGGGGTTCGTGATTTACCTAAACCTAAGGTGCAGCGATTTCCAAACTTGTTTTGAATCTCTGTTCGTGCCAAGAATACTATGATAATATTTAATTTTCCCTGTTCCTAGATTTTGCGTTACAAGATTTCTCAGTTTCTTGTATGCGTCTCTGTCATGTTCGCACTTTGTGTTACGAAATACATTAAAAGCGGCATCTCTTTGTTTCATTAACGCACGTATTTCATCCGTTAACCAGGGAGCGGGAGGTCGTGTCGCGCGAGCTTTTCTAATTGGTATGTGCCTATAAAGAAGTTCTGTCAGTAAGCACGTGAAGGTGTTTACTTTTCTGTCTATCCAATTTTCTTGGTTGATAAGGTGCCAAGGAACACATAAACCGTCGGAGGTAAATGCTTCCGAATTGAAGCTCTTATAGTCACGGTACTTAAAAATTTTGGGCGTATATTTCGGGCATTTCATTTGATATGATAGGTATACAAGGTCGTGTTTAGATATCCCGGAACTGGACATCTGTCCATGTTGATTTACTTTCGCGATTTGATACGATCATATGGTCAATCCATGTGTCTGTGCCGGTAGTGTGATGAGTTGGATTTAGCGGCAGAATCGTAAGGTTCTTTTCCCGAAAAGAAACGCTTAAAATTCTCGGCAGATTGTAATGGTGTCAGGAGATTGTAATAAAGTCGCCATCAATATTATGTTTTCATATTTGCTTGCGCAAGATGCCATTACATTGCCCATGACCTCAATATTTCCAGTTTTAGGTGGGCAGTACACTACCGCTAAGGCACATTTTTGCCAAAATCGAGACTTCAATGAAGAGGTATTCATTAAATTGATTGACTTCTGTCTACTGAAGATACGATATATTTGTAAGCAAGATCATTTCGAATATAGATACCGACACCTCCTCCTCGTGATGCGACACTTGGATTCCTGTCGGTTCTTAGAAAACGGTAACCCGGAAGTGAAACAAGAGACGTATTAAGAGACGCCTTCAACCACGTTTCGCTAACAAGGAGTGCATGAAAATGGTGTAGTGAAACTAGCTCTCTAACTTCATCGATATGGCAATAGAGGGACTGTGCATTTATGTGTCCTACATAAAATGATCGCGAAGGGGGTATTGATATATTATTATAGGAACTAGTGGCGTCTAGCAATTGTTGCGTATCTAGTTCTGGTACTGATGCATAAGGTTGGCTTGAATTATGGTTACCTGTTAGTGACGTCATGCCTTGAGAAAGGGGTGTTAAGAAAGAGTAGAAATAGTTTTGGGAAGAATAGAAAGAGTCTTGGAAATACCAATAATGCGTTTAGCTGTGGTTAGAAAGGGTGGGGTTGAAGGGGAGGGCGCTAAGAGGCTACAGCTTGCAGATCGGCCTTTGTCTGCACGCGGGCCCGGCCACTACCTGTTTTTATGACGATTGTTCCGTCTTCTGTCCACACGTTCCTCAGGTCGAAGCGAGCAATAGCTTCATTCAGCAGGTCCAGGCGGGCTTTTGTGAGGTCTTCCGAATGGTCACGCCAGAACCTTTAAAATTTCTCTTTGCGCGGAAGACCTCCCGGCGCCTCCTGTAACTAACAAATTTTACGATGAGTGGACGAGATTTCCAGGATCTTTGGGCCTACTCTGTGGCATCTATCGATATCATTGCGATCCGTTCAATACTTATCTTTTTTGCTACGTCGATCGCCAGCTGGTCTGGATCTTCTTTATCATTTTCCTTTATCCCGAAGATCCGTAGGAGTTTCGCCGCGTGTACATTTCAGTTGATCGGTTTTCGCTTCCAGCTCAGCCTTAAGATTTTTATTTCGCGATCCGTTCTGAAAGTTCCCTGCGCAGATCATTAATTAAATCTGTGTTGAAGCGCATGCTCTCCTTTTAACTTCGTAGCGACCATTCCGTGAGAACGGACGCTAAGGACTCGAAAGCAGGACACTTCACCACCTCTTGCAATGCCGTGTTCAACTCTACATTGATACTGGCCGAGCTAGAGTTGGATCTGTTAGTCCTTGCCATGATGATATGAAAGTGGAAAGTAAAGTAATAAATTGAAACAGGCGAATATAAATAACAATGAGAGAGAATTGATGAAAGAAAAATTCAGAGGAGAAAACTGAGACACTGGTAAATTTGATAGAGAAGAAATAAGTCAAAGATAGAATAGCAAGATAAAATATATAATAAAGAAAGCAAGATAAAATAGAAAGGTAACAAAAAAGAATAAAGAAAACACCAATAAAAGAAATGCAACACTTATCTTTCTATCCTTGCGCTGCGACGACACCGCCGGTGCAGTACACTAAGCCTTTGACCACCTGCGGGAAAACTACCTGCGCCTAAGCTCGGAGCGCTCCGGGACGGTGTTCACTCGACGAGAGACATCCACAGACTGACTATATATAAATATGTTTATCATGCCCATTTGCTAACATTCTGAAAGGCTACATTGTTGTGAATGATACGGATTAATAAACAAGTCCACTATTAAATATTCTTCTCAATCATTCATTCAAGAGTATGCTACAACTATTTTACTAAACCATCCCAACCCGGATCCAAAATAAAAGACTCAGGGTCACGTGCCTCTCTTCATCCTAGAAAATATTCATTTTCTCATAATGAACTAGTGGTAAAAATAGTAATGAAGATGAAGATGAAGATCTTTATTTATATAATATTATTTCATCAGAAACAGCTCTTTACCCCTTAACTTGACGTTGAAATACTTGTTACATTATTTTAGGAGACACCCAATAAGTTATGCAAGACTGGTAAAACAAAATGTTGAAAGGTTTGATTAGTGCATAATCCAAATAACTAAAAAATGTTGGTGGATATCGTTTAAGACTTCGAGAACGGCTGCAAACCCTTTGAATTCATACATAAACGATTTCCCTTTTTGAGTCAGCGTATCACTGAAAAATAGGTAGAGAAATAATTTTTTTGTATCTGTAACATTTAATCCAGAAATTAATAAAACATAAAAATGGAGACTCAAAATAAATAATGTAAAGTCAAGACACATGGTTGTAGGAAATCTCGATATGATCTAGAACAGAAATAGGTATATTTCCCGTAGGAAAGGAATTTAAATATATCGGAGTGATTATTAGAGCAGGGGATCTAATAATATTGACTTTATTAAAAATAAGCTAGAAGGCCAATTATTAGTAGACTTCATAATATTTTATAAACCAAAATTTTCGAAAGAAAACTAAGAGACAATATACAAGACAATGGTGGAGAGCTGTGTTTCGTATGAATCGAAATTAGAATTAAAAATGATGCAATAAACTCTCGGTTAAATGCTATGAAAATGAATTTTTGGAGACGATGTTGTCAGTATACTGTTTGATAGAATACTAAACGAAGAGATTAGACAGATAATAATGATTGAGAGACAAGTGATGGAAAATTGTAGAATCCAAACAACTCCAATGGTATGCTGCAGAATGCATGCTGACAGAATATCAAAATTATCTTTTAGTGAATCCTTTTGAAAGAAGAAAACGAGGAAGGCAAGGAAATCTTGTAGTACGTTATCGATTTGACAATGAAGGGCACAAGAATAGAGGAAGATGTCTGACGAAATAAAAACATTGGTGTAGATTGCGAAAAACGGTCATTAGAACTGTAAAATACTCGCTTAAGAATGAATAATAATTACCTTAAACCCGAAGTGGAAGATACCGGATAAAGAAGCCTTGTTATTATGTGCTGGCACAAGTAAGCGGGGCAAGATCTGTTAAGATCTTGCCGGAATACCAAACCAGAACCAAAGTTACGTTCTTATTTGAAAAGATTAAATGAAAACAAAGAAAATTTGATTATTTTCTAGAGGGGAGTCCTTTAGATAACAAATATCAGATATTACTCTATTTGGTATTTATGATATTTGTAAACTTTGTCCATTTATCAGCATGATCGCTTTTTCAATGGGAACAACTATTCTTCCGAATTGACAGGTCGAAAAGTAAATATTGTATTTAGGTAAAAAAAAAAGATGATTGAATTATGTTTTCGAAAAATTGACGGGACTGAAGTGAAAAGAGAAAACTAGCACAAATAGTAAATTCACATTTCTTGTATGTTGCACCAATGAATAATGTCAATTCCACAATTAAAATCTATTTTCGATCCTCCAATAACATATGTGGGTCTCTTTAACCTGGAAATCTTTCGCTTTAGCGGCGATAACATAATTCACCGGAAAGTGTTCGGCAGTTTATCGACGAATGACAGAAAATGTAATTACAATAGCCAGTAGGACTTCTGATGCAGTATTCCAAAGGCAGATTTTTTTTTAAAACTCCAGACATTTGTTCATCATTTCTCTCTCATGGTATGCAACATGTATTCTCAAGTTAATGTTGAAATATCTAGTATCACTTTGAATCCTAAGACTTAAGTAAAGGAACGCAATGGTGACCTCAAGATTTGGTTACAGAACCCAACAGCAATAGCGCACATTTCTCCTTCTTCCGACCTTGCATTAAAGTGGCTGACGAAGTGTGCGACCAAATGCCAATGAATTATAAATTTGAGGTTATTTCGTTATTATTTAGATTTTCTCTTGTAAAATCGTTCTGCGTGAGATATACTATATACGAACACAAACTATCAATCAATGGGCAGTACATTTTAAAACGTTACATTGTAATATAGTAGCAATTCGTTTCAACAATAATAAATATTGTAGTTGTAGTTTTAAAATTCAACCTTAATTCATATTATAGTACTTTTAATTAAATTACTTTATAAATATTTATAACTTAAATGAAATTTTTCCAAAATAAAAAAAATTAATTGCTTATTTTGTTTACAATATTTATTAACAATTCATTAAAAATTATAAATATGCAGTGCAATATTACTGAAGATACGTTAGTGAACTCATATCCAATAAATTGGCAAATTTGTATGAAATGTAAAAAATGTATGAAAATAGAGAAAATTTTATTTTGAAATAATTTATGACAGGAGAATCTCTAGTGATTCTTTAATGGATTAGCAAAAACAGTGTTTGCATAGGTCCGCTTATCTAGAAGAAGTGGGTGTAACATTCCGATGACGTGTAAAAAACTTTGTGTGCATTGCTCGTCTCTCGAAAATAAAAATATCGTAATGTAAAAATATACTTGCTATAATAATATAAATATATTAATTTCATTGCGTTGGATTGGAAATCATACATAAATTACATGTAAGATGTAAGTAATATATTGATATGAGTGTGTGTGTGTGTGTATGTGTGTATGTTTGTGTGTGGGTGTGTGTGTGTGTGTGTGTGTGTGTTCCTCCAATGTTCACGCAATAGACAAAAGCTGGTGTTTTACCTTTGCAAACATTAAGATATTAAAATGTTATATAAGAGTCATATGTCGTTTTGATTCTCACGCAAAAATCCTCAAAGACTAGGTATCACATATGATTTTTAATATTTGCGGTAAAGAACTCCACGTAAAATGCAATCACCCTAACGTTAGATTGAAGAGGTAATTAATTGTGATTCCCAAAACAAAAGATCAAAAATCATTCATTTGCTTACAGCTGCACTTACCAATCATAATGTCTGCAGAAGAAAACTTTCATTGTGACTAAATGAACTTTAAATACTTTAAGTTTATTTAGTATTTATATATCAAAACTATTTTATTACAATATTAATGTTCGCGACCATATAGTATATTTTAATTGGGTCATCTGAGAAATTGATGATGAAGTATTTCACAACTGAAAGCTGCTATCTCGGAGACGTGTTTGTGAAACTGACTCTTAAACGTATTTCTTTAAGTTATTAATTTTTCTAATAAAATAACTAGGTTAGACAATGCATACAATGCAAATTATTTGCATTTTATATTAAATATTACAATAATAAACGACGAAATGTAGACATGGAGCTTAATAGTCGTTGTCCAGTGTTATGTTTTGCAAAAAAACCGTTTTATAACAGTTTTAAAATATGTTTTTACTGGGAAATTGCATGACTTTATTTATGTAATTAAATGTATATACAAAAATTTGTTAATAATTAAATGTTTATCGGAAATATTTACTATAATATAACTCGCCATCACCGCCATTTTGTAATGTTCAAGATGAATAGTCCCGCCTCCCTGAAATGAAGCTAAAGCGGATTGGTCAGCTCGATCCCGCAGGGCGGGGCAGGGGTCGGAAAACTCTGGTAAAGTTCGGCTCAGGACATCGCCCATTTTTTGTGCAAGCGAGGGTACGTATTCCTCTAACAAGTTGATAAACGTGCACTATACCAAACGGCAGCTTTAAGCTGCTCATAATCACAGTAGTGTAGCTATAATCCCACCATGTTCGATCAAAGAGTATTTATTTTCCTTGCTTGTTGCCTCTTCCTGGTTGTAGTGTTATCTACGATACGGACGCGGTATATGCTACAAATTATATCGAAGAAAATTTAAAAGTTTTCCTTTAAAATGTGTAATTAACTGAAAACCGTTTTATGCATTACACGAGTAAGCGGCGATTCCCTGCAATCGTGATAGACTAACAAGCTCGCGATAGCAAATTCGTTAGGCAGTATATTCAAAATCCGCTTTGCTCAGCAGTAACATTAAGGACTTAAAAGTATCATTATAATCATCATTATCACATAGTTTGTTTCGGATCCCTGAGCCATTCCAGTATCAAGCATTAATGATGCAGTTGCTATTTCATCATGTATAGGGAGTCTTTCCTTTCCACAGTAATAAACTCTAACATCAGACGCGCCTCTTACTTTACATTCATTATTTGAAGATGAATTTATGTCATAAAATGAAGATGAAGACTGAAGAAGAATTTAGAAAGTCAATTTACCATTATATCCACAAAACCATTTTAAATTTTTAATTCTTATATTAAAGCACTCATTTTTCTGAAAGATTAAGTCTATATGAAGCAAAGATATGCATTTCTGCTGCTTCAATTCGTCGTACTCTGAATTAAGTCATATTCTTTGAAAGCGTTACAGAAGTAATGATGGTGCATATGAAAGAGCAAAGTACTGCAATTCATATTTCGTTAGTAGGTCGCCTCGTTTTATATTTTTTTCACTTATTTGTAATAGTTTCTTAGCTGTCATTGAATTACATTTTATAATTATTACTCCAACCACGAATAAATCGTTAGAAATACATTAGAGAATGACTTAGCCATGAACGTAAAAATTTAAATTTTCAGAGAGAAAAAGATAATGAGTCTTGTCAATTCGAGATTACGATAAATTGTCGCTGTATTCGATGTCATTCTTATTCTCTTTCCGCATCTTATTTTACCATCCTTCTCCTTTTCTCTTCTTTATTCTTCTTCTTCTGTAGTACTACAGTCCTTGCAGTTTTACTTCGGCATCAAGAGCATTTAATTCTGGTAGATCGTGTGTATTTCCTCTACATATTTCATAACATTTTTCAGAATGTTTGAACATCGTTAAGTCATTACAGCTTTGGTTTTCTTGCCTCTTTTACAAGCACATTTTGCATCCAATATGATCTTGGAACGAATAAACTAAGAAAATACAGATTCACATAAAAAATAAAATGGTACCTATATTCCGATTATTCAACACGCGTAGACAATTTCAAAAATTTAGGAGAGCTTTCTACAACTAAATTATTTGTAAGTAGGAAATGAATTGAAAAAAAATTCTTTTATGAATTGAGATAATTGGTTAGTGGAAACAATTCCGGGCGGTACTATGATGGAGAAATCCGAGGACAGTTACAATTCTCTCACAGATTTTAGCTCGCTGACAATCACGAAGGTATTGACGCGGGATTTCGCTATTCCCCGAAGAGCCACAAAATATTTATCGGTTAGATGCTACTTGGTCCTGTACGCAACAGATCACGCTAACGATCAGTGACTCGGTGATTTGGAGTGATCAAGGTTTCTTTCTCAGGAGCTGATTTGTCAGGTGGCATATGTAATTGTTGAGCTGTATTTATTATTGTATTTCCCTATCGCCTTAATTATCACTTTGCGAAATTATACTCTGAGGATTTTAAACAAGCTTTCTATTTACTTTTTGCATATAAATTGGTATGGCAGACATTTGGGAACTAACTAAATTTTTTAGGTAAGGTACATCTACAAACCCTCGTTGTTGTCACCTAAAAAAACAGATTATTTTCTTGAGGAGGAAGGAGATACTGTTCGTTTGAACTTGATTTTCAATAAGATGGTTTTTATACTGTGTAATTATCACGTTTAAAAATATTTTTCAATTTAGTTTCCTCTTCATCTGTGTAATGTGTAGTTTTTATTATTTTATTGCATTTTTATGCATGAATTTCATAAAGTCATCTGGTTAGGTCAAATTTAACTTAAATTTTATGGAAAGCTTGAAAATGGATGAGCTCCTTTCATTTCGCTGCAGATTGATGATGTGGCGTTATTGACAGGAAAACCACAAACTATTACAGCTATCGTCTCGTATAAGTGTTATGAGCGTCACTGTTCTGAAGTGTAATCACATGACAAGAGTCTAAATATTTTTAAAGATATTTGTTTATAAGTATTACTTCTCCATGTATGGGAAGTGCAGATTAAAAGTGACAAAAAAGGAATTTTTGACTGAAGTGACAATATTATATGTGTAGAAAATAGTACATTTTTTTTTTAAAAAAATTTCATCAAAATATTTTCAAAAATGTCGACATGTAGAGACTGTTTCTGAATGTGAAATATACCTCTGGCTCAAGATACAATCGTTCTCTTGAAAAATAGAGTTTTTGAAATAGTCACTTTCTTGTGAACCAAAGTTATATCAAATTATTTAAAATGATCTTTGTTCATATTTGACACCTGTTCCGTTCAATGATATTTTTTAATAAAACGGGTTATATGCCACTTCTCCTGACTCCAGGTGCTTCATATTGAAAGTACAACTAATTTATTTGTGATGATCAATTAATATTACCATCACCTACTAATCATTCAGACTTTTCGATTCTGCGCTACATGCGTTACCTTCTTTCTAATTATTAGAAACCTTATGCTTCTTTCTAGGTTTTTATCCAGCCGACAGCCGGTTACCTTCTACGTCCCGATGGGACGCATATTCTCTGGGGTCAGCAGAACGCGAGGCCCTCCGCGACAACACATACATACAAAGACAAGGGACAAACAATCATGTCCAAGGCGGACTCGAACCCGCGACCCTTCGACCGAGCGCTGAGTCCGTACTCGCTCTTAGCCACCTCGGCCATCCAGGTTGCTATTCGAAACCTCCTTTTCCAAGTACGAATGGTAATAATAAATATCTATAACGTAGTTACTTGGGAAAACTCTTGTTTGGCAACTCGTGGTCGGTTATATTTTTACATATTTACTATCATATAAGTGAGGCATCGCAACAGTTGGTTGTTGTGCGCCGTCAGTCATAAAACTGGCGTACATCTTTTCTAGTTTCAGGCAATAGTTATGGTGCAAATCGTTGAATAAATAAGAAATGAAGATTTTTCAGTTTGATGTGAATGATTTAGTGTTATGTAACCAAACCTGTCATTAAAACCAAAAAACGTTCCGTCTCAAGTACATCGAATTTTTGATAATTCGTTTACCAAATATTTTCATTATCAATTTCAGAGAGTGATGGGATTCATGGCAGTGCACAATCAGGAATGACGCACTGATAATGAGCAATAGCTTGCCCTCCAAGCTGAGAGGTTTCTACCACGATGGCTCCAGTTGTCTCGAATTTGTCCAGTATTGTGGTGGAAATAGTATTACAATGCGTGACAAAATATCCATGTAATATGGTTGAGAATTGTATAAAATTATGTGACACGGTATGTTATATGGTATTGATATTTGATTGGTTGAGGACAAATAGACTTCCACAACATACAGACTTTCCGTCCACCGGCATATAATCTTCCTAAGCTGAGTATTCACAATGATGGCTCCCTTGACCTTGAGTTGGTTCAGCATTGTTGTGGAAATAGTAATTATATGGTTTGGCATGGAATTATATAGTTTGATATGGTACATCTAATTTGGGATGGTATTATATGGAATAGCATGGTATTTGGTAATGATATTCTATTGGTTGGCAACATTCAGACTTTGTGCAACCAGCCAGATTGTATTGACTGAGATTTTCTGTCATGACTTTCTCATTAAAATATTCGAATATTTCATACACGAATTGTATTTAATGCACATAAGAAGCACTAGAGATGGATATCTGAACTAACAGATACCTACTCAAACTTGATTATGCAGCTCATAACAAATTTTAAGATCTTTCATATTTTCAATGATGTATCAAAACTGCATCGAGAACTAATTTCTTTTCTGTTATTCATTTCTTGGCTTTGTTGATTTTACTACCTTCAAAATATCTCATTTTTAAGCGTTATTATTATTATTATTATTATTATTATTATTATTATTATTATTATTATTATTATTATTATTACTAAATTACATTTTTAAAAGTTACTTTGAAATGAAATTTCAGTTTACTTGTATTATAAATCTGAATGAATTGTCATATACGATTTGTGAAGGTGTCAAGTGTTTCATTTCATTTTGTAATTATGATTGCTTTAATTAATATTGCGTTACCAATATCACAGACTAAAGTAAATTGCCTATAAAAAAGCAAAACCCCTTAGAACCCATTTCTTGTAAATATCTGCTTTTGGTACTGTTTGTATTGAATTAATTCTCTGGGAGGTGCCTACAAGCAAACCCCATCTCTGCAATACAGTGCAACGCTGTTCGTTTCCGCACATGAAAGGCCTTTAAAAATGAACTATCCTCCATAAAACAAAATACCATTTAAAAAATCGCGTTTTAACTGTGTCAAAGAATAAGTACTTTAATTGATTTCGAACTTCAGATTGATGTTTTAGTGTTAATGGGCATAGTATGAATACATCAATGAAATCAAATCTATAGTTCTAATAGGCTTTTACTTAATTGTCAAAACTATTAACTCGTGTTTTAGATCATGTTCAAAATGAAATTCTTCTAAAAAAACAACATAAAGGTGAAATACTCTCAATCTATTTTATTTTAGACCAAAGAGTCGAGGTTGAAAAAGAACATTTTCACCCCAATATTTTCTATTGACAAAACTGTAGCAAACGCTCTTTAAAATCTGGAAATTTTACGTGAAACCCATGAGATTTCAAAATTTTCTCAAAACGACTCGAAATTTGTTAAATTATTGTAAGAATAAAGCAAAGTGGGAATTAAGATGGTATATGTCAGTTACACGATTAACTCTGAATTTTCGAAAACTAAAAATTTTTTCCGGAGTCTTCCTTCAACTACAAAATTGAAGATAAAATATTTCCTTCAAGTAAAATTTGTTCTCCAATTTTAGTTCTTTCATTAGGGTCATGTTCATTTTTCTGGAAATTTTAGTAGTTTTCGCTCAATATGTACAATTTAAAAAAATAACAGACACAAGATTTTCTCAAAAACGGCTCCAAACCTTTCCGTTAAAGTTTTGGTAGTGACAGTGGTAAATGTACCCTATAAGATGACATAAACTCCATATTGATCTATATTTTTTTCTATAAGATGACACAAACGCCATATTGGTCTATCTATGTTTATTGGAATATATTCTTTTGTTTTTCAAACATTGTACAAATGTAATTTTTAAATATCTCTCAAGCCGTTAATATGCACATTTTCAGCAATTTGTAAAAAATATTGCATTTGTGAATGAAAGTGTTTCAAATGAATACATATGAAGTTTTTCGTAAACTCAATAGATTCTTGTGAATAGTTTCAAATTTTACATTTACAGTAACAGTTAAATGCCATTTTCTTAAAACTGCCACAATTTTTATTAAAGTGGTATTTGAAACTGAAAGTTTCCTCTTCTTCATCAATTCTTTAGCTATAAGCACTGCTTGTAGTACCAAAAGCCCATGCAAAAAGAGTAAAGACGAGAATTGGTGGAATCGCCTCAACAGGAAGATCGACTTCTCAGATACAAAATCTCTGTATAAGATTTGTATTCATAGGCGAACAGCGAACAGTTGCACGGTCAGAAATAGCAAGGTAGGGATAGTAAATGGCCATGGAATGAATTTAGGACAGAATTGGATCAGTGATTAAGAGTCATCATATTCAGATGGCATCAAGCTTTTACTAAAACATGAAATAATAAGAAAAATTCACTAAAACATTAAAACTGAAAACTAGAAAAGCTCCAAAACATGACATTCTAACACGAAACACAGCATAATACGGATATATGACCGTACTTAACATTACGACCGATAACACTCGGTAACATTTCTATTATCTTAATATTTTAATATTGCTTTTCTCATGTTAACCCGAAAATACATTTCCCATATCACAACAAAATGTAATTTCCTATAAGTTTAGTATTAAACTGTTAAATTTCTAGAGTAAATGATTATCCAAGACTATTAATATTAGACTAATTGCAATAAAGTCGTAATGTAAATTTGTAAAATAAAGCTTAATATTTTTAAAAAATATTCTAGGTCCTGTGATCGTTAATGAACTCTCACATATTCGAAGATCAGATATATTTTCGATGCCTAATTTCCTAAAGGCAGAGATGACTGAACTTGATCATTATGGACAGATTTTCCGAATACTTTATTCGATGTTCATTTTTCTCAAATTTAACTGTTTGATCGTGCTTACAATTGGATTTGCTGTCGGTGAATTGTTGGAGGCTAGTTGCACTTGAAAGGGAAAGTGAGGGTCACCCGGTCAACCCGGAGCTTGCGTCTCACAACAGTGAAAGTGACTACTGTGCGACGACGGTGAAATAACATTCCCCAGACGTGTTGTTCAAGTCGTATCCTACGTTCATAATAAATTAAGAAACTTCCTTTGACAAATATTTGACCTCACCACATTTTGATATAATAGTAATGATTAGGAGACGATTGTTGTAATAAAAATGCAAAAAAGGGCATATATGTACTTATTTTTCCTAAACATTTAAGAAAAAATAGAAAATACGTTAAATACAAATTCATTAACGTGTTTAAAATAGTTTTCTACAAGTAATTTCCGAGCGAAGAACGTCGGGGCCACCCGGGCGCGGGTGGGGGACCGCGGGCCGGGGGCCGACGGTGTCCCGGGGCGCCCGGCGCGGGGCCCGCTCGCCGAGGGGGCTGTATTGATCGAGCGCTCAGCTGATTCGCCATTGATCTGCATCGGCTCGCGGCGCCTCCGTCTCCGCCACCGCCGCTCATCGCTCGACGCTCATTTGCGCAAACGATTGGCTCGTCGAGCCTCGTCGAGGATCCTTTACGAGGCTTTGCGCCCCCTTCTCCCGGGGCGGCGGGAGCGCAGGCGTTCCGCAGGGCCCTCGCGCCGCCCCGCCGACGGCCGCGGTGACAAGTGCTTCTGAAAGAGCGGAGTGCACGCCTTCGCCCGCCGCTGCTTTTTACGTGCCCGCCCGTTGTAAATGCACTCGAGAGAAATGTTTTTGAATGACGCAATCTGCCTCGCGGAAAAGTTTAAACGGCGCTGCTGGGTGGAGGGGGGGTTCAGCAACACTAGCATCTCGCTCATGTAGACAACCGTTTAACCTACATTTCTGTTTATTGCAGCCGCTGCGTCCTTAAAGGCAAAGCAAATATCAATCGCTCCGACACTCGCTCTCGAAAGGAAAGAAACGGTGCGTGGAGTGAAGAGGTCGGTACGTCAGGCGCAGAGTTTTTATTTCGAAAATGCATTTACTGTCTCGTCAGGAAATAATTTTATCTTTCGTGAGGGCGAGTTTTGTTTCCGGAGCGGGTCGCGTAAAGGCGGAACTGGGGCAGAGGTGGAGGGTGGGTTGTGGCGGGGGCGGGGTGGGGTTGGGCGGAGGGCGGGGGCGAGAGAAGGACCCGGGGCGTCGAGCGGCGCCTGCTACCTGTTGACTGACAGGGCCTGCCACCTCCGGCCGATGCTGCTTTGCAAGTCACCATCAGCTACTTCCGAGCGTGAAATTGTCAGTCGATTGAATTTAGATAGGAGAAAATATTGACATATAGATTTCTTATAAAATCATTCTCTTATTGAGACGTAACAGGCATGTGAGCTACAGCTTTGTCAATAGAAAATATTGGGGGTGAAAATGTTCTTTTCAACCTCGACTCTTTGGTCTAAAATAACAATAGATTGAGAGATATTTCACCTTTTATGTTGTTTTTTTATAGAAGAATTTCATTTTGAACATGATCTAAAACACGAGTTAATAGTTTTGACAATTAAGTAGAAGCCTATTAAGAACTAGTAGATTTGATTTCATTGATGTATTCATACTATGCCCATTAACACTAAAACATCAATCTGAAGTTCGAAATCAATTAAAGTACTTATTCTTTGACACAGTTAAAACGCGATTTTTTAAATGGTATTTTGTTTTATGGAGGATAGTTCATTTTTAAAGGCCTTTCATGTGCGGAAACGAACAGCGTTGCACTGTATTGCAGAGATGGGGTTTGCTTGTAGGCACCTCCCAGAGAATTAATTCAATACAAACAGTACCAAAAGCAGATATTTACAAGAAATGGGTTCTAAGGGGTTTCTTTTAATAATAAATTATGGCAATTTACTTTAGTCTGTGATATTGGTAACGCAATATTAATTAAAGCAATCATAATTAAAAAAAAAAGTATATGACAATTCATTCAGATTTATAATAAAAGTAACTTTTAAAAATGTAATTTAGTAATAATAATAATAATAATAATAATAATAATAATAATAATAATAATAATAATAATAATAACGCTTAAAAATGAGATATTTTGAAGGTAGTAAAATCAACAAAGCCAAGAAATGAATAACAGAAAAGAAATTAGTTCTCGATGCAGTTTTGATACATCATTGAAAATATGAAAGATCTTAAAATTTGTTATGAGCCTGCATAATCAAGTTTGAGTAGGTATCTGTTAGTTCAGATATCACATCTCTAGTGCTTCTTATGTGCATTAAATACAATTCGTGTATGAAATATTCGAATATTTTAATGTGAGAAAGTCATGACAGAAAATCTCAGTCAATACAATCTGGCTAGGTTGCACCAAAGTCTGAATGTTGCCAACCAATAGAATATCATTACCACATACCATGCTATTCCATATAATACCATCCCAAATTAGATGTACCATATCAAACTATATAATTCCATGCCAAACCATATAATTACTATTTCCACAACAATGCTGAACCAACTCAAGGTCAAGGGAGCCATCATTGTGAATACTCAGCTTGGGAAGATTATATGCCGGTGGACGGAAAGTCTGTATGTTGTGGAAGTCTATTTGTCCTCAACCAATCAAATATCAATACCATATAACATACCGTGTCATACATAATTTTATACAATTCTCAACCATATTACATGGATATTTTGTCACGCATTGTAATACTATTTCCACCACAATACTGGACAAATTCGAGACAACTGGAGCCATCGTGGTGAATCCTCTCAGCTTGGAGGGGCAAGCTATTTGCTCATTTCATCCAGTGCGTCATTCCTGATTAAGTGCACTGCCATGAATCCACATCACTCTCTGAAATTGATAATGAAAATATTTGGTAAACGAATTATCAAAAATTCGATGTACTTGAGACGGAACGTTTTTGGTTTTAATGACAGGTTTGGTTCACAATAACACTAAATCATTCACATCAAACTGAAAAATCTTCATTTCTTATTTATTCAACGATTTGCACCATAACTATTGCCTGAAACTAGAAAAGATGTACGCCAGTTTTATGACTGACGGCGCACAACAACCAACTGTTGCGATGCCTCACTTTATGATAGTAAATATGTAAAAATATAACCGACCACGAGTTTGCCAAACAAGAGTTTTCCCAAGTAACTACGTTATAGATATTTATTATTACCATTCGTACTTGGAAAAGGAGGTTTCGAATAGCCAACCTGGATGGCCGAGGTGGCTAAGAGCGAGTACGGACTCAGCGCTTCGGTCCGAAGGGTCGCGGGTTCGAGTCCCGCCTTGGACATGATTGTTTGTCCCTTGTCTTTGTATGTATGTGTTGTCGCGGAGGGCCTCGCGTTCTGCTGACCCCAGAGAATATGCGTCCCATCGGGACGTAAAGGGTAACCGGCTGTCGGCTGGATAAAAAACCCTAGAAAGAAGCATAAGGTTTCTAATAATTAGAAAGAAGGTAACACGCATGTAGCGCAGAATCGAAAAGTCTGAATGATTAGTAGGTGATGGTAATATTAATTGATCATCACAAATAAATTAGTTGGTACTTTCAATATGAAGCACCTGGAGTCAGGAGAAGTGGCATATAACCCGTTTTATTAAAAAATATCATTGAACGGAACAGGTGTCAAATATGAACAAAGATCATTTTAAATAATTTGATATAACTTTGGTTCACAAGAAAAGTGACTATTTCGCAAAAACTCTATTTTTTCAAGAGAACGATTGTATCTTGAGCCGAGAGGTATATTTCACATTCAGAAACAGTCTCTACATGTCGACATTTTTGAAAATATTTTGATGAAATGTTTTTAAAATAAAAATGTACTATTTTCTACACATATAATATTGTCACTTCAGTCAAAAATTCCATTTTTGTCACTTTTAATCTGCACTTCCCATACATGGAGAAGTGAATACTTCATAAACAAATATCTTTCAAAATATTTAGACTCTTGTCATGTGATTACACTTCTAAGAACAGTGACGCTCATAACGCTTATACGAGACGATAGCTGTGAATAGTTTGTGGTTTTCCCTGTCAATAACGCCACATCATCAATCTGCAGCGAAATGAAAGGAGCTCATCCATTTTTCAAGCTTTCCATAAAATTTTAAGTTAAATTTGACCTAACCCACAGATGACTTTATGAAATTCATGCATAAAAATGCAATAAAATAATAAAAAACTACACATTACACAGATGAAGAGGAAACTAAATTGAAAAATATTTTTAAACGTGATAATTACACAGTATAAAAACCATCTTATTGAAAATCAAGTTCAAACGAACAGTATCTCCCTTCCTCACTCAAGAAAATAATCTGCTTTTTTAGGTGACAACAACGAGGGTTTGGTAGATGTACCTTACCCTAAAAAATTTAGTTGGTTCCCAAATGTCTGCCATACCAATTTATATGCAAAAAAGTAAATAGAAAGCTTGTTTAAAATCCTCAGAGTATAATTTCGCAAAGTGATAATTAAGGCGATGGCAAATACAATAATACACTACAGCTCAACAATTACATATGCCACCTGACAAATCAGCTCCTGAGAAAGAAACCTTTGATCACTCCAAATCACCGAGTCACTGATCGTTAGCGTGATCTGTTGCGTACAGGGGCCGAAGTAGCATCTAACCGATAAATATTTTGTGGCTCTTCGGGGAATAGCGAAATCCCGCGTCAATACCTTCGTGATTGTCAGCGAGCTAAAATCTGTGAGAGAATTGTAACTGTCCTCGGATTTCTCCATCATAGTACCGCCCGGAATTGTTTCCACTAACCAATTATCTCAATTCATAAAAGAATTTTTTTTCAATTCATTTCCTACTTACAAATAATTTAGTTGTAGAAAGCTCTCCTAAATTTTTGAAATTGTCTACGCGTGTTGAATAATCGGAATATAGGTACCATTTTATTTTTTATGTGAATCTGTATTTTCTTAGTTTATTCGTTCCAAGATCATATTGGATGCAAAATGTGCTTGTAAAAGAGGCAAGAAAACCAAAGCTGTAATGACTTAACGATGTTCAAACATTCCTGAAAAATGTTATGAAATATGTAAGAGGAAATACACACGATCTACCAGAATTAAATGCTCTTGATGCCGAAGTAAAACTGCAAGGACTGTAGTACTACAGAAGAAGAAGAATTAAGAAGAGAAAAGGAGAAGGATGGTAAAATAAGATGCGGAAAGAGAATAAGAATGACATCGAATACAGCGACAATTTATCGTAATCTCGAATTGACAAGACTCATTATCTTTTTCTCTCTGAAAATTTAAATTTTTACGTTCATGGCTAAGTCATTCTCTAATGTATTTCTAACGATTTATTCGTGGTTGGAGTAATAATTATAAAATGTAATTCAATGACAGCTAAGAAACTATTACAAATAAGTGAAAAAAATATAAAACGAGGCGACCTACTAACGAAATATGAATTGCAGTACTTTGCTCTTTCATATGCACCATCATTACTTCTGTAACGCTTTCAAAGAATATGACTTAATTCAGAGTACGACGAATTGAAGCAGCAGAAATGCATATCTTTGCTTCATATAGACTTAATCTTTCAGAAAAATGAGTGCTTTAATATAAGAGCAGATGTGTGTGTTGTGTGAGTCGCCGCGCAAGGGTGATATAATGGTAAATTGACTTTCTAAATTCTTCTTCAGTCTTCATCTTCATTTTATGACATAAATTCATCTTCAAATAATGAATGTAAAGTAAGAGGCGCGTCTGATGTTAGAGTTTATTACTGTGGAAAGGAAAGACTCCCTATACATGATGAAATAGCAACTGCATCATTAATGCTTGATACTGGAATGGCTCAGGGATCCGAAACAAACTATGTGATAATGATGATTATAATGATACTTTTAAGTCCTTAATGTTACTGCTGAGCAAAGCGGATTTTGAATATACTGCCTAACGAATTTGCTATCGCGAGCTTGTTAGTCTATCACGATTGCAGGGAATCGCCGCTTACTCGTGTAATGCATAAACGGTTTTCAGTTAATTACATTTTAAAGAAAACTTTAAATTTTCTTCGATATAATTTGTAGCATATACCGCGTCCGTATCGTAGATAACACTACAACCAGGAAGAGGCAACAAGCAAGGAAAATAAATACTCTTTGATCGAACATGGTGGGATTATAGCTACACTACTGTGATTATGAGCAGCTTAAAGCTGCCGTTTGGTATAGTGCACGTTTATCAACTTGTTGAGAATACGTACCCTCGCTTGCACAAAAATGGGCGATGTCCTGGCCGAACTTTACCAGAGTTTTCCGACCCTGCCCCGCCCTGCGAAATCAGGCTGACCAATCCGCTTTAGCTTCATTTCAGGAGGCGGACTATTCATCTTGAACATTACAAAATGGCGGTAATCGCGAGTTATATTATAGTAGATATTTGAATATAAATATTAAATCAACCAACAGTTTTACATAAATTTTGTATATACATTTAATTACATAAATAAAGTCATGCAATTTCCCAGTAAAAACATATTTTAAAACTGTTATAAAACGGTTTTTTGCAAAACATAACACTGGACAACGACTATTAAGCTCCATGTCTACATTTCGTCGTTTATTATTGTAATATTTAATATAAAATGCAAATAATTTGCATTGTATGCATTATCTAACCTAGTTATTTTATTAGAAAAATTAATAACTTAAGAAATACGTTTAAGAGTCAGTTTCACAAACACGTCTCGAGATAGCAGCTTTCAGTTGTGAAATACTTCATCATCAATTTCTCAGATGACCAATTAAAATATACTATATGGTCGAACATTAATATTGTAATAAAATAGTTTTGATATAAAATACTAAATAAACTTAAAGTATTTAAAGTTCATTTAGTCACAATGAAAGTTTTCTTCTGCAGACATTATGATTGGTAAGTGCAGCTGTAAGCAAATGAATGATTTTTGATCTTTTGTTTTGGGAATCACAATTAATTACCTCTTCAATCTAACGTTAGGGTGATTGCATTTTACGTGGAGTTCTTTACCGCAAATATTAAAAATCATATGTGATACCTAGTCTTTGAGGATTTTTGCGTGAGAATCAAAAACGACATATGACTCTTATATAACATTTTAATATCTTAATGTTTGCAAAGGTAAAAACACCAGCTTTTGTCTATTGCGTGAACATTGGAGGAACACACACACACACACACACACACACACACACACACACACATACACACACACACCATATCAATATATTACTTACATCTTACATGTAATTTATGTATGATTTCAATCCAACCAATGAAATTAATATATTTATATTATTATAGCAAGTATATTTTACATTACGATGTCAAACTTCGGAAATCTGTTGGAAATCTGTGTCACGATAATCGTTAGAAAATGAATAGGGATCCTCTTCTGTAAAATATTGTTGCAAAATAAAATTTTCTCTATTTTCATACATTTTTTACATTTCATACAAATTTGCCAATTTATTGGATATGAGTTCACTAACGTATCTTCAGTAATATTGCACTGCATATTTATAATTTTTAATGAATTGTTAATAAATATTGTAAACAAAATAAGCAATTAATTTTTTATTTTGGAAAAATTTCATTTAAGTTATAAATATTTATAAAGTAATTTAATTAAAAGTACTATAATATGAATTAAGGTTGAATTTTAAAACTACAATCTACAATATTTATTATTATGTTGAAACGAATTGCTACTATATTACAATGTAACGTTTTAAAATGTACTGCCCATTGATTGATAGTTTGTGTTCGTATATAGTATATCTCACGCAGAGACGATTTTACAAAGAAAATCTAAATAATAACGAAATAACCTCAAATTTATAATTCATTGGCATTTGGTCGCACACTTCGTCGGCCACTTTAATGCAAGGTCGGGAAGAAGGAGAAATGTGCGCTATTGCTGTTGGGTTCGTAACCAAATCTTGAGGGTCACCATTGCGTTCCTTTTACTTAAGTCTTAGGATTCCGAAAGTGATACTAGATATTTCAACATTAACTTGAGAATACATGTTGCATACCATGAGAGAAATGATGAACAAATGTCTGGAGTTTTAAAAAAAATCTGCCTTTGGAATACTGCATCAGAAGTCCTACTGGCTATTGTAATTACATTTTCTGTCATTCGTCGATAAACTGCCGAACACTTTCCGGTGAATTATGTTATCGCCGCTAAAGCGAAAGATTTCAGGTTAAAGAGACCCACATATTTATTGGAGGATCGAAATAGATTTTAATTGTGGAATTGACATTATTCATTGGTGCAACATACAAGAAATGTGAATTTACTATTTGTGCTAGTTTTCTCTTTTCACTTCAGTCCCGTCAATTTTTCGAAAACATAATTCAATCATCTTTTTTTTTTTACCTAAATACAATATTTACTTTTCGACCTGTCAATTCGGAAGAATAGTTGTTCCCATTGAAAAAGCGATCATGCTGATAAATGGACAAAGTTTACAAATATCATAAATACCAAATAGAGTAATATCTGATATTTGTTATCTAAAGGACTCCCTCTAGAAAATAATCAAATTTTCTTTGTTTTCATTAATCTTTTCAAATAAGAACGTAACTTTGGTTCTGGTTTGGTATTCGAGCAAGATCTTAACAGATCTTGCCCCCTTCCTGTGCCAGCACATAATAACAAGGCTTCTTTATCGGTATCTTCACTTCGGTTTAAGGTAATTATTATTCATTCTTAAGCGAGTATTTTACAGTTCTAATGACCGTTTTCGCAATCTACACACCAATGTTTTTTATTTCGTCAGACATCTTCCTCTATTCTTGTGCCCTTCATTGTCAAATCGATAACGTACTTACAAGATTTCCTTGGCCTTCCTCGTTTTCTTCTTTCGAAAGGGATTCACTCAAAGATAATTTTTGATATTCTGTCAGCATGCATTCTGCAGCATACCATTGGAGTTGTTTGGATTCTACATTTTCCATCACTTGTCTCTCAATCATTATTATCTGTCTAATCTCTTCGTTTAGTATTCTATCAAACAGTATACTGACAACATCGTCTCCAAAATTCATTTTCATAGCATTTAACCGAGTTTATTGCATCATTTTAATTCTAATTTCCGATTCATACGTAACACAGCTCTCACCATTGTCTTGTATATTGTCTCTTAGTTTTCTTTCAGAAAATTTTGGTTTTATAAAATATTATGAAGTCTACTAATAATTGGCCTTCCCTAGCTTATTTTTTAATAAAGTCAATATTATTAGATCCCCCTGCTCTAATAATCACTCCGATATATTTAAATTCCTTTCCTACTGGAAATATACCTATTTCTGTTCTAGATCATATCAAGATTTCCTACAACCATTGTCTTGACTTTTAATTATTTATTTTGAGTCTCCATTTTTATGTTTTATTAATTTCTGGATTAATTTTACAGATACAAAAATTATTTCTCTACCTATTTTTCAAGTGATACGCTGACCCCAAAAGCGGAAATCGCTTATGTATGAATTAAAAGGGGTTTGCAGCCGTTCTCGAAGTCTTAAACATATCCACCAACATTTTTAGTTATTTGGATTATGCACTAATCAAACCTTTCAACATTTTGTTTTACCAGTCTTGCATAACTTAGGTGTCTCCTAAAATAATGTACAGTATTTCAACGTCAAGTTAAGGGGAGTAAAGCTGTTTCTGATGAAATAATATTATATAAATAAAAGATCTTCATCTTCATCTTCATTACTAGTTTCCCACTAGTTCATTATGAGAGAAAATGAATATTTTCTAGGATGAAGAGGGGGCACGTGACCCTGAGTCTTTTATTTTGGATCCGCGGTTGGATGGTTTAGTAAAATAGTTTAGCATACTCTTGAATGAATGATTGGAAGAATATTTAATAGTGGACTTGTTTATTAATCCGTATCATTCACAACAATGTAGCCTTTCAGAATGTTAGCAAATGGGCATGATAAACATATTTATATATAGTCAGTCTGTGGATGTCTCTCGTCGAGTGAACACCGTCCCGGAGCGCTCCGAGCTTAGGCGCAGGTAGTTTTCCCGCAGGTGGTCAAAGGCTTAGTGTACTGCACCGGCGGTTCGTCGCAGCCAGGATGAAAGATAAGTGTTGCACGTTTCTTTTATTGGTGTTTTTTTTATTCTTTTTGTTACCTTTCTATTTTATCTTGCTTTCTTTTTTATATTTTATCTTGCTATTCTATCTTTGACTTATTTCTTCTCTATCAAATTTACCAGTGTCCCCATTTTTCTCCTCTGAATTTTCTTTCATCAATTCTCTCTCATTGTTATTTATATTCGCCTGTTTCAATTTATTATTTTACTTCCACTTTCATATCACCCTTGGCAGGACTAACAGATCAACTCTAGCTCGGCCAGTATCAATGTAGAGTTGAACACGGCATTGCAAGAGTGGTGAATGTCCTGCTTTCCTCGAGTCCTTGGCGCCCGTTCTCACCGGAATGGTCGCTACGAAGTTAGAGGAAGCATGCGCTTCAACACAGATTTAATTAATGATCTGCGCAGGAACTTTCAGAACGGATCGCGAAAAAAAATCTTAAGGCTGAGCTGGAAGCGAAAACCGATCAACTAGAAATGTACACGCGGCGAAACTCCTACGGATCTTCGGGATAAAGGGAAATGATAAAGAAGATCCAGACCAGCTGGCGATCGACGTAGCAAAAAGATAAGTATTGAACTGATCGCAATGATATCGATAGATGCCACAGAGTGGGCCCCAAGACCCCTGGAAATCTCGTCCACTCATCGTAAAATTTGTGATTACAGGAGGCGCCGGAGGTCTTCCGCGCAAAGAGAAATTTGAAAGGTTCTGGCGTGACCATTCGGGGAAGACCTCAAAAAAGCCGCCTGGACCTGCTGAATGAAGCTATTGCTCGCTTCGACCTGAGGAACGTGTGGACGAAGACGGAACAATCGTCATAAAAACAGGTAGTGGGCCGGGCGCGTGCAGACAAAGGCCGATCTGCAAGCTGTAGCCGCTTAGCGTGGGAGCGCCCCCCCTACAACCCACCTTTCTAACCACAGCTAAACGCATTCTTGGTATTTCCAAGACTTTTTCTATTCTTCCAAGACTATTTCTACTCTTTCTTAACACCCCTTTCTCAGGCATGACGTCACTAACAGGTAACCAAAATTTCCCAAGCCAACCTTGTGCATCAGTACCAGAACTAGATACGCAACAATTGCTAGACGCCACTAGTTCCCTTTAATAATATATCAATACCCCTTCGCGATCATTTTATGTAGGACACATAAATCCCAGCCCCTCTATTGCCATATCGTAAGTTAGAGAGCTAGTTTCACACACCATTTTCATGCACTCCTTGTTAGCGAAACGTGGTTAAAAGGCGTCTCTTAAACGTCTCTTGTTTCACTTCCGGTTACCGTTTTCTAAGAACAAACAGGAACCCAAGTGTCATCACGAGGAGGGGGTGTCGGTATCTATATTCAAAAATGATCTTCTTAAAAATATATCGTATCTTCAATGACGAAGTCAATCAATTTAATGAATACCTCTTCATTGAAGTCTCGTTTTTTGGCAAAAAATGTGCCTTAGCGGGTAGTGTACTGCCCACCTAAACTGGAAATATTGAGGTCATGGGCAATGTAATGGCATCTTGCGCAAGCAAATATGAAAACATAATATTGATGGCGACTTTATTGCAATCCCCTGAAAACATTACAATCTGCGAGAATTTTAAGCGTTTCTTTTCGGAAATAAACCCTACGATTCTGCCGCTAAATCCAACTCATCCACTACCGGCACAGACACATGGATTGACCATATGATCGTATCAAATCGCGAGAAAGTAAATCAACATGGACAGATGTCAGTTCCGGATATCTAAACACGACCTTGTATACCTATCATATCAAATGAAATGCGGAAATATACGCCCAAAATTTTTAAGTACCGTGACTATAAGGCTTCAATTCGGAAGCATTTACCTCGACGGTTTATGTGTTCCTTGGCACCTTATCAACCAAGAAAATTGTATAGACAGAAAAGTAAACACCTTCACGTGCTTACTGACAAAACTTCTTGATAGGACTACCAATTAGAAAAGCTCGCGCGACACGACCTCCGCCCCCTGGTTAACGGATGAAATACGTGTTAATGAAACAAAGAGATGCCGCTTTAATGTATTTCGTAACACAAAAATGCGAACATGACAGAACATACAAGAAACTGAGAAATCTTGAACGCAAAAATCTAGGAACAGCAAAATTAAAAAATTATCATAGTATTCTTGGCACGAACAGAGATTCAAAACAAGTTTGAAATCGCTGCGCACCTTAGGTTTTGGTAAATCACGAACCCCAACGCAAATTGATGCATCTCTTGACACTCTTAACCGCATTTTGCTAGCATGGTCCTCACTTGACTATTTCTCAAAAACAAAAATCTCTCAACCTTACGAGACGTTTCGGAACACACTCAGGAAGAATTCTTCTTGCATCTACAAATATTATGAATTTTTAACACCATTCAGAGCCTCAAATCAAACGCCGCAGGCACAGACAACATCAATGCCAAATTACTAAAAATCAAATTCCAAATTATATATCCTTGTAACCGACATAATAAACTTTTTTCTAGTAAGTGGAACGTACCCAAACCCATGGAAAACCGCACTTGTTCACCCTCTCCCTAAAACTACCACAAACCCTCCCGAATACAGGCCAATAAGCATTCTACCTACAATCTCAAAAGTTCTGGAAAAAGTTGCGCGACCCAATTATAAGTTACCTCGAAAGCAAAAATCTGATATGGATCAACAATACGGCTTCCCATCAGGTAGAAACACAGGAACTGCCCTCTTAAATATTATCGAGGAAGCTCGATCCTCCATTGACAAAAACAAAATAACAATACTTGTTCTCCTAGATTTTAGTAAAGCATTTTATTCGGTCGACCACGAAATCTTGCTTGAAAAAATGAAAATATTGGTTTCGCTAAACCTACAATAAGATGGTTTCTTAATATCTTTCAAATCGACAACAAATTGTTGTATCTGATGAAAAACAATCCTCTGCCGTTAAAACTTCCGTGTAATTGCGCAGGGAACAGTTCTAGGACCATTTGCATTTTTTAATTTATGTAAATGACGTAGGACAATGCCTCAGTTACTGTGAGCACAAAAAGTACGCTGACGACCTTCAGATCTATGTAAGTGGATACCTATCGGAGTTAAACTCATTAGCCCAGAAAATAAACCATGTTTAAATTCTCTCAATAAATGGGCAGAATCCCTTGGTCTCCTATTAAATCCCAAAGAAGTCTCAGTGCTTAGTGAAGTCTCCAACGCTTTGAACAAGTTGGAGAAATCTCCCTACCGAAAATTTGATTTGGGAACTCTCCTGTCCCCCGGTGTAGTGATGTAAAAAACTTAGGAATATATATAGACAACACATTTGCTGGACCACGCAAGTAGGGAAGATTTGCCAAAAAGTCTTCGCAGGCCTCCCTTCCTTAAAAAGTGTCGAGAACACTACCTATTAACACCCGCATAAGTCTAGTAAATTCCTCATAATGCCTCATTTCGATTATTGCGATTTCTTACTACGGACTTAAAGGTCAAACAACAAACCAAATTACAAATAGCACAAAATGCATGCATCCGTTTCATATTTGATCTTAGGAAATACGATCATGTATCGGACTTTACGGTCAACAAACATTCTTTAATCGAAAAAGGGGAACTTTACATAGCCTCCTCCTACCCATAAAATTTTGAATAATAGCTATCAAACGCACTTATCACACAACTTTAAAATGCGACGCTGGAACGATCACGTTCCTCGCGATTACTAGCATACCTCGGCACAACACGGTATCCTACGTAAGTCATTTACTGTCACTGTAATTAAATGGAACTCTCTACCCACATATCTAAAACAAATTTGTGGTTTCAGAAAATTTAAAAACCCCAAATCAGTACTGGGTCAAAACGATTAATTAGAAATAACACAGCCCCTATTTCCCCTTTTCACACATTTCCCTAATTAAACACCACGTCCCCTATCATCACTGATCAAATTGATTCATTTAAAGACGTCAAGCTCTTCTCCTGTATTTTCCTCCTCTTTGCCTATCGCTGAAAGCCCCAAAAAATATCATCCTGTCTAATCAAATGCCTCAAAACAAGTATATTACATACTAAATAATAAGACTTTCATGTATTTTTCACACTGTAAGGTATAATATTTTCGTGCTCATTTGTGTTCATCTTGTTCCTTACCCTTTCTGTTTCCCGTTTTTTCTCTGTACAGATTATCTTGTAGACCTCAGCCAACTGCCAATAGCAACCTACGAACTACATCTATGTACATAATAATGTTATATTTATACTATCTTTCCCCTCTCCCCCCCTTTCCCCCGTTTTCCTAATTCATTCCCAACTCCTCTATTCTTCATCCTGCCTTTTCACTTTTTCCCTTTTGTCTTCTTTTTCTTCTCTTGAGTTACGGCCCCAAGCCCAATCCTGATTGAGGTTTTCCTGGGTTTACTCAATCGCTTAAGGCGTATGCCGGGATGGCCCCTAGTCTTGCATCCCAGAAATAAATGTAAAATTTGCCCTCCTTCTTTAAATTTGTTCACAGTTGAGGCATTCGGGATATAGGAGAATTTCTGGCATTTTTGGAAGGTAATATTATTGATTTACCACCCTCTTGTAAATAGAATCATGGATTTTTTTAATGCCATGTTAGCTTTAGAATTATGAAAATTGACTCGAAACATTCCACCTGGTTTCATTAGTTATGCGTAGACATCACCGTTTGCTACTAGATCATTGCAATTTTTGAAGTAACGTAAAATGTCAGTTATCACTATTTCCGCCAATGCCCCGATTGTAATTAATCGAATATTTATTATATAAATTTTTATTTACTTCAACTAATAATCGAATATTTATTATATAAATACATAGTTTTAAAAACCAAGAATTATTTTTTTCAACTTCATCACTAACTTATTCCTTAAAATTTATCTGCGTGACGCATGTTAACAAACACTTCACATATTACATTCTCGTATACTTACGTATATACAGAGTATACGTAGTATGAATGTTATATAATGCTGCGCGAAAAAAACTGCGCATTTTCTGCGAAAAAATCATTGCAGCGCTCTGGTGACGAAAAACCGAATAAAAAAATTACTAAATTAAGAGAAAAAAGACCTCTAACACGCGGTGTAGCCATAATTCCAGTTTTGTTGATCCGTGATGCCAAAAAACCAATTGGAAGCAAAACGTCCGTCTGTCCGTCTGATACAACTCTAGCGCCTAAACCATGCATACGATTTTTTCCAAATTGAAGAAACCCCTGTCGTTTTCGCCTGAGCTGAAGCTATGCGATTTTGAAAACATTCATTAATTTTTGGGGACTATTTGTAGCCTTCCGACATTTTAAATTTTTTCAAAACGGCTCCAAATTTTTCTGTAAATTTCTTGTAAGGACTGTTTACTCTATAGTAAAATACGCTTATAAAGGTAGAATATGTCCAATTTTCACGGTTAACTCTGAATTTTGAAAAATCGCTAAAATTTGAATATTTTGCGGCGTCTTACTACAACTACAAAATTAAAGATAGAGATTTTTGCTTCAAATGAAATGTGTTGCTTATAATTAGATCTTTTAATGAGGTCATGCAATTTTTTAAATGTTTTAGTTGATTTCGCACAATATGGCGTGCAATATTTGCAATTTTAAAATTTACATAAACAAGATTTTCTCAAAAACGGCTCCAAATTTTTCTTTAAATTTTTGGTTGGGGTAATGCCAAATGCAGCATATCCGATGACATAAACGAGATATTGCTCCATTCTATTGTTTTTTAAAAATTACACAAATGTAATTTTTTGAAATACCTCTCGGGCTGTTAATATGAGCATTTGAATAGATTTGTATAGATTATTTAACTTGTGAGTAGAAGTGCTTCAAATGACTTTAGAGGAAGTTTTTCAAAACTCAATAGATTCCTGTGAAAAGAGCTATTTTGAACCGAAAAGTTGAGAAAATTGTAAAAAATGTATTTTGTGCGGCGATAGATGTCAGCTGGCAAGAGAACGGCAAGAACCTTATGTGAGTTGGCAAGAACCTTAAAACCAGTCCACACAAAGGAAATTATAAACATTTGCTACGAGAAAGTCTGTCCCATTCTGTAGCACCTCTAGTTCTTCATATTTTGGTAGTAGCGAAGTGTAAGCATTTCTTAATTTTTAAAAGCAAAGAAAAAATTTCAGCTAGAAAACTTGACAAAAGAACAGTGAGACACAAATAAATAAAGTTAATTACAAAGGACGTAATACTCGTATTAGGATTCGGAAGGAAACCAACGTACCAATGTAAAACCCAAAAACGGCCTATGAACAGGAAAATATGGAGTAGTGAATGATCTGGCAAACGACCAGTAATCGAAAGTACATCAAATTCTTTCCGCAGTTTTGTAACGGTATCTTCTTGCAAAGAAAAAAAGTTTAAAACTTTCCCGACATCGTTATTAGAATTTATTTTCATTTCGTCAAAAAAAACCGCTGATATCGTGGGATTTGAACAGGGTTCCCCTCATTGTGAAGCCACGCACCAAGGATTCGCTCCCAAACACAGACTCTAAGATTTCCAACTTCAGGTCATAATTTTCGTTACAGGTCATAATTTCGATACTCGATCCCAGAATATACACATTCTTTTCACATACGAATATACTACTTATATACGTATTTCGTGCGTATACGAGAAAGAAAAACGAAAGAAAGTTTTTTTTGGTGAGATAACAATTATCATAGTTCAAAACCATCTAAAGTATTACAGTTAAAAAGGTGAGATACAAAAACAGTACAAAATTTTTTCTGCATTACTGATTGTCATTTGGTTTTTTTTTAAATAAATGATTCATTTAAAAATATGAATTTTTTTATCTAATCAAAAAAAAACAGAATTTTCCAATCGGGGGAAAGAGTTGTGTAAAAGTCACAATTTGATATAAATTTAAAAAGGGGTTCAAACCCTTCCCCTATTTTGACTTACTAAATGATGAAGGGTGACAAATATCAAATGCGGGGAATACACGACCCCAAGAACCCAACTGAAAAAACGCTTTTTTCGCAAGCTCAGTGGTCAGAGCAACGGGTCGTAAATCGAAGATGCGGTTTTGTTTCCCCGTCCAAAGGGGAATTACATTTTTAGTATAAATTAATACGGTTATCAGGTAAAATTTGGATATCACTAAGAACGGGATAAAATTTCCCCTCATATTTCTTTTCCCCAAAAGTAAGAGTTTGAAAACTTTTAAGTGAATGAAAAATGTATTAAAAAACGTTCACTATCTTAATTTCCAAGCAGTTTGGGTTTAAAATTTTTATAACTAAATAAAAATAAAAACATTTGTATAAATATTTGTAATAAAGGATCAAACAAATTTAACTTTATATAGTATAAAGTTGCAAAGATCTTTGAATAAATAAATACACATTTTCCCTAAATTCTTTAATTTGATTAGGAAAAACAGAACCCGGGAACAGAAAAAAAAAGGCATCGCGCAGAACTCGATCCTCAATACCTGATTTAAAACCGGTGTCAAACGATTTGTACAGAGAGTTATTGGTCTTTCATAATCTGCAACCCTTAATGTATCTACGAATACGAAAATTTGTTCTGTAATTTCCCATTTTCTGAGAGTAACTTTTAAAGACGAAAGAAATCATATTCCCAAAAATTCGTTCTCAAGCAGTAAAATTTCGGGAAAATGCAATATTGGGCAACATTTTTTTTAACAATCATGATAATATTTTTTTATCTAACTCCGTTATCATATTTATAATTTTATAAAAAATTTAATATTTAGTTTTAAAAGAACGACTTTATCCCAGACTTTTTGAACCCAAAAGAAAATTTTTGTTTTTTCCCTATATTGAGACTAAATGACAGGTGTTTTGGGCATTGGATCACCTACAAAGCATTGCGAATAATCTTTGGGATAAAATTTAAAAATTCCCTTTATTTTCAGAAATTGGGTCTGATTGTGCCCCCCTTGCTCAGTCTCCCCCATAAAGATGCATATAAAAACATTGTTTATTTAAAAATGGAGATGATAATAAAAAATATTGATTTCTTTAAATGACCACGTCAAGTCGTATTTATTTGTTTTGGAGTTCTTTTTTGAAATGTTCCACCTACCAAAGACTTACATTAAAAATTTAAGATGCCCATAAAAGAAATAAAATTATCAATTTTACAAATAATTAGGATGGTTCTGTTGATTTTCAAAAAGGCAAAAACACAAAATGGTAATTTTAATGATTTTTAAATATTTCAAGGAACTTTGTTAAACGAAAAAAGAATATTTTTTCCAATTAAAAAAAGAACGAAGAAATTCCTTTATTGCAAAATTTTATAATAAACCCACAGACTTGCCAAATTCACATTCTAGAACTTTAAATTGAAATTTAAATTTGATTATAAAACGGTACAGATTTTTTCATTTATTTCAAGATTACAAAAAAATAGATAATGATATTGCAATTGAAACTTTAATATTTTATATCTTTCCAAATTTGTTTTCGCCCTTGCTTAATAAGATAAAAACAATTTTAATATAATCACATTATCGTTTACAAAAACAATTTTTTCCTCCTTGCAAAATTTTTGGAATGCCCTCTTGTGATGATGTATTAATGTTTTTAGGCATCGGGAAAAATACAATTCGGCAGGAATTGATCTGGCGTCCATTCCTCTATCTATCCCGGAACCCACGGAGCTATCACAGAGGTAAGAAACTTAGGGTTTTTAAGAATGAATTCATCTTGAAATTTATTTTTCTTTAGATGACAACATTTACTTCGGGTTAAAAACTCACATTTTTAAAGAATGGGGAATCATCAGGGATACTATTCTATAGTTGTTTTAGTTAGAAATATTTCTTTTCGAATGTTTTTTGTGAGGGCTGGGGAGCCACCCTTTTGGAACTCTATCTTGCCCTCCCATCTTCAAGGTGTTTCCCCATTTTTGGGATAAGACTGAACTGTAACTGTCGTGAAACACCAGTCTGAAATACAAAGCGGTATTAAGGAAGAACATTGTTTTTTAAAACCCAAATTAAACCAACTAAGAGAATTTCCGACAAATTTGCTTTCGTTATTAAGAAAACTTGAACCTAAACAAGATATAATCTAACAATTTTTTAATTATCTGCAAAAGTTGATTGATTGTTTTTAAAGAAATTATAATGCTTATAATGTAAAAACGAATAGTTGTACTCAACAGCACAATTTTTCTCTAATGTCATGCTCCGAATATTTTTATATTACAGAATTGGGAAAGAGAAAACGAAGATCTCTATTTTAAATTTTGTGGGGGAAAGTTAACCATTTTAAAAAATATATAGAGTTCTCAAAATGGGGACGACCAGCGCCTGGTCAGATGGGGGAAGAAAGGCTTGGTCGTCGTATAGGGGAGAAAAAACTGGCCCTTTTTACCCCCAAATTTTTTCAAAATTAAATTTAAAACAAAAATTAATATTACTCTGAAATAAACCCCCTTTAAAAAAAAAATCCCTCCGGGTTTCGAGCTCACAACGTTAGAAGCTGACGGTACCAGATTAACCATTCGGCTAAAGGGTTTCTTTTAATTTCCCAAAAAAAGTAGTTAAATATAATAAAACCTATGCTAAATAGAAATAATCTTTCCCCTTTTTTTTCGTTTTCAGGGGTAATCCTTTTTTTAAAATACGTATTATTTTATAATATAAAATGTATTTAGGGAATTTTAAAATATTTAATATAATATAATTATATTTTAATAGAATGCGAACTTTTTCAAGAAAGAAAAAATATTTTTATTTTCCTCATGCTACTTATACCACATTGTCATAAAAAAACGGGAAAAGGGGTCTTGAATTATTCGAAAGATAATGTCTAGAAGTAGAAATTTTTAAAGAATACTATGATCAAAACCCCGGGTATTTTCCCCCTTTTTCACGGTTCACAACTTATGCTAAAAATACTAAAAGTTTAAAAAATTACATGATTTTTTTAAAAAATCTTTTTTTAAGGGAAAAAAGTTTCATCAAGGGAAAACCCAAATTTCAATTTTTTCGGGAATACTTAGAAAACTTTTTTCAAGAACATGGACCTGAAAACTCTAATGCACTTCCATATCCAACCAAAAATGTAAAAAAAAATTTGGGCCATTTTTTGAACACTTGAAATATGTCTCAGGGGCCAAGTACCCTCCCCAATTGAATATCGGTTTCAAATTCGGCGCTACGACATCAGCCGATCGATTAGAGTATCAATTTTGGAAAAATCGGTGAACGGTTTAGCGTAGCGTTGTTCACGGAACGAAGACATTTTCCGTCAGTCGATTTTTTGCTTTAACCACCCCAAAAAAATGGATTCACACACGATTTTAAATTTTTTTTTTAAAATTTTTGGGGATTTATCCATTTTTTGCCCAAAAGGGCCCTGTAAAAGCGTTTTTTTGCAGACAATTCGCCGTTTTTTTGGGAGCATTATAACTTTCTTTTCCCCTTGAAGAAAGTGCAATTGATCAATATAAAGGGGAATTTAGATTAGCCCAGGAAAATTTTTTTTGCTTTACTGCAAAAAATTTTTTAAATTGGAAAAAATTTATCAATTTTTTTTCTTCTTGTAAATTAGTTATACGAGAAGAAGAGTAAAAAGTTATGAGAAATTTAAAAAATTTAATTGTAAGTTTAAAATCCCAGAGATATTAATAAAGGGGCATTTTCTACAGATTTGTAAAACAAGGTATTAATGAAGATTGTGAAAAAAGAAAATTCTTTCAGAAAGTTTCAATAAACAAATGAGATAATGAAATAACCCCCCAGAAAATTGATTCTTTTTCAAATCCCAATGAACTTTTAGTATAATATCAATTTTGAAAAAGAATATTGATTTAGAATTCAGAATGTTTAATTTTTTTTCGGACCATGCACACAGGTCCTTTTTTTAAAGATCTTTAAAAAAAAATACATGTTCGCAGATCTTTTTTAAAAATTTTTGGGGTTCGTGATTTCAAAAAACCAATTTTCCTTCAAAACCCTAAATACCATTTTTTTTAAAATCATTGTTTTGTAGTGTGCTGCGCATTGAGAATGTAAAAAAATAAAAAATTTTAAAAAGTCTTAACTCAATATTAGGCCAATTATTTTCCTCACTGTTCCCAGCAAAAACTAGGAAAAATTTGAAAAAACATTATTAAATTAGTGGTACTCAGTTTTATAAATATTTTTTTAACCAAAGAAATTGAGAAATTGAATAAATAGTATTGGCTACAATGAATATCATTGCAATATTGTAGGGAAAATTTTGAGAGAGATGAATATTTTATAAATAAAATCGAAATTTAAATATATGAATTTCATTTTTTATTAAATAAATTTCCGTTTATAATCTATTTTTAAAAAAAAAGTCCTTTGGTTTTATTAGGGAAGGGTTATTGAAAATCCAATTCAAATATGTGAAATTTTTTGACAATTGGAAATTGTTTTTTTGTAAATTTTTAATGTCTCTTTTTAATTGGTATATAACGACCACTGCGATTTTTTTTTTGGGGGGTTTTTTGTAGGGGGAATAGAAGGACATCCCAACACAATCTATGTCGAGGCGGAACCGCGGCCCTTCGAAACCCCCGGTTTCGGCCTTGTCTCCCTCTTTTCTCCTATAAACCTCTGACATCATATATCCAACATCAAATACATCGAAGAACGCTTTAAATTTTCCATCATTTGAATTACGTTTTTTTCCCGTGTCCCCCCAAAGTGGGGGTAAGGGAAATGAAAAACCCCTGACTAGGGAGAAAGTTTGGGCCCCGAAAGCCAGAAAGACATCTTAATGGTAATATCTACTTTTTCCAAGATTTTTTCCAAGTTGCATTTTTTGGGCAAAAAAGCGAATCTTTTTAAATCAAAGGATCATAAGACCCTTGTCGTGGTCATCCCCCGGGGTCTAAGCCCCGGGGAAGTGTTATTCACCTTTTGGGTCGGGCACTGCCACTTCGCAATTCTGCAGTTCCCATATCCCCCAGAAATGAAGAAAATTTTCTGTAAGCATCTTGCACTGGATAATGAAAAGCCAAAAAAGGCATAGCTTGTTGACTATGAAGATGCGGGTACCTCCGCAAACTCAAAATTTTTTTTGCTAGGTTTATAAACAATATGGGAAGGGATGATTTTTTAAAATGCCCTTTTATAACTAATTTTGGTTTTTGAACACTTTTTTGTTTTATTTATTTTAAAATTTGTCATTTTTATGTTTTTTCTCTTTTTAAACTTGTAATTTAAAAAAAATATTTTTAAAGACATACAAAATTTTTAAAAATTTTTGAATAAATTATTTAAGTTGAAAAATTTTGGCACAAACACAGTTCTTTATATTATTAAAAAGGTATGAAGTTTCATTTCGTGAAAATAATAAAGACTTAGTTTTGTTTTCGATTTGGGGAACCCGGGTCTATTTAATCTCTTGTGTTTTTTTTGGGGTCTAAAACCAAAAGTATTTTCATGTTCGATATGATTCAAGTATTGGACTTTTGAGCACAAATTATTTATGGTTTTTCAAAGCTAAAAATTTTTTCACAATTAACATTTAAAAAAAGGAATGTGTTTGTAATAAAACAGTTTACTTCAATATCGATAACCGTGTCAAGGTTTGGATGTTTGTTTCGGAGAGCAATGAAATAAACACCAAAAAATGTTTCTGGGGTCATACAAAAAACCAAAATAAATTGAAAATAAATTCGAAAAAAAGTGTTCCGCTTAAATATTTTAATTGGTTTTCCCAATTGAAATTTTTAATAAATACTAATCTCTTTTAAAATTTATTCAAACAAGTTTTGTTTTTTTTAAAGTCTTTTTAAAAACTAATTGATTCACATTTTAAAATTTTTTTAAAATTTTTTTTTATACGTGGTTATTCAAAAAAAATTTAAGAAAAAATTTAATTGTGGAATTTCACAAATTAAAAGAATTAAAAAATTTTTGGGGTTTTTATTATTAGTATTTATTAAAGATATCAATTTTTTACAATTTTGTATTAATATATGCAATGTGATATTTGAAAAAAATTAATTTTGTTTGCTTTTTTAATATCAGATTTTTATTTGCCTGTATTTACCTTAAATAAATAAAAATAAATAAATAAATAAATAAAAAAAATATCATGGAAGGATAGATATAATCTTCTCCCCATGTAACAGAAAAAAAGTAACTTTTGAAAAAAAAATGAAGAATAAAAAATTTTATTTTTAAATATTTCTAATGGGGTTTCCCCTTCCTTTTCACCGATTATCACTATAAAATTGCATCAATTTTACAAATAGTCTAAACAATATTAAAATGAATTTTAATGATAATCATTTGGGGCACACGGCAGTTTTTTAATTGATTAAAAACTTTGTTTGCATGCCCCGCTCAAAGAAAAAAGGGTTACATTTTCAAATCGAATAAAATTTTGTTTCCATTTCCAATAAAGGGTAATAATGTCAAGATAAAAATTTTTAAAAACGTGAACATGAATTTCAATTTTTGATAGGGAAAATTTTTTATGTAAAAATTTTATATTGTGTTTTAAAAAAATTATGTAAAAAGTGTTCCTTCTTTAAAAAATTGATTTTAAAATAGTTTGTAAGAAAAAAACTTTTAATACTATTAATTTTAAACTACAAATTTCTCCAAAATTTGATACCATAAAAAAGAGTTAATTTTTATGGGAAAGAACTCGATAAAAAATGTCACAGACCCATCCCGTGACCCGCTGCCCCTTGGTTCGTCAGCGTCCACGGGGTTCAGGGCCAACGTCCAGTGCAATTGGCGGAGTGATCCTCGCGCCCGCGCGCACCAATCCGTTTCGTTTCTGTGCCCTCTCCTGTTACCTCCTCTTACTTCCTCTCACCCCTCCCTCTCCTGTTACCCCCTGCTCACGTTAGCGAGGCAGCGTCACTGACCTCAGAAATTGCTCCGCCCTTTGAGATAACTAGGAGGAAAATCTTCGAGGGGAGGAAGGGGGACGTGTCTGAAACTTGGAGCAAAAGCCAATGATAAGAGCGGATACACCTCGACGCCAGGATTGGTCAAGTGTCCAGCGATGGTTGTCCAAGCTGTGGAAAAGCCAGATTTGGCCGCACAGGGCATCGCCCATATTCTGTGAGAGTGGGTATACATACTTTTATTCTGAAAAATGACCCAAGGAAAGATCGTGCTATAAAATCAATACAATTCTTATTAACAATTTCATTCTTGTTAAAATTTAATTGTAGTAGTACACAATGACAGTCATCTCATTAATCCAACATTGAATCGAGCACTTCAGCTTTTGAAATTTAACTAAAATTGTAAAAACGAAATTCGAAACTTTTCATGATGATATATAGACAATTTGAAATGAAAATTCTTTCATAACAAAAAAATCCTGCTTTATACCAAAGTACGAAACAAATACTGAAATATGCCGATCCGGTGGACGAAATCGCTAAGGTAGTAGTGTAGCGATTTGGACCGAAGGATCATGGGCTCGTGTCCCACCTCGGGCATGGTTGTATTTTTGTTCGTCCTTTCACCCCTTATAATCATCATCATCATCATCATCATCATTATCATCTCGTTTCATCTTCACAGTTACCTTAACGTTAACTCCAAAAGTGGTCGCTAATTACCTAGATGTTCATGCGACCTTAAATAACTAAAAAAATATTGAAATAACTATTCGACGAACTAGAAAGTTCTAGGGAGTTCTTCACAATTTAAATATTGCACAAGCCTCAGCTATCACAGAAAATCATGCAGTTCCACAAATTCGGCAATCAGTAAGTAGCGAGCGACTGCCGAATCCCGAGTAGTAGGGGTAGATTGCTTGCAATTTGCCGAGCGCCAGACATTCGGTGCTCGCCTTACTCTCAGGATGTCGGTCTCTTGGGCACATCAAAAGAAACAAACACACTATTCGAGGTTGGGGGAGCAGTCAGTCGCTACTCCCCGAATATAAGTAACCGCCTTTAATACGCAAGACGTGGTAGTGCGGAGTGATAGGCAATTCAACACTAGAAAAAACCTTCTTTATTTAATTCTTCTTTATTCTTCATTATGTTTAACATATGAGAGTTTGATATTAAGGATCACGTCTTATCAATTACTTTGTCTCTCTTTCTCGCATATGCAATAATTCCAGAAACTTTCCAGAACATGAGGGATAGAATATATGGAAATGGAAGATCAGTTCATTTCGCCGACATAAGAAAGGGAATGAAGATAGAACAGAAACCAAGAATAACCTTTTGCTGAATGTACTGTTCCGACATACGCCTACAATTTCACGGAGGAAATCACGGAAATAACCAGTAAGATTCACCAGCCTTTAGTATTCACATCACATCACAATATTATTATATTCCATAAAATCTAGTCTTTGTATATTAAATTGCATTTGGGACATTCTTGGATTGATTGATTGTTAGTGATTCCGGGCGTGTCAGCTACTAAGGTCATTAGTCCTGTAGGTGTAGTGCATATTTTATTTATCGGGAGATAGCGGTGATCTTCCCCCACCGGCACCGACCTACTGTCAACCAGCGGGTTTTCCCCAACCTGGTATCTCCCACCAACAGTGCACCGCCCCAGCCGGGACAATTTCTATGTTCCCGACCGCTCTCCCGGGATGCATGGGAGTGTAGTGCATGTTAGTGAAAGTGTGTGTGTGTAAAGGATGATGATAGTACAAGGTAGCGGAAAGAAAGATCGCGTGCGGTCCGTTTGTTGGGGTTCCAGCATTCGCCTGATGTTGATCGGAGAAACTACGGAAAACTACCGTTCAGAGCAGCCGGCCGCTAGAATTCTCCTCCAGACGGCGACTGAATTGGACCTAGCTGAAAAGCTAGTGTCGAAAATCCTGCCTTCGCCGGGTTTCGAACCTAGGACCTCCCGGTCAGATGCACTGCAGTGACATGAGTTGATGCACCGAGCCACCGCTACCAGTGGAACATTGTTGGAAGAAATGAAGAGGGAAATACAAGCGGGATCCTGGCCTCGCGCGTGTTGTTTCATTTGCGGGGGCAGCGCCCGCCGCCAGTTCCTTCTTGGCCCCGTTTCCTGCGTCCGCTCACCCTTCGCCGTTGCGCCCGTCCACACCCAGCCATCGCCTTGGCACCGGGCTTCGGCAATTGCGCGGCTGCACTCTCGTTGTACTTCAGCCCCCACCCCTGCCGGCTCCTTCATCGCTCCTCTTTTTTTATTTATTTAGTTACAAACTGTATGTTACGTATGGGGGTGAAAATCATCTGCACACGCTTTCTTGAGTTTCAGAATCCCTTCCCAACAATTTAAATATTATATTTCTTATTATAAATTAAAAAAATTAATTATTAATTAATATTTTAAAAACTACACATTTTCGTTGCCGAATTATAGAAAACTTATTTGTAACGGTAAACGAGCGAACAGATTTGATTTTTCTGAATTGCTAACAAAATAGAAACACACCCTTAGCTCTACTATCACTACAAGCAAAAGGAAAGTTCAACAAAACGTGCGCATAGTGAAGCTACATTTACGTCCAGAAGCAAATCAAGGGGCCATCTCAGCATTTGCACAATGGATCAGAGAAACTGGACAAAAACCCGATCGAGACGGGGGTCATTGACCCGAAAACTGAAGTACATTACTTGTTATAGGGATTTAAGTTTTTCTTTTAAATTATACAATGCAAATGTAAACTAATTCATTATTCTATATCTTCGTTTTGTTACAGTAAACATTATTTTTTTGACGATCAGTATAGTCTCTAATTGTATAGAAACAGTTTTGCAGCAGAAAAGATTTTACTTTTACCTTAAATGTGTGTACCAATTTTAATTGCTTAATATCATCTGGCAATGCGTTGTTAAGTGACGTACATGTATTGTATGTGGATTTCTTGTAGTGATCTGTTGATATTGACACTTGAACATGTTTTCTACGTCGAGTGTTGTAACTATAAATATCAGTATTACATGAAAAATGTTCACAATTTCCTGCATAATCATCATCATAGTTCACTCCTGCCTCCGTTCTCATCATTAGGCCTTTGCACTTTATAACCCTCATCGTTGCTGGTTTCTATTTTACTACGACTGCTTTTCCTACATGCCTTCTTTGCTGATATCCAGGTAGCTGTCTACCCGATAAAAATAATTTCTACAATTTTGGATCAATTTTGTTTTCCTCTGTACATTTGATTTCTTAATGCTTTTACATATCAAATGTTAAATTTGTTTTCTATTTTTATAATTGACAGAAATGCAGATTTTTACTTCAAACATCATAACTTTTTAACAAATTGATGTATTTTGATAATTCCTTTTTTTAAATTAATCACAATTGAATATTCTACTGAATGGTAAAGATACTGTTAGAACTAAGGAGTCAGGACTCCATTATTTGAGAAAAAATTGTTTAATAATTTCCACGATATTTATGTTCTGTAACGGCCAGCAGTGTAATTTTTGTTATCATAGCTGGGAGAAGCGATAGCCAGGCAAGTGGCAACAGCTCAGGATTTGGCAACAGGGCCTTGGACACAGGAGGCTTGTGGCCGCTGCTTGGCCGCTGTGCGGATGGATTCTTCATTGTGGGGAAGAAAGTGAGGAGGAATTATGTGAGCTTATTGCACTCGTCGATCACAAATCGTAATGACCGCGCCGTAGCTGCCTGGGGGTGACATTTGCAGACGTTGGAAGCATGTTAGCACGGTGTTTAAAAAATCTGTTCCTCAATGTTTCTGTACGAAATTAGTTTGTATTTTGGTCTGTACAGGCACAGTTCGTATTCGTGTTTTAAATATAAATTTCACAAAACGATAGGAATATCGGCATCCATTTTTAACATGAATAAGTAATAAAGTAATAGAAACTTGAATTATGAAGACAGGGATATATTTGTGTCCAGACTTGTGCATCAATCAAATGTCCAGTAATGAAAATGGTCGGACATTTAAGCGGTAAATATTCTTTGGTGTTTTCTTGGTTACTAATCTGGTCACTCTAGAGGCACCACTAGTGACACTACTAACAAAACTACCTTAAAATACTAAGAAAGCAAATTCATTCACTTCTTAAATTCCATGACATTCACTGATCACTGTACTGATCCTGTAGGTCATATGTGGTCAGTTATGGGTTTCAAAATAGAAAATACAGTTTGTCTAATAAAAAAATATTAAACATGCTTGTCTGAGAGAACGAAGTTTAACTGACCCTGCAATACAACAACGTTGCTGAAGTCTATGTTATAAAGACTAGAGACAATAATCAAAGCAAATGTAATTTATACCCAGTATTAAATAATGTAATATATTTTGTTCAACAGCGTGTACGAACTTTTAGAAAGCTTACAAAAACGGTCACTTTATTTTGTTTCCAAATATCAGAGAGTTGGAAACATTTTGAACTTTTGTAATATAAAGGAATAAAAAATGTAGTCTTAATTTCTAAACCTGATATCTTTATTGTTTCTAACACATCGTTCGTATTATGTAGTAGAAACTTCTGCTGAAGTTTTCTAGTTGTTCCCAAGGCCGTCCTTCGGCCTAAACATACCATAGTCCCAACTTCAGACAGGGACATAGATGATTGAAATAAAATACAATAGGATCCCCAATAAATTTGTATTACACTCTTGAAATCTTCTAAATATGTAATGTCTTTATCTTTTTTACTGTTTAAGCGCTTCTTAAATATCATAGGATTATTGATAAAAGTGATCGTCCAAATTGGATTTGTATTGGATATAAGGCGTTCACAGGTTTCTAAACCTTCCAAAAATCAGTTTCCGATTTTCATAGTATTTGTGTAATGCTACATCTTCTATATTATTTACATTACCTATATGATCTATATTATGCTACATCTTCTATTTTAACATTAGTTTCAATTTTTGTTATTCAATTGGTCAATTTTCGTAGAATTGTGAACTTCGTCCTCTCTACAAGAAATCGACCAAATATTTATTACTTTCATATTTTATAATATTTAGATTACCATTTGAATAATAATTATAAATAAATAGAAATTATAACACACACATACATATGTGTGTGTGTGTGTGTGTGTGTATGTATGTATATTCATAATATTACATGCACTAGACATTTAAAGATCTGTACCAATATACATGGAGAAATTTGAATCTAATGTCATTTGGGCGTGAGAATATGCGGAAGAATATTCATATGTATTTGAGAAAAATAAACTAGTTTTGAGAGCGAAATTTAAAAAAACTCATCCTGTAAAGTGAGCATGGTGATGTGTGTTTAAGTCAGTGAGCGCACCTAAAATGTTCTTTTTAATTTATTTTAAGTCACATGGACATTTATGGTATTTAGTGACTATAGAGAAAAAAACTGCCTAAAGATAATAATGCAGAAAGCAGATGTTGAAAGTTAAAATGTTCTTGAAGTGAAAAATTGTTGAATTTGTATTAAAGGGTGACTCTGGCCATTTAAAGCTGTTACTTCGCTGGATGTGGTAGCCGATTAAGGAGATATTTCGCTTTTAAATGTGAGGTGAGAGCAATTTTGTCGATAATTTCATTAAATATTACACATCACTAAATATAAAAAAATAAGAACTATTTATTCATGAAATCAGGAACTTTTTACCATTGATGAAATATGTAGTTTTCGCCGCCTATAGCTCTTAAGGTTAGTTATAATAACGTATTAAAAGTTATTAGAAGTTCATGTAAACATGATTGGCTGGGCGAAATCTTTAGATGAAGTGGACAGTGGCTCAGTTAAGTCCTCAAAACCTTTCTGCATACAAATCTTAATATTTTTAATTGAGAATTCAGGAGAAATATAGTATACAAGATCGACGAAAAAGCAACTTACACCCAAAGGGCTTGGCTGATATGGTTCTGTGACAACCATCATTGCTACTGCAGCATCTGTGTGGAGCGACGGTGATGAATATTCAATACCACTTTGTTAAATGGTAATCAGGTGTACCTGTATTGAGGAGTTTTAGTGACCTGCTCACAACGATAGTTGTGATAATAAAATCATTATTAGAATAATCATTAAAATACTCTAAATGTTTTAAAATGTTTAAAAAGCAAACAAAAAACGACATAAAATTGATTAAAAAGCTCAGATAGACTATTCAATCTGTTGAATACTTGATGTAATCATGTCTGCTGCCCTTTCAGTCAAGTACTTTACTTGCAAATTTTGAGTTGAACTGGACCAGGAAATCTCTGTCTTTAGTTTTCGTGAAATCCGCCGCACCCACAATGGTGTTGATAGGCGTCACAGGAACAGATTTCATACGATTGACATTAAGGGTGCGAACGAAGAAATGGGCCGTTATAAGGAATTGCGTGAAGAACATTTGTGCATCTCGTAAAATTAATTAAAATACTATTTCAAATTATGTTAAAATAGATGGAAATATGCAAAAATGTTTTAAAGGATTAAAAAAGGTATCTAGAGGGTGCTACCGAATGGCACAGACTTTCTAATGCTACATTTTCTATTCCCTTATTATTGGAATGGCTTTAAGGTCTTCCTTCATTCTCTCTTAGCTGTCATCTATCGTCACCCAAAACACATTTTTGACATTTTCAATTCTTTTCGGTTTCCAAATACTAGAACCTATATAGAATATTAACATTCAAGAATATTAAAGAAGAAAACATTGTTCTAAATAGAAAATTTAATTGAAAAATTTGAAGACGTGTTTTAAGAAAATGGCGATTAAGTATTACTGTAAAGAGGAATTTGGAAACTCTTTTTCAGAGGAATCACGTGAGTTTCGAAAAACTTCATATGAAGTCATTTGAAGCACTTCCGCTCACAAATGCACCTATGTATACAAATCAAAGGAAATGTGTATAATAATGGCATGAGATATATTTAAAAAAGTACATTTGTGTATTTAAAAAAAAACGAAAAGTACGCGAAATTAATTTAACGACATAATAAACACTGCAATTAGTACTATTTGTTGAAAAATATGGAAACAAAAAATTAGAGCAATTTTGAGAAAATGGCGTTTGAGTATTTCTGAATGCGAATTTTATTGCTCATTTTCACCAAAAAAAACTGTTGAGTTTTCAGAAATTTTATTCAACATTATTTAGAGCATATGTATGCATAAATACAATAATGTGAACAAATTGTCTCTAATGGAAATATGAGCTACGTGAGAGACAAGACAGAAAACATTTTCTTGTTGTTTTTATTGAAAATATTGTACACCATATTGCGAGGAAACTATTAAAATTTTTCAAACAATGTGCAAGATCTTAATGAAAGAAAGTAATTATGGACAACAGAATTTTGTTTGAAGGGAAAATTTGCAAATTTTTTCAGTTATTGGGAAGACGCCAGAAAATTCAAATTTGCAATTTTCAAAATTCCCTGTTAACCGTGAAAATAGAACCTATGCCACTTTTATGTAAGTGTATTTTGCGCTGTTATTACAATACATTTAAAAGAAAATAAATTGAGCAAACCTTTTGAAAATTTCGAGAATGTCCGTGGAGCTTGATCTAAAAACCCCAAGTTTTAAAGAATGGTTTTCAAAATTTCAAAGCTTCAACTTCTGAATAGATAGACAGATAGTTTCTTCAATTTGAAAAAATCCCACCACGCATGGTTTAAAGCGCTAGTAGTGTTCACAGACAGGACAGACGGCGGGCGTTTCGCTTTCAATTGATTTTCGTGGGATCAACAAAATACGGATTCTGGCTACATCACGTATTAAAAGGCTTTTTCTCTTAATTAATCAAAGTGCTTTTATCACTTTTTGATATCAGGATCCGGAAATGAACTTTTTCTGCCGAAAATCCGCCGTTTTCGCGCGGCATTACACTAACTTCTCTACGTACGTATATTACTCCGTATATACGTAGGTATGCAAGAAAGTAAAAGTTATATTTCATTTAAATCTGTCTCCTATTTATAATATACTCGTAGAACTGTGTTCAACATGCTCTTAATCATTCACTTCACCACAACAAGCCTCAGCTTAACCTGAGTTAATCCCATACTGCAGTTAAATGTATCATTTTTTCGTCTACGTTTCTGCATCCCACGAAATTCGCTAAAACTTGAAAATTAATAATTTGTATTAGTGTTTCTTATAACTTTATACTATTATAAATTAAGTTTGGCTAACCTAAGATAAACAAAAGCAAAAAAATCAAATAAAAGCATATGTTTGATTAGCAAACTGTCCTGCATATCAATACGAGTGACTGGAGTTGTTATACGACGTTAACTATCCGCCACAATTTTACATAGTGTAACGATTATGAACAATAAACTTGAAATTATATATTAGAATGTTCTAACCGAAGTGCTGAGCAGTACGTTTTTCAGAAATTTGATTGATAAAACTAAATGGTAACTAGTCTAGTTTTTGATATTACAATTGCTTGGTGATGATGGAAACGCAGAATAACGTTCGTAAAACTATTAATTTTAACACATTCATTAAGCAAAATAACTTCTGCACCGTGTTGAGAAGTTAAAGCATTGATGAGTCCTAACTGAAAACAGTACGTCTTAATCCATTTATCAGTACTTTATGCTAACGAATGAAGCTGAATAATAATGTTTACTTCTAAAAATATTTTGATAGTTCGATAGCAAGAAAGTCGTCGAACGATGACATTAAGCGACAGAGTTGCGTAATGTTCATTTTTCTCACTTCCTAGGCAATATTCTGCGTCCGTTTATTTTCTGACTCCCAATTTGCAATTAGAGAAAGCGCCATCCGTTCTGATAGACTGAAACATTTCTTGAGAAACTTCAATAAAATATTTCTTAATAGTCTTTAATTTTTTTAACTTAATTTTAATTAATTTAAATTACTTAATTATTACAGGATTCATTCACAATCAACTTTGTAATTGCAGAATTACATGAATTCAAACGGATAAAGTGGCCCTATGTTAATTATTTTTTGATATTTTGCGATTAAATAAAAAAATAGTTCACGGATTGACAGTGATGCAAAAAACCGATAATAATATAACCAATATAAACCCGTTTTATATGTTGCCATTATGAACTGAATTTGAAAATTAAACGTGCAATTTTTCCTCTTGCAGCCGTCGACATTGTCGCTTTTGGGGAAAAGTGGCCTTCGCGACCCTTCTGTTCTCATAAAGTGCCGGCGCCGCAAAGACAACCTTCTCCAAATGCGACAAAAAGCAACGGCGGCTAACAGGAAATCTCGTGCATTTAGTTCAAAATCACATGTCTGAAGTATTATTTTATGTTACATCAATGCCGTCTATTTATGATTATCTAACGCCAGTGAAAAATATATGGTTCCATTTAAACAATCAAGATAATTAATTTTATCGAAAATAAAAATATTTCGAATTATATCTCTACCGCACATTAGTTCCCCCATGATTCCGCATTGTTAAGCGAAAACTGCATTTAGATATCCGGAACCGTTTAGAAGTTATGAGGTGGCCTTTAGTTGGTGAGACTGTATAATTCTATTTCTCAGAAAATTTTCATTCCTAATTTTTCTATTTTCCAATAAATAAGCGCTTTTTACAACAGTTATTACGTTTTATTTAATAAAAACCTCATGAAAACATTGATACCTTTTTATGGTCAGTTACCCACCTCCAGGAATGTTTCCGCGCTCAAATGTCTTTCGTTGCCGTGCGTGATTTGGAGTAGCGCTTTCTGAGGCATAAATAGAACACGAATGTCATGCAGGCAAAACTGACCGCCCTTGATATAATTCTGCTAGGATATTATTACGGTCTAACTCTTATGATCACGACATTTTACAATCTTTTATTTTAGTCATCAATATTCCCTTCGAGGTTCTGAAATTTTTTTTCTGAAGCTTGGCATACTGTCAGTTCACTCTTAATGCAGGTATTCTTCAGCTCACCGATCGCAATAAGATCTGACTTGAACCGCGAGTACTTGAAACCGCAATCTAAGCTTAAATTAGAATAACATTGGCATCAGTTAAACCCCATTCCTAAAATACATTAACAAAATTATATAAGAAACAGAAAACTGATTAAAATGCAAAAAAATGATAGACAAAAAATGGAATTAGAACTATAATGATAATATGACGCACTGTTTGGTAATCTCAATATTATAATAATTCCATTAAGTCGCAGTTTCAATCCCCAAAAAGTTTTGTCCACTAGAAACGAACTTGCTTAGGTGCAGAGTTGCTACCGTATCTACTGCATATTATCTTCCCATCACCAGCCCTCCGACACAAAAAAAGTTGGACAGATTAACACATGCTCATGAACGAGAATGAAGTTTGTTTGGGAACTTTACGTGTGGTCTCACAGTCGCGATATCTAATAATGTTTGAAAATGAGGTGTGACACTATAAGTTTAGAGATGACCTGTTGGAATTTACGTGTTTCGGGAACTACTGTATGAACAGAACATTTCAAAGTTAATCCAATAACACGGCGACTCGAGCAGCGACCTCTCTGAGATCATTTGAAAACATAGCGCATTGAGGGATGTTATAAGCCTTGCCTTCCAATGGAAACAACGTTAGTAATTTAGGAAGTATATGGTTGGAATATATGCATTAAAACATTTTCATCATAAAATTGCTCTCTCATTAAAATTAACTGAGCTCATACTGAATTTCCCATACCAGACATTAGAAATTTCTATCATTATATGTCGATTACGTATAAGATCGATTATTACCAAGACAAATCATCAGATTGATGGTGTACGGTACAGAGCATAAATTGATCGCGGCCGTCTGCGGCTAAGTTCGAAAGCTTTTGCACGGCCAGCCAGCCTTGTCATGACGAAACGTCGCAGGCGGAGCCTCTACCAAACCATCATAGCTAATAATCTCAACGCGGGAGTGCTAACAAAATTACGACGTACAAAATGGCGGGCCGCGGTTCCAGATGTGAGTATTTAAAATAAAAGTACATGGAAGAATCCCTTGTATGAACATGAAACTAAATTCATTGAAATATATATAAGCACATAGCATAACCTCTGTTAACACAATTTTTTTGAAGAACTTACATTGATATCAGATAAAAAACAACTAATTTTAAAGAGCAATTGCGTTCTTATAGTATTTAAATTCAATATTCTTGTCCAAACGCAATTTATGAACTTTATCAAATGACCGGTATACCACCGATTTGCGATAAGAAAAACGATTATAATTGCATATTTTCAATTGTTCATATGTATATTACATTTGCAAAATGCAAAATACCTTTCTCGAATCGTTAGGACAGCTGAAACCATTTAAAATTAAAGAAACTAAATTCCAATGACCAACTGTATATTTATCCCTAAAGTAACAATTAAACTAGATATTAAGCAATTAATTTGCATCTCATGTCAAATTTATTATTTTGCTAGCATCGAATTAAGACAACTTGGGGACACTCCCCGGCAGAATAGCGCACATTTCAGGTGTTTATAAAATTGTTAATTGTTGCAAAATTGTTAATTCGCAGTTTGGTTCTGGGATTTATCAAAACCCTTCTCACTTTAGAATTGCAAAAATTGGAAATTGTTTATAATTTTACAAATTTTGCAAATATTTTCATCTCAATTCCCTTTACATAAATGCAAATTTCGCAATCCAGCCGGATCTATCGCCTTTCGTTTTCGAATGCGCAATTGTTTATAGGATCTTAGCGACTGATGCTTTAACCCTCACTTGTTTCCATCCCCCCCCAATTCATTCGATCTTGGCGATCAAGTATAAAGTCAAATAGATTTGCAATGTCTTGCTTTCAGCTGATTAAATTGTATTAACGATTTGTGACACGACAAATCGATGGAAATTGTTGCCCATGAGCTTTCTTAACTATCGAAATTTAATTTCTATTCTTCATGTATTGTTGTAACAATAGTTTGGTTATTTTGATTCGTCTGTGTTATAAATAAATTCTTTGGCAAATTTCAAAACGCTGAGACTAACTGTTGTTCTGCAAATTTGAAGATTTCTTTGTGGTTGTATGCATTCTTTTCAGTGGTGCAAAGTGTATGCCAATATGTTCAATGTCTAGCGAGGAAATTCAGTATCAACAAATTATTTTGAAAAATGCTTTTGGACAGAGCGGTGGCATGATAGATCATTTTCATTTTTATTTCACGAGGCATGTTTTAGGCAGCAGATATATTCTGTGTATTATTGTTAATTTTGGTGAAATTGAATCACATGTGAATTTTCAAATAGAACCATACATTTTTACCTGTAATGAATATATCAATAAAAGGAATTCAATCATGTCTCATTTGTTAATAATTTAAAGAGTAATAATGTATATTTGACACCGGGCTTGAGCAATCCTCAACTCTGGCTGTTTTACACGGTCATTTTTTCATCTTTTTTCTGTACAGAAACTGGATGGAAAAAGGACGTTCGATTTTATGCGTACCGAAACTGGATGAACGTAATTCCAGCGTTTAACACAGTCATTTCTGGTCTGTACGTAATCGTGATGAAAATACTTCCTCCAAACGCCGCAAAAAGCGCTGGAAGTTTAACAGTTGAACATCGGATTTACAGAAACAAATTAAATTAGCGGGAAGAATGATCAGATAGTTACGAATTCGCAGAGTAAGGAGTAGAAAGATGTGTGAGGTATTGTGGTTTTATTTGCGAGAGGTATCACTGAACGCAAAGATTCAATATCACAAACAACACGTGCCCACGCTACGCACCAGATAAATATACTTCCTGCTGCCGGAGAATACGCAATCGAAGAAAGTTCCATAAGAGACACCAGGGACGCTGTAGTCAAACTGGATGAAATTTATTTTACGGAAAATGAAGGCATGCTTCATTTTTTCATTCAAATCCCATCAATCTGCTCAATATCGACGGGAAATGATGAAAAAATGACCGTGTAAAAAACGGAGCTTAAGACAAAGCAACGCTTATCATTGGCTCTTCTAGTAATTCCGTGGCCTATCCTCAGAATATTTTCCCATTCTCCTCGCCTTAAAAGGCATAATAGGCGAAGTCTGTAGAATTTGGCACCAATCGAATAACACTTCCTCCCCTGGAGAATGCTTCGTTACTCCCTTTTGTGGGAACACGTTCTAGTCGTGTATTAAATTGTGGAAAACAATTTAAATTCAATATAATAAACGAATAAGAGTTTTGTTTACATTGTAATGCTACACACATTTAAATTTAGAAATAAGACAGGCAACTAAACAGTACACATGTTTTAGGAAAACAATTCTTTCTTATTATAACACTCATTTGTATACATTTCTAGACAATATTGAAGTACACCATCAATCTGATGATTTGTTCGTAATAATCCGATTTTATACATAATTGACATGTAATGATAGAAATTTCTGATGTCTGGTATGGGAAATTAAGTATGAAGCTCAGTTAATTTTAATGAAACCAATTTCATGATGAAAATGTTTATTTAATGTATATATTCCAAATCCATATACTTCCTTATTTTAATTAACGTTGCTTCCATTCCATTGAAGGCAAAAGATATAACATCCCTCACGCGCCTATGTTTGAAATGACCCTCAGAGAGTCACTTGCTCGAGTCGCCGTGTTACTGAATTGAACTCTCAAATATTCTGTTCATACAGTAGTTCCCGAAACACGTAAATTCTAACAGAAATCTCAAACCTGTAGTCACACCCTACTCAAACACTAGTAGATACCGCGGACTGTGAGACCGCACGTAAAGTTCTAAACAAACTTCATTCTCGTTCATGAGCATGTGTTAATCAGTCTAACTTTTTTTTTGTGTCGGAGGGGCTGGGAGGTATCTAAATGCAGTTCTCGCTTAACAATGTGGAATCATAGGGGAAATAATGTGCGGTAGATATATAATTCGAAATATTTTTAGTTTTCGAGAAAATTGTAAATTGTTCTCTAATTGTAAATTTAAGGTCAGAAAATAAATGGACGCAGATTATTGCCTGGGAAATTGGGAAAAATGAATACCATAACATTGTCGCTTAATGTCATTGATAAACGACTTTTCTTGCTATCAGAAATATCAAATATTTTTAGAAGATAACATTATTATTCAGCTTCATTTGTTAGCATAAAGAACTCGATAAATGGATTAAGACGTACGTTTTTCGTTGGGGGTCATCAGGGCTTTAACCTATCACACGGTAAAGAAATTATTTTGCTCAATGAACATAAGTTAAAATTAATAGTTTTTTTACGAACATTATTCGGGTGTTTTCCATCACCAAATAATTGTAATATCAAAAAGCTAGACTATTTTCCATGCATGCCGCCATTAGTTTTTATCAATCAAAATTTCGGAAAAACGTACTGCTAGCACTTCGGTCAGAACATTATAATATGTAAGTTCAGTACATTGTCCATAATCGTTACACTATGCAAAATTGTGTGGAGTGGATAGTTAACGTCAGAAAATAACTCCAGTTACTCGTATTGATATGCAGGACAGTTTAGTTAACTGGGAGAGATATGTTTTGTTTGCATTTGTTTATCTTAGAGTTAGCCAAACTTATTATATAATAATATGAAGTTAATATAAACAGTAATACAAAGTATTAATTTTCAAGTTTATAAAATTTCGTGGGATGCAAACGTAGACGAAAAAATGATCACTTAACTGCACGTATACAAAGTTAACTGAGGCTCTTATTGTGGTGATGCAGACCGATTAAGAGCATGTTGAACACAGTTCTACAGGTATATTTATAAAATACGAGACAGATTTTGAATGAAATATCATTTTTACTTTCTTGCATACCTACGTATATGGGTAATATACGTAATGTAAGAAAGGGTATGTAATGCTGCGCGAAAACGGCGGATTTTCGTCAGAAAAAATTCATTGCCGGATCCTAATGAAGAAATGGATAAATGCAGTTAGCAATTAAGAGAAAAAGTGGTCTAATACGTGATGAAGCCACCAATCCCTGTTTTGTTGGTCCTTGATGCGAAAACTCAGTGAAAACGAAACGCTCCCGCAAATCTGGCCGTCGGTGAGCTTAGCGCATAAACCATGTGTAGGATTTTTCAAATTGAAGAAACATCTATCTGTAGTTGAAGCTTTGAAATTTTCAAAATAATTTTTTAAATTTGAGGTGTTTTGGATCAGCCCCACACAGACATTCTCAGGGTACAAAAGTTCTGCTCAAAATTTTTTATTTAAATTTATTGTAATAACAGGAAAATACATTTATAAACGTGGCATACGTTCTATTTTCACGGTTAACAGGATTTACCTAAAGAAATTGCAACAGTTTGAATTTTTCTGGCGTCTTCCTTTGAAAAAATTGCAAATTTTCCTTCTAAAATTAAATTTGTTATCCTGTAATTACTCTTTTCATTAGGTTTTGCACATTGTTTGAAAATTTTAATAATTTCCTCGCAATATGGCGTACAATATTTTCAATTTAAAAAAAACAACAACAAAAGATTTTTCTCTGTCTTGTCTCTCACATGTCTCATATTTTCATTATATTTTTTCATGACTTAAAATAAATTAAAAAGAATATTTTAGGTGAGCTGACTGACTTAATCCCACATCACCATGCTCACTTTACAGGATGAGTTTTTTAAATTTCCCTCTCTAAACTAGTTTATTATTCTCAAATACATATGAGTATTCTTTCTCATATTCTCACGCTCAAATGACATTATATTCAAATTTCCTCCACATATGTTGAACAGATCTTTAAACGTCTAGCGCATGTAATATTATATATATATATATATATATATATATATATATATATATATATACACACACTCCTTATATACAAGGTCTATCCCAAAGTAAGTTGAATGACTTTGCGCCGAAGCAGAAGCCACTCGCAAGGCGCCAAGTGTCGTGAATGGTGGTGTGGGGTTTAGGGAAGCCAACGACAAACACGCCAGTTGTCTGCAGGCTCGTCCACAGTGCGCATCGCTGCTAGTTTGAACCCTTGTTTTAGTGACGCGTCGGAATTTTAAGGTGCCGCGTTTCAAGGACCAGCGTTACCCAATAAAATTTTGTGTTGCGTTCAAAAAAACGGGCGCTGAGACCGGTGCCATGCTAAGGGAAGCTTATGGCGATAGCACCATGTCCACCAATATGGTTTACCGCTGGCACAAGGTGTTTCGAGAGGGCGGAGAGGACGCCGAGGATGAAGACCGCTCTGGACGCTCGTCAACGTCACATTCCGATTAAAATGCGAAGAGGAAATGAGGTCATGCTGAGCTCTAATCGACGCCTGAGTGTTAGAATGCTGGCAGATGAAGTGTAATATCCTAAAATTACGCATCGCATTGTTACCGAAGATTTGGGCATACGGAAGATCTGTGCGAAGATAGTCACAAAGTGCTTTCCGATGAACAGAAGGCTGCTCGTGCAACGATTTCGCGTGACCTCTTGGGCAGTGTGAAAATGATCCGGGTACGGATAATGTGATTACGGGTGACGAAGCATGGGTTTTCGAGTATGACCCGGAGACCAAAAGACAAAGTGCTGAGTGGCACACGCCAGCTTCCCCGCGCCCAAAAAAGGCGAGAATGAGCAAGACCCGTGTAAAGGCCATGCTCATCGTTTTTTCGACAAAAGAGGCAATGTCCACTGATTTGTGCCACAAGGACAAACGCATTAAACAGTCATTTTTGCTTGCAAGTCCTGAAAAAGGCTCCAAAGCGAGTGAAACGCGTCAGGAAGGAGATCGCCAGCACTTGGCGTCTTCACCATGACAACGCCGTCGCACACCGCCTTCGTGAGTACTGCGAGCAGTGCGTAGCATTGCTCCATCCGCCGTACAGCCCCGACTTAGCACCACTGGACTTCTTTTTTGTTCCGAGGATCGAGGAACTCAAGGGCCACCATTTCGGGACTTTGGAAGCCGTCAAAGAAGCAACGACGAAGTTCTTGAAGGAGGTCTCGTCGACGCCTTCAAGGAATTGCGTTCAGCGACTAGAAAAAACGCTGGCGGAAGGTGTTCCGACGCGGAAAGGAAGCTACTTTGAAGAATTTTAGTTACTTGTATATTATCTGCAGCCATCTTTTTTTCTTGGACTTATTCAACTTACTTTTGGGACAGACCTTGTATATATATATAAAATTATTGTAGTAATACTTTTACTTATTTATATTTATTATTCAATAGTAATCTAAATATTATAAAATATAAAAGTAATAAATATTTGGTCAGTTTCTTGGTAGAAGGATGAAGTCCAATTCTACGAAAATTGACCAATTGAATAACAAAAATTCAACTAATGTTAAAACATTAATAATATAGAAGATGTAGCATTACAATAAATACTCTGAAAATCGAAAACCCAATTTTTGGAAGGTTTAGAAACATATCAAATGCCTTTTATCCAAACCACTAAGTTTTGGACATAATCACTTTTAATAATCCTGCGATATTCTTGGGGCTTTAGATCAAGCCCCAAAGACATTTTTGAATATTTTAAAAAGTTTTGCTCAAATTTTTGTCTTTAAATTTATTGTAATAACAGAGCAAAATACACTTATAAAAGTGGCATAGGTTCTATTTTCACGGTAAACAGGATTTTCTAAAATTGAAAAAGTTTGAATTTTTCTAGCGTCTTCCCACAACTGAAAAAATTGCAAATTTTCTCTTCAAATGAAATTTGTGGTCCATAATTACTCCTTTCATTAAGGCCTTGCACATTGTTTTGAAAATATTTATAGTTTCCTCGCAATATGGCGTACAATATTTTCAATTAAAAAAAAAAGATTTTCTGTCTTCTCTCACGTACCTCATATTTTCATTAGAGACAATTTGTTCACATTATTGTATTTATATATACATATGCTATTAATAATGTTGAATAAAATTTCTCGAAAACTCTACAATTTTTATGTGAAAATGAGCGCAAAATTCCGCGTTTTCAGAAACACTCAAACGCCATTTTCTCTAAAATTGCTCCAATTGTATGTTTCATACGTTTTCAACAAATAGTACTAATTGCAGTGTTTGGTATGACGTTAAATTCATTTTTGGGTACTCTTTCGGTTTTTTATAAATACACAGATGTAATTTTTATGTACCTCTCACACCGTTGATATGAACATTTGCTATGATTTGCATTTATAAGTGGAAGTGTTTCCAATGACTTCGAATGAAGTTTTTCGAAAACTCAAGAGATTCTCCGAAAACGAGTTTCAAATTCCTCCTTTATAGTAATGCTTAATCGCCATTTTCTTAAAACACGGCTTCAAATTTTTCAATGAAAATTTCTATTTAGGACAAGGTTTTCTTCTTTAATATTCTGGAATGTTAATATTCTATATAGGTTCTACTATTTGAAAACCGAAAAGAAGAGAAAAAAGTCAAAAAATGTGTTTTGGGTGACGATAGATGACCGCTGGTGAGAGAATGTAGGAAGACTTTAAAGCCAGTCCACACAAGGGAAATTAGAAAAATTTGCTACGAGAAAGTCTGTGCCACGTGGTAGCACCTCTAGATACCTTTTTTCGTCCTTTTCAAAACATTTTTCGCATATTTCATCTATTTTAACACACTTTTAATAGTATTTAAAATAATTTTACAAGAAGCAACAAATGGTCTTCACACAATTCCTGGGTAACCTATTCCAACTTTTAATGTCAATCGTTTGAAATCTAAGGTTCCTGTGACCCCTATCAACACCATTGTCGGTGCGACGGATTTTACGAAAACTAAAGACAGAGATTTCCTGGTTCAGTTCAAACCAAATATCTCAAAAGATTTGGCCCAGCTAACCGCATTAACATGAACTTCTAATAACTTTTAATACGTTATTATAACTAAACTTTAAGCATTACAGACTAACATATGGTTTTATTGGTAACAGTTACGTAATATATTACAACTTTTACACTACTAACACTTCATTCTTCTAATAAACCTTAAGGAAACGACAGAGACACGGCTGAGAGACAAAAAAATATATAATTATTGTAAAGCAAAACGATATATAAAATTCCACGTCTACAATCGATTTCGAAGTCATTTGTCGTATACATACTCTAATGTACAGAATAAAAAATAAGTAGGGCAGGGTAGGATTTGAACCCGAGACGTTCAGCCCAAGAAGAACCTACCCAACCAAATACGCTACGATATTGTCCGTGGGCAGGTCTCTAATGTAATGTTTTGAATATTTCAATGTTTTTGGTGCCAGAAAATTCTTTCGAAAATACGCAAAAGCTACTGTTTTTTTTTTCAGACAAAATTATAAATAAAACGTATTTTAAAATTTAGTATTTAAAACGATTGTTCTTGGAAATAAATTTCCAGCATGTGTGTTGGTGGTGTTAGAAAACATATATTGTCACCATATAACTCAAACTTTGGCGAAAATCATTCATATTTTAAGAAACGTTCACATCAGATGATTTGAAAGACTAATATTGAAGAGCAGATTGCATTAAGAAAGAAATATGTATAATTATCTTTCGTCTAACGCAGTGTATTCTTCAAACAATATTCACAAAAGTAACGAATAGTACACAGAAAACTGCCAAAATAGCAAACATATTTACAGGAATACCATTTTGTCACACAATAAATCTTCATTGTATTAATTATAATAATTGATTAATTGTACTGTAATAATTTTTTCAAATATACAATTTGTCCGATTTGTTACACACGATTCAAGCAGGAAGCTTTAAATTAAATTTACTATGCGCATGAATAATATGAAACAATTGAAAATTTGAAATATTGAAAAATTAAAACTTTCTAATGGAAATAAGACTTACTATGTTTTTAAGTACACGTTGCAAAGGTTGCGATAGCTCAGTGGCATCGTTACAGTTTTCCTTGTAACGTTACTGACCGCGAGGACTTAAGAGTTCGAGTTCCGACGTTGGCGGATGTTCGACTTTGGTTACATATGTTGGTCGAAAACTTTGGAGCCGTTTTGAAGAAAAATTTGAAAATGCTCCCCAGGGGCTTCGACTAAATTAACCCCAAAATTTAAAGAATTATTTTAAAAATCGCAGGGCCTCGATTCGGGCCAGATCGTTAATGGAAAATTAATTTTGACAAAAATTCTACGAATAGTTGACACACTAGTGTTCACAGAGAAAAAGACAGACAGATAGCAGACATAGACGTAGAGACGGACGTTTTCAAATAATGACAACACTCTCTTGGTAACTTAAGACCCTAAAAAGTGTATTTCCATTAAAATCTCGACATCGATTTACTGCAACATTACATTCATACCTCTCTAAATATTACTTTTGTTACACCGAATGTTTACGATAAAGTAAAAATAAATATATAAATAAACACACTTTCACACACCACAGAGTAGGTTGAAAGCAAAAAATAACACCAATTACAGAGCCCGAATTCCTGCCCGTCAGAATGCAGTTGTAATGTTATTACATAAACAAGGGGTCCCACCAACTATGGACCACCACCACAACTTCTAAACAGTTCAGGATAACAAAATGCAGGTTTTGCTGAACAATGCGGAATCCTGTGGCAAGTAACAAGCCGTAGAGAAATTGTCCATATTTATTTTAATTTTCGAGATATTTAATCATCTTCGAATTTTTAAATGGAACTATATATTTTTATCACCAGCAATGGATAGACCATGAAAAGAGGATTAAAATTATGTATCCTATGCTAATATTTTGATAGTAACTTGAATATAAAATTAGGCTTTCTGTCATGTGAGTTTGAATTAAACGGGTAATCGTGTAGCAGCCCTTGCAACTCTCGCTTTTAGGGAAGGTGGCCATCACGGCGTCTAGACTGTTGCGTTTTTTTTAATATTTGGAATTAACTTGCCTTCTACTAAAATTTCAAAACATTGATCGTTCCAAAGAACGATATAAAAAAATTGGTAGCGTAAAGAAGATGTTAATAATAAATATCATTTTCAAATTGAACATGAAGCCAACCACCGTCTCTTCGTTGGTAAGTATCATTTTTAATTAAAATGATCACTCGTCCACTTTGCAACCATACGACTGCTGTTCTTGAATGGAAAAGAATACTGTGCACTTCTGTCTTCTGCATTTTCAAGTTTGTGGCAGCACTTGGCGCTATGAAATTAGAAACTCTCTAATCAGTATGAGCAATAGCGAATGCATTATTTGTTGAAGTTTGGTAAATTTACACTGATAGAACTGTCAAGAGTATTTCAAGTCTTTTGTTACTTTGTTTTTCTGGTAGTACGTGGAATTAGAAGTTTAGTTACCGTAAATAATAAGAGAAAATGTCTACCTATCTATTATTTGATGAATTAATCAAGATATTACAATGAAAATCTTTAAGAATTCATTCGCTTCCCATATATTAAAATGATGACTTGTTTCTCCACTGTGTTCATTTTTTGTAAATTTAGAATTGACCTTTATTATTATTATTATTATTATTATTATTATTATTATTATTATCATCGTTTTCACTACAATATTTTTTATTTCGTTCTTTTCGATTATCGTTGATTGGGAATTTGAATCAGAAGAAAAGTTCAACTCAGACAAACAACTGGGAAAAAATTCTCATTCAGATCGTTAAAATTGATGATTGTTCATACGTTTTTCATGTCAAGATCATGAATTGCTGCAATTACACCTTCATCCTACACGGCCATCCCTCTCACACTCCTCTCTTCACCTAACAGTATCAACGTCGCGAAGGCCACCTTCCCAAAACGGCGACTGTTGCAAAGGCTTCCCGTTTACTTGAAAATCTGATGCCAAAAAATCTAATTTTATACTCAAATTACTCTTAAAGTACTAACATATGGTACATCATTTTATTCCAATGTTCATATTATCCATTGCTGATGAAAAAATATATAGTTCAATTTAAAAAATCAAAGATGATTAAATTTTTCGAAAACTAGAACTATTATAGAGAATTCCTTTACCAGCATGTTACCTGTCCCATGATTCTGCATTGTTTAGCGAAAACTACAACTCGATAACCTGAACCGTTTAAAAGTTATGGTGGTAGTCTATATTTGGTGGGACACCCGGTATCATATAAACATTAGAAACCCTATGTAACATGATCGATGATAAATAAAAGCGATTGCAGTATACTAAGCGAATGAATAAGGATGACGAAATACGTCTCGTAGTGTTTTCTCGAAATGTTTTCTTTTCATAGTGTCAAATTCGGGTAGCTATATTTTCTTAATTAAACCCCAAAATATCCAAACAGTTATTTCAAATTAAATAAAACTACAATTTTATTGACAATAATACTAACCTGATATTACTTTCTACAAACAATTATGAGATGTGAACTTCTTCATCCTAAATCGTTACTTTTAATTTTAACGAATATGTTAATGTTTGCTACTCAGAGACACGGAGCACGCTCGAAAGAACACATTACGTAAACGAAATTGAGGATATTATGATTATTATGTCGTAGTAGCTTCATTGTTGAAATGACGACTGATTCTTTCATATGAGATTTCCTGTGTTTCATGAAGATGAACTCGGCGTATACGTATTTCGAAGACGTGTAAACGTCCATGATTTTGACGCGATAATAGATGACCTCAAACAATCCACTTAGATTCAGAGGGAAGTGTCAAAAAGCATTGGCGTATTAGTGTCGAATGGAAAAGAATGCTTCTAGCAATTGTTCTGAACTTGGTATAATTGAATTTTAAAAACATGTTTATTTGCAAACCTTGCACTAAAAGTTACTTAAGTGCATACGTAAATTCACATTCCTTCAATTAAAAATGTCCATAAATAAACATATATCAATACTATATTATAATAGTATTATTGCTTTTTCACATATGTCATGCTGATGCTATATGCTTCTAGAGGCAGCAGACTTACTGGTTAGACTGAAATTGTGGATGTTATAACAATGTATTTCGTATTTGGAACGTGTGAATACTGAGAAGCCGGAAGCTTTAATGCCTGTATTTATACGTGAAGACAATTAAGGCAGAATTATTATTTTCTTGTATAGTTAATTTGAAACATATTCCACAATTTTATATGTAAAGAATGAAAGAAATGGTGGATAAAGGCTTTCTCGAGGGAAAGCGAGTGTTACGATTTACGCTTACAAGCGCAGCCTATTTTGCCTTGAAACGTGTAGAGGACGCAATTTTCACCGGGGGATGGTATTTCTGAAAGCCAATTGATGACTATTTCTTGCTCCCAAGTTGAAGATTGTTCGGTCACCGACTCCAGTAGTATTTTAAAATTTATGCTGTAATTGTTATACAACAGGAACTTAAAGTATTTAGAATAACATGAAAAATTAGGGAGCTGAAAACCAGGAAGATCTAACCAGTAGCAATTTTCGTGGCAATATATGCAAGCGTTGTGGCCGCTTGTCCCCTCCACTCCGTTAGGAACTTCAAATGTATTTGCCGGAAAAACTAAGCGAGCCGTAGCAAAACGGCTTGTAGAAAAGCTTAGCGAGGGAACCGGCAAAAAATATAATTCTCATGACATGCTACTTTCTTATAAACAATTACTATCTCGAAAACCAAAGAGATAGCGCGCTAATTGGATTGCGGAATTTTAAAGGCAATTTTAAAAAAGCAATACTTTTGTTTGAAAAGTTTAAAAATTTATAAACAATTTCCAAATTTTGCAATTCTTAAGTGGGAATGGTTCTCTGATGTCCAAAAAACCGAAAACTGCGAATTAACAATTTTGCAACAATTAGCAATTTTATATACAACTAGCTGAAGTACCCGGCGTTGCTCGAGCATTTATTACAGTAAATTATTGTATAGGAAGAGGAATTCAATCTTTTCATGCCCTGCGGTGGGACCTACATCTATATCTTTCATTGTATCCCTTCTCCGCCCTAATCCCTGCCATGTTCTGCCTAGCCACGCCATGATAGCTGTCTTCTCATGACCCGCATTTGGGAATTTCCGGATTACATCGCTAAAATTTTGCAAAAATAATTACATTTTTCTTAGTTGAAGTCGCAGCTTTTAAACATTCACTTGATAACTAAAAGTAAAAACAAATCTAAACTACAAAATAAAATACTTGTACTCATATATAAAATGTTTGAGGAGTTTTATATAATATTCCAACACTATCAAAATTGTCACGTTGTAAAACTTATCCTATTTTTATATTTTGTCTTCTATTGTATTCATAAAAAAGTTTTGAAATTGATCTGCCAACTCGTGACCTTGAAGGCTCTTACTGTTTTAAGCTGAGTATAATATGCGGAAGTTCATGCACGGGTACGGTAGTAGGTAGATCCGGAGTAATAGTTATAGATGTCATAACGTAATTGATGATTCATAACCATAATAATTAATGAAAAAACTTGTATCTATTCTGAAACATAATTACCAGTTTTTGTATTTACGGAAATGATAAAAATATGTTTAATGTTCTGTGTGTTAAAACTTATTTGTTCAGGTAAATCAATTCATCATACGACTGATACAATAGAAAACTAATGATCCACCAACATTACATTATGTGTAAAGAATACATTGACAATGCATTGAGCCACATAACAAAACAATATTAGCATCATTATTTTATCTCAATTGACAGAGATTATGGATCCTGAAATGTGAATAATAGAAACCAAAGACTCCCAGATATTATTTCCTTTGACAAAAATATTTTTAGACCAATTAATTTTTGCTTATTTTTTTAGAAATATATGAATGAAATCATTAATTGGGAGCAATTGATATGCAAAACAACTTTACAGATTAGTCTTAATATGTAAATGATCATTCCTAAATTACATATCACTGCACAGAAATTCAGTACTTTAGCATGTCGATCTTCCCTGGAGTAACCGATTCCAAATTTTAGAAGACTACCCATCTCTTGGCATTTTTAATCTGTTTTGACAATTGTGACTCTCATTTAATCAAACAATTCAGTTGTCACAAATTTCTGTACAAGCATTACACAATATTCTATGCTACGTATACCGCTCTCACAGAATATGGGCGATGCCCTGTGCGGCAAATCTGGCTTTTTCCACAGCTTGGACAACCATCGCTGGACACTTGACCAATCCTGGCGTCGAGGCGTATCGCTTATCATTGGCTTTTGCTCCAGAGTTTCCAGACCCGTCCCCTTCCTCCCCTCGAAGATTTTCCTCCTAGTTATCTCAAAGGGGCGGAGCAATTTCTGAGGTCAGTGACGCTGCCTCGCTAACGTGAGCAGGGGGTAACAGGAGAGGAGGGGTGAAAGGAAGTAAGAGGAGGTAACAGGAGAGGGCACAGAAACAGAAACGGATTGGTGCGCGCGGGCGCGAGGATCCTCCGCCAATTGCACTGGACGTGGCCCTGAACCCCGTGGACGCTGACAGACAGGGGGCAGCGAGGTCACGGGATGGAGTCTGTGACATTTTTATGTCAAGAGTTCTTTTATGAAAATTAACTCTAATTTATGAGTATCTAATATTATGAGAAATTTGGCAGATTAAATTAATAGTATTGAAAGTTTGTTTCTTACAAACTATTTTAAAATGCTAATGGTTCTAAAGCAAGGAACACTAATTATTACATAATCATTTTCGGAAACACACAATATAATACATTTACATAATATAGACATTTCCTATCAAACAAATTGAAATTCATATTCACGTATTTAAAAACTTGTATTTTGACATTATTACGCCTTTATTAAGGAAATGCAAATAATACACACATTTTATTACGCATTATGGCAAATGTAATCGCCCATTTTCTATGAGCAGGTGCATGCAAACAGTGATTTTGTTAATCAGTAAAATCACTGCCAGGTGTCCCAAATAGATTATCATTGCAAAATTGCTATTGTTAATATTATTTAGACTATTTGTAAAATTGATGCAATTTTTATAGTGATAATCGGTGAAAAGGAACTGGGGAACCTCTCATTGTTAAATGTTTCGAAATATAATTGTCTTATTCTTCCTTATATTTTCCAAAAGTTACTATTTTTCTGTTACACTGCTGAAGATTATATCTATCCCTTCCCAGTGATATTTTTATTTATTTATTTATTTAAGGTAATATACAGGCAACAGTACAAATCTGATATGGCCTGAATAGGCGCTAACATAATTCATTATTTTCAACATATCACATTGCATATATTAATAGCAAAATTGTAATAATTGATATCTTCAATAAATAGCTAATAATATAAACCAATAAATTTTAATTCTTTTAATTTGTGCAGAAATCACCTGAAGTTAAATATTTTCTTAAATATTTTGAATAACCACACGTAGTAAAAAAGAATAAATTTGAAAATCTTAAGAATGTTACGAATCAATGTAAGTTTCTTAGAACGAGCTGTTAAGAAAAACAAAAACTTGTTTGAATAAACTTTAAAGAGAGATTGAGTATTTAGTTAAGAATTTCAATTCCGGGACCGTTTCCAATTAAAATATTTAAGCGGAACACAGTGTTTCCGAATCGTATTATCTTTCCAATTTATGTTAGGTTTTGTGACCCAGAAACAGTTTCTGAGTGTTTAGTTCGATTCAAGCTCTCCCGCAATTCAAGCATCCGACGGCGGTTATCGATATTGAAGTAAACTATTTTTTATTCACGAAACACACCGTCATTGTTTTCTAATGATTAATTGTGAAATAATTTTATATTGTAAGATATACGCATGACAAAATAATTTGTGCTCATAGATCCCAATACTTGAATGCATATCAGACCTGAAAATACACATTTGGTTTTGAATCCAACTTGGAAAAACACAGAGATTCAATGAGATCACAAGTTCTCAAATCTGAAAACTAAACTACAGTCTTTATTATTTTCACGAAATGAAACTTCATACCTTCTTTAATAATATAAAAGAACTGTGTATTGTGCTCAAATATCTTTTCAACTACATAGTGCAATATTATTCGCAAAATTTTCTGAAATTTGTATAAAGTCAATTAAAATATTTTTATTAATTACAAGATTAAAGAGTAAAAACAGTAAAAAATGTTAATTTTAAAATGAAATAAATGACAAAGACAGTGTTACATCAAAAAACGCAAAATTAGTTATAAGGCATGTTAAATCATCCCCTTCACGCATATTAGATTTATAATCCATAGCTAGAGAAGTTTAAAGAAGAGTTTGCAGAGGACAGTAGCCAGCATCTCACTCTATAGTCAACAAGCTATGCCTTCTTCGGCTCTTTCATTATCGCAGTGCACGAGGCATGCTTTACAGTAGGTCTGTTCTTCATTTCTGGGGATGAGGGTGGGTAACTGCGAGATGTCCGTGCGAGAAGTGGCAGTGCCCGATCGAAGGTGAATAACAATTCTTGCCTCGGGCTTAGAGCCACGGGATGACCGACAAGGGTCTTATGATCCTTGTGAGTTTGAAAAAAAGAGTTCTGCCACTCTGTTGCCTCAAAATGCAACGTTGGATAAATCTTGGTAGTAGAGTAGATATTACCATAAAGATGTCTTTCTGGCTTCTCGAGGCCAACTTTGCTACCTAGTCAGGGTTTCATTTCCCTTATCCCCGTGGCGACACAGGAAAAACGTAATTCAAATGATGGAGAATTAAGCGATATCTTCGATGTATTTGATATTGGATATGATGTTATAGGTTTACTAGGAGAGAAAGAGGAAATGGACGACAAGGCCGTAGCTTCCCCTGGGTTCAAAGAGGCCGCAGGTTCCACTCGGACATAGATGTGTTCGTGATGTCCTTACGTATTTACTCCTACAGAAAACCCCAAACATAAAAATCACAGTGGTCGTTATATGACCTAGTAGTTAAAGAGACATTAAAAATATATACAAAAAACAACAACTTCCAATTGTCAAAGAAAATTTCACATATTTGAATTCGGACTTTCAATAATCGTTGCCTAATAAAACCCTAAGGACTTTATTTCCCTGGGCAAAATAGTATTATAAAACGAAATTTATTTAATCAAAAATGAAATTTTCATATATGGTCATTAATTCGATTGTATTTATAACTTAATATTCATCTCTCTCAGAGATTTCCTACAATATTGCAATGATATTCATTGTAGCCAATATATTTATTCACACTTTCTCTATTTCGTTGGTAAAATAAACATATTTATTAAACTGAGTACCACTGAATTTAATAATGTTCTTTCATTACAATATTTCCATGATTTTTTTAAGCTGAGGAACAGTGATGGAAAATAATTGGCCCTAATATTGAGTTAAGACCATTAAATATTTTTACTTTATTTTACATTCTCGAATGCGCAGCACACTACAGAAACAATGATATCAAGTAAAGAGAAATGGTATTTAGGGTTTTGAAGGAAAATTCGGCTTTGAAATCACGAACTCCAAAAAATATTTCTTAAAAGACTCTGCGAACATGTATTTATTTTTAGACTCGTTTGTAGGAAACGGACCTGTGTACGCATGGTACCGCAAAAAATTAAAACATTACTGACTTCGTCAATGTATTCTTTTTCCAAAATTGATATTATACTAGCAAGTTCATTTGGGATTCTGCAGATCAATGAGAATCCAATATTTCTGGAGGGTATGTTACATTATGCTCCTTATTGCATTATTGGAAACTTTCTGAAAACGGGCTCATAATGCCTTTCCTCTTCATTTCAGATACTATACAAATTGCATTACAAATACTGTAGTAAATGTCACCTTTGATTAATATCTCTGGGATTTTCAGCATTACAGTTACTAATCATTTCAAATTTCTCCATAGACTCTTTGCTCTTCTTCTCCGGTATAACTAATTCTACAAATGAAGTTATAAAAAATTGTATAAATGTTTTCCAAATTTAGAAAATTGCTTTGCAGTGAAAGCATAAAAATTTCCGTGAACGCATAATCTAAATTCTCTCATATATTGATCAATTGCACTTTCTTCTTAAGGAGTAGAGAAAGTTACGTAATGCTACGCGAAAAAAACGGCGAATTGTCTGCAGAAAAACGCATATTACACGGCCCTTGTGACGAAAAAATGGATAAATCCACTTGCTAAATTTAGAAAAAAATCCTCCAAATCGTGGTGTAGCCAAATCCATGTTTTGTGGGTGGTTGTGCGAAAAATCGACTGACAGTGAAATGTCTGTCGTCCGTCCTGAACAACGCTAGCGGCTAAACCGTTCAGCCGATTTTCACCAAAATTGATGCTCCGTCGATCCTGACTGACGTCGTGGCGCGGAATTTGAAACCGATATTCAATTGGGGGAAATTGCTACATGAAGCCCTGGGACGTATTTCAAGTGTTCAAACAAGTAAACCCATAATTTTTATTACATTTTATGGTTTGGATAATTAGAGAAGTGCATTTAAGAGAATATTGCAAGTCTCATGTTCATTGAAAACTGATTTCCGTAAGTATTCCTACAAGTAAAATATTGAAATTTGAGATTTTTCCCTTGATGAAACTTTTCCTTAAAGATAAGATTTTTAAATAAGATCATGTGGAATTTTTCAGAACTTTTAGTATTTTCAGCATAAGTTTCCGTGAAAATACGGGTGAGAAAGTACGCTGTTTTAGCATCTGCGTATTCTTTAAACTGTCCTAACGCTACGAACATTAGGCTCTTCTCGAATAATTGCAGGTCCTTTCCAGTTTATTATGACAATGTGGTACTGAAGTACGCATGAGGAAAAGTAAAAATATTGTACTTTCTTTCTATAGAGAAGAGTTCGCATTCTCTATTAAAATATAATTATATATTATATTAATATATTTAATATTCCTATATTATACATTTTTATAATATATTATATATCACAGTATATTTAAACTTAAAAGGATTGACCTCTAGAAAACGAAAAAATATATTGGAAACGATTATGTTTCTATTTGCGCCGGTTTTATTATATTTAACTACTTTTCTAGTGGCAACTGGAAACGAAACCGCTTTGGCGAATGGTTAACGTCATGGTACACTGTCAACGCACTAGCGTTGTGATTCGAATCAGAAGGTAATTTTTTCTTCTGTGCTGAATTGTGATTTCGGTAGTAATATGTCCAATATTTTGTAATTAATATTAATTTTTGAAAAGACTTAGGGGCCGTAAAAGGAATGGTTTGTCGTCCATCAGTACGACGATAGAAGCCTCCGTTCTCTTGCTATCTGACCGAGGCGCTGGTCGTCCTATTACAGGAACTCTATATGTTTTGAAAATGGAAAAGTTAACTTTTCAAAGCCTACAAAGTCAAATAGAGATCTTACTGGTTGAAAACTCTTTCCCGATTCATGTAATAGTATATTATTGCGGAACGATGACATTAGAAGAAAGTATGTGCTGTTGTAGTACAACTACTTCGTTGTTTACATTATAAGCATTATAATTTCTTTAAAAACAATCAATCAACTATTTGCTGATAATTAAAATATTGTTAGCATTATATCATTCAAGTTTAGGATTACAAGTTTTCATAGATAACAGATACCATTTGAAAATAAAATTCTCTTAGTTGTGTTGGTGGTTTTAAAAATCACATAGTTACTTACTTAATACTACGCGGTTCTATTTCAGACTGGTGTTTTCGACGATTACAGTTCAGTCTTATCGCGTAATGTGATCCTGTAGCAGAAGATATGGGAGGGCAAGATAGCAGTTCGCAGGACTAGAAGCTACTTCGCGAGCCTACTACAAAAGACATTCGAATCGAAATATTTCTAACTAGAATCTTCCTCAAGAATAATGTCGCGCTGATGATTCCACATTCTTATCAAGAATGTGAGTTTGCCTCATAACCTAGAAGTAAATGTTGTATATCATAGAACAAATAAATTTCAAGATAAATTAATTTCTACAACACCCCCTCATCAGTGCTGTAAGGTACCTCTGCCAATAGGTCCGTGGATTAAACGCGTAGTAGATATAGAGGAATGGACGCCAGATCAAATCCTGAATATGTATTTTTTTACCTGATGCCTAGAACACATTAATCACTATCATCACGAGAGAGACATTCAAAATTCTTGCAAGGAGGAACAAACTTGTTTTGTAAACGATAAATGTGATTATATTAAGATTATGTGTTGGTATCTTGTATTTAACAATATGACAAACAGAAATTTGGAAGAGATAGCTAAAATATAAACAGTGTCTCAATTGCAATATCATTATATATTTTATGTGTCATTAGAAATAATATGAAAAGTCTGTACCAGAGTTGTATAATGCTAATAATTTACATATTTAACAGTTCTAGAGATAATCAGAATCCTTAACAAGTCTGTGGGTTTATTATAAATTTTGCAATAAAGAGTAATTTCTTCGTTTTTTTATTAATTGAGAAAGGAATATATCTTTTTTACACGTTTAACAAGTTCCTTAGGAAACTATTACGAACTCATTAAATTACTGTTTGTGTTTGTGCCTTTGTGATAAATGCTAACTAAGTGCATCCAGCAATTGTTTGTAACAATTGATAATTTTATTTCTTTATAGTCTTCTTAAAATTTTTATGTAAGTCTTCGGTAGGTGGAGCCACATTTAAATATGCAGACTCCAAAACATAATAAAGTACGATTTGACGTGGTCATGAAAGAAATCAATATTTTTTATTATTATCTCCATTTTTAATAAACAATGTTTTTGATACGGCTTATCTTTAGTGCGGGAGTAGACTGAGACTAAGTGGCGAGCATTCAATCAGTCCCAATTTTCTAAGAAATAAGAATTTTAACTTATTTAGTTATATCGATTATTCGCCATTAGCAGCAGGTGATCCAATGCACAAATCACCTGTCGTTTAGTCTCATGTAGGAAAAACAAGGAAGTGCAATTTCGGATCTCAAAATGTCTGGGATAAAGTCGTTCTTTTAAATCTAAATATTAAATTTGTATAAAATTCATAAATATGATATGCGGAGTTAGATAAATAAATATATTATCATGTATTGTTAAAAACATCAGTTGCCCTAATATTGCATTTTCCAGAATTGTACTGCTTGAGAATGAATATGTTTAAATCTGATTCTATACGTCTTAAATGTTACTCTCAGAAGAAAATGGAGAGTACAGAACAAACATTTCGTGTTTATTAGATACATTCATTGCAGTTACAAGACCAATAACTCTCTCTGTAGCTGAAATCGTTTGACACCGGGTTTACAAATCGGAGGTATTGAGGATCGAGTTCTGCGCGATGCCTTTTTCTTCTGTTCCGCGTTCTGTTTTACTAAATTGAGAATAAGATAGAATGTTTAGCGGAAAATACATTGTATTTTATTTATTGCTTATAAGATCTTTGCTGAACGTTTATACTATATAATAATATGTGGTATTTTGATCCGCTTTGTAAAATATTTATAAATGTGTATTTTATTTATATTTGAATTAGTAAATTGCTAAACCTCATGGAATTAAGATAATGAACGTTTTTGACATACATTTGCATTCACTTCCAAAAAAGTTTTGTCACAACTCTGTCATATGGGAAATGAAATATAGAGAGAAATATTTATCCGTTCGTTAGTGATATCATATTGTGACCTGATAACCATTATTAATTGGGTACTAAAGATGTAATTCCTTCGGACAGCAATCAAACCCGCATCAATTCGATTTACGACCAGTTGCTCTGATCACTGAGCTTCGAAAAATGCGTTTTACAGTTAGGTTCTTGGGCTCGTGTTCCCCACGCATTTGATAATATTTTGGCATCGCTGTCATATTTACGTAAGTCAATATGAGGAAGGTTTGGACCTTTAAGTAATTGATATCAAAGTTGTGACTTTTACACAACGTCGTGCCCAGGTGTGACAAATTACTCGTTTTCTTGATTAGATAAATACATTCATATTTTTGCAATATGGATCATTTATGTAAAAAATAAACTCACCTTGGTAATGTGTTATGCAGAAAATCCTCAGTACTGTTTTGTATCTCATCTTTGGAACTGCTGTAATACGTTTAGATGGATTTTGAACCGTGATAATTCGTTATCTCAGCACAAACAAAACTTAGCACTTACAGTTTTACTTTCTCGTATACGCACGAATATACGTAATTATAAATGATATCTGTGTATGACGTATATGCGTAGTATGTTTGATGCGTATACGTAGTATACTAAAAGTTATATGTAATACAGCGGAAAATCGATTTCATGATTAATACGTTTAGGTCGAGAAAATTAGTTTTATCAAACCGTCCGTCCATCCGTCATATGATCACTACTAGCGCCTAAAACCACACGTGCGATCCTTTCCAAATTGAAGAAACCCTGTTTTCTGGCTGTAGTTGAAGCTTGGACATTTTTGAAAAATCTTTGAAATTTGGGGGTACTTTACATGAAGCCTTTCGGACATTTTCAAAATTTACTACTCAAAAACAGCTCCTAATTTTTAATTGCAGAATAGAGGTAAATACACTTAGAAGGGATGTTTATAGTTCCAATTTTCATGGTTAACTCTGAATTTTCGAAAATTTTAAAAGTTTAGAACATTTAGGGCGTCTTCCTACTACAAAATTGAAAACAGATTGTCTTCAAATGAAATTTGTCCATAATTCGTTCTTGCATAAGAATCATGCAGGCTTTCTTGAAATGATGGCATTTTCGTGCAAAAGTGCAAGCAATATTTACAATTTAAGAAATGGTTTTGAAATGCAAAACTGCAATGAAACCGTTTTTTCTTTTCTTACTATTAAAACGTTTCAAAACCAATTTTACTGTTCTTTCGTTGCAAGCAACATTCCTAATCTTCAGCTAGAAAAACTCAACAAGTATCACTCGTCAACACATCCTAATATATGCAAAACATTGTATAAGTGACTGCAGGGAGTGACGTCATGTAGGTTGAGTGCTTGTTTGAAGAACTGGAGACTCGAGTTCACGTCCTGTAGCCTGTTCATGCAACTTTTTATTTTTGATATGTGTGAGATTTTAATTAATACTTTTCCTTTTCAATAATTAAGGTATGCATTTACGGTTGTCGTTTTGAGAGTTTTCAAAAACAGATGAAGTGGTAATAGTGTAACATTTATTTATATATTAGAAAACGTACAATAACTTACACGAGAAAATAAGAGTTTATTTTATATAAATGTAGTGAATGAACAAAAAGATAATAACTGCCCAGAAGATGATAGGTGATTTTCTTGAAGTCAATAAATGTTTCTTAGATTCTAGTAATTAGCTTGCAGCAAATGGATTCTGAATGTCCCGGGCCGTGTCGAAACTTGTCCGCTAGCCCAACGTTATCACGTCTAATAATCTCACCTTGACGCAGAGGCGATAAGGGTTGAGCGTCAGGCTAGGGCCGAAGCCTACTAGCAAATTACATAGTACTGAACTGAAACATTCTTAAGTAGAATTAACTATTTTATAGTGCCGCGTAGATTTCTTTGCTTTCTTATTGTCTCTTAGAGGTAATTTATTTAATATTTTAAATTGCGAAGTGCGGAAAAACAATGAGTTTGAAGAACAAAATTCGTAAGATTCTTAATTAGGTAAGTTCACAGAAATGCTTACGTACGTTTTGTGTTGGTAGCGCAATCGCTTGGGTGCGTGGCTTCACAATGAGAGGAACGCGTGTTCCGTCGTACGATATCAGCGGTTTTTGCTTGACGAGCAATGAAAATAAATTCCCTAATAACGATGTCGGGAATATTCTAAACATTCCTTTTCTTTGCAAGAAGATACCGTTACAAAACTGTGGAAAGAATTTGATGTACTTTCGATTACTGGTCGTTTACAGATCATTCTACTCCATATTTTCCTGTTCCTTAGGCCGTTTTGGTTTTTACATTGTGTTCGTTTCCTTGTCCTAATACGAGTATTACGTCCTTTGTAATTAACTTTATTTATTGTGTCTCCTGTTCTTTTGTCAAGTTTTCTGTGAAATTTTTTCTTTGCTTTTAAAAATTAAGAAATGCTTACACTTCGCTACTACCAAAATATGAAGAACTAGAGGTGCTACAGAATGGGACAGACTTTCTCGTAGCAAATGTTTATAATTTCCTTTGTGTGGACTGGTTTTAAGGTTCTTGCCAGCTCACATAAGGTTCTTGCCGTTCTCTTGCCAGCTGACATCTATCGCCGCACAAAATACATTTTTTTACAATTTTCTCAACTTTTCGGTTCAAAATAGCTCTTTTCTAGGAATCTATTGAGTTTTGAAAAATCCTCTAAAGTCATTTAGGCTTGCTTCTACTCACAAGTTAAATAATCTATACAAATCTATTCAAATGCTCCTTATTAACAGCCCGAAGGTATTTCAAAAATTACATTTGTGTAATTTTTAAAAACAATAGAATAGAGCAATATCTCTCGTTTATGTCATCGGATGATATGCTGCATTTGGCATTACCCCAACCAAAATTTAAAGAAAAATTTGGAGCCGTTTTGAGAAAATCTTGTTTATATAAATTTTAAAATTGCAAATATTACGCCATATTGTACGAAATCAACTAAACTTTTAAAAATTTGCATGACCTTATTAAAAGATCTAATTATAAACAGCACATTTCATTTTGAAGCAAAATCTCTATCTTTAATTTTGTAGTTGTAGTAAGACGCCGCAAAATATTCAAATTTTAGCGATTTTTCAAAATTCGGAGTTAACCCTGAAAAATTGGACATATTCTACCTTTATAAGCGTATTTTACTATGAAGTAAACAGTCCTTACAAGAAATTTAGAAAAAATTTGGAGCCGTTTTTGAAAAAATTTAAAATGTCGGAAGGCTACAAAATAGTCCCAAAATTAATGAATGTTTTCAAAATCGCATAGCTTCAGCTCAGGTAGAAAACGACAGGGGTTTCTTCAATTTGGAAAAAATCATTATGCATAGTTTAGGCGCTAGAGTTGTATCAGACAGACAGACGGACGTTTGCTTCAGTGGTTTTTGGCATCACGGATCAACAAAACTGGAATTATGGCTACACCGCGTGTTAGAGAGTCTTTTTCTCTTAATTTAGTAATTTTTTTTTATTCGGTTTCGTCGCAGAGCGCTGCAATGATTTTTCGCAGAAAATGCGCAGTTTTCGCGCAGCATTATATAACATTCTCTATACCGTATATTCTCTGTATATACGTAAGTATACAGAATATAATATGTCAGTGTTTATTAACATGCGTCACGCAGATTAAATTTTAAGGAATAAGTTAGTGATGAAGTTGAAAAAATAATTCTTAGTTTTGAAACCATGTATTTTATATAATAAATATTCGATTGTGATTGGAAGTAAATATGTTTTATCATGCCCATTTGCTAACATTCTGAAGAGCTACATTGTTATGGAATGATACTGATTAATAAACAAGTCCATTGTAAATATTCTTCTCAATCATTCATTCAAGTATGCTACAACTATTTTACTAAACCATCCCAACCATGGATCAAATAAAAGACTCAGGGTTACGTACTCTCTTCATCCTAGAAAATATTAATTTCTCTCTCATAATGAACTAGTGAGTAAACTAGTAATGAAGATGAAGATGAAGATCTTTTATTTATATAATATTTCATCCAAGAAACAGCTCTTTACCCATAACTTGACGTTGAAATACTTGTTACATTATTTTGGAGACGCAATAAGTTATGCAAGACTGGTAAAACAAAATGTTGAAAGTTTGATTAGTGTATAATCAAATAACTAAAAATGTTGGTGAATGTCGTTTTAAGACTTCGAGAACGGCCAAAACCTTTTGAATTCATACATAAGCGATTTCCCTTTTTGGAGTCAACGTATCACTTGAAAAATAGGTAGAGAAATATTTTTTTGTATCTGTAACATTTAATCAGAAATTATTAAAACACAAAAATGGAGACTCAAAATAAATAATGTAAAGTCCAAGACACATGGTTTGTAGGAAATCTCAATATGATCTAGACAGAAATAGGTATATTTCCAGTAGGAAAGGAATTTAAATATATCAGGTATTTATTAGAGCAGGGGAATCTATTGACTTTATTAAAAATAAATAGGAAGGCCAATTATTAGTAGACTTCATAATATTTTATAAAACAAAATTTTCGAAAACTAGAGACAATATACAAGACAATGGTGAAGCTGTGTTACGTATGAATCGGAAATTAGAATTAAAAATGATGCCAATAAACTCTCGGTTAACTGCTATGAAAATGAATTTTAGGAGACGATATTGCAGTATACTGTTTGATGGTCACTAAACGAAGAGATTAGACAGATATGTAGTTGAGAGGCAAGTGATTGAAAATGTAGAATCAAACAACTCCATTGAGCAACAGAATGCATGCTGACAGAATATCAAAAATATATTTGAGTGAATCCCTTTCGAAAAGAAGAAAACGAGGAAAGGCCAAAAATCTTGTAAATTCGTCATCGGTTGACAATGAAGGAGCAGAATAGAAGGAAGATGCCTGACGAAATAAAAAACGATGGTGTATGTAGATTACGAAAAACGGTCACATTAGAACTGTAAAATACTCGCTTAAATTAATAATAATTACATTTACTTGAAGTGGAAGATACCGGATGAAGAAGCCTTGTTATTATGTGCGCTGGCACAAGTAAGCGAGGCAAGATCTGTTAAGATCTTGCCGGAATACAAACCAAAAAAGCAAGTAACGTTCTTGTTTGAAAAGATTAAATGAAAACAAAGAAAGGGTGATTATTTTCTAGAAGTCCTTTAGATAACAAATATCAGATATTACTCTATTTGGTATTTATGATATTTGTAAACTTTGTCCATTTATCGGCATGATCGCTTTTTCAATGGGAACAACTATTCTTCCGAATAGACAGGTCGAAAAGTAAATATTGTATTTAGGTAAAAAAAAAGATGATTGAATTATGTTTCGAAAAATTGACGGGACTGAAGAAAAAGAAAAATTTCCAAATAGTAAATTCACATTTTTGTATTTTTTCCATTGAATAATGTCAATTCCACAATTAAAATCTTTTTTCGATCCACCCCCCTTTTGGGCCCTTTTTCCGGGAAATCTTCGTTTTAGCGGCGATAACATAATTCACCGGAAAGTGTTCGGCTTTTATCGACGAATGACAGAAAATGTAATTACAATGCAGAGGACTTGATCATATTCCAAAGGCAGTTTTTTTAAACTCCAGACATTTTTATCTTTTTCCCCCAGGGTATGCAACATGTATTCTCAAGTTAATGTTGAAATATCTGTATCATTTTGGGAATCTAAGACTTGTAAAAGGGAACGCGGGGACCCTGAAGTTTTGGGTTACAAACCCCAAAAGCATGGACATTTCTCCTTCTTACGACCGATTAAAGGGGTCGCCGAAGTGTGCGACCAAACCCAATGAATTATAAATTTGAGGTTATTTCGTTATTATTTAGATTTTTTTTAAAAATCTTCCGTGAGATATATTTAATAGAACACAAACTATCAATCAATGGGCAGTACATTTTAAAACGTTACATTGTAATATAGTAGCAATGCGTTTAAACAATAAAAATATTGTAGTTATATTTTAAAAAATTAACCTTAATTCATATTATATTTTTAATTAAATTACTTTATAAAATTTAAAACAAAATGAAATTTTTCCCAAAAAAAAAATTAATTGCTTATTTTGTTTACAATAATTAACAATTCTTTAAAAAATTATGAATATGAGTAAAACGAAGACGTTAGTGAAACATATCCAAAAATTGGAATTTTTATGAAATGTAAAAATGTATGAAAATAGAAAAATTTATTTTTAAAATATTTTGAAGGATCCCCATTCATTTTCTAACGATTATCTGACACAATTTGAAGTTTGAAAATTTAAAAAATCAAATTTCAATTTTGAAAAAATTTAGACAGGAGAATCTTAGTGATTCTTAATGGATTAGCAAAACAGTGTTTGTAGGTCGTTATCTAGAAGGGGTAACCCTTTGATGACGGGAAAAACTTTTTTGCATTGCCGTTTTCGAAAAAAAAAAATATCAATGTAAAATATACTTGCTATAATAATATAAATATATTAATTTCATTTCGTTGGATTGGAAATCATACATAAATTACATGTAAGTAATATATTGTTATGAGTGTGTGTATGTGTGTGTGTGAGTGTGTGTGTGTGTGTGTGTGTGTGTGTGTGTGTGTGTGTGTTCCTCCAATGTTCACGCAATAGAGAAAAGCTGGTGTTTCTACCTTTGCAAACATTAAGATATTAAAATGTTATATAAGAGTCATATGTCGTTTTGATTCTCACGAAAAAATCCTCAAAGACTAGGTATCACATATGATTTTAATATTTGCGATAAAGAACTCCATGTAAAATGCAATCACCCTAACGTTGATTGAAGGGTAATTAATTGTGACCCCCAAAACAAAGATCAAAATCATTCATTTGTTTACAGCTGCACTTACCAATCATAATGTCTGCAGTAGAATACTTTCATTGTGACTAAATGAACTTTAAATACTTTAAGTTTATTTAGTATTTTACTATCAAACTATTTTATTACAATATTAATTCCGTACATATAGTATTTTTAATTGGGTCATCTGAGAAATTGATGATGAAGTATTTCACAACTGAAAGCTGCTATCTGGGAGACGTGTTTGTGAACTGACTTAAAACGTATTTTTTTAGTTTTTAAATTTTTCTAATAAAATAACTAGGTTGGGAAATGCATACAATGCAAATTATTTGCATTTTATATTAAATATTACAAAAATAAACGACGAAATGTAGACATGGGCTTATAGTCGTTGTCAGTGTTATGTTTTGCAAAACCCGTTTTATAACAGTTTTAAAATATGTTTTACTGGGAAATTTCATGCCTTTATTTATATAATTAAATGTGTATATACAAATATGTATATAAAACTGTTGGTTGATTAATATTTATATTCAAATATTTACTATAGTATAACTCATATGCCGCCATTTTGTAATGTTCAAGATGAATAGTCCGCCCTCCCTGAAGTGAAGCTAAAGCGGGTTGGTCAGCTCGATCCGCAGGGTGAGGCAGGGGTCGAAAAACTCTGGTAAAGTTCGGCTCAGGACATCGCCCATTTTTGTGCAAGCGAGGTACAGACGAGTTGTCTTGGGCACAGAGCCTCCGACATTTCTTGAAAAGTAGGTACAATGTAATAATATTAATAATAATAATATAATAATAATAATAATATTACTACTACTACTACTACTACTACTACTACTACTGCTACTACTGCTAATGGTATTATCAGCTAATAATACGACGCGAAGAAAATAATGAAAGCAGTGGGACGAATCCCAAACTGACAAATTCCTCCCGCTTGTTTACTTGCCATTGGGTGGAGAGTGCCGCTCAGACTGCCTGTCTGTCACCTAACACTGCCGTCGCGTCGATTGCATGCGGAAAAATTGACATCAGGAGGCGGGAAGGGAATTATTGCAAATTTCAGTTTCAGACGCGCCTATACATCCGATTTGTAAGTGGCATGACGTTGCATTCAGGTAGCCTATCATTGCACTATAAACCACTCTTTTGAAGTTCTTCCCGAGTTCGTCAGTGTGAAAAATGACATATGGAAATATTTTTTTGGAGAAAGAGGCTTTCTGGCGCAAATTCTATTTTAAACCCCAATTCAACTGCCGTTTACAAAGCAAATTCCGTCATACTTCGGCGAACTGTTGCATTGTCCTACAGTATTTCGCAGCATTTAGCCTCCGACCAAACTTTCGTGTTTGTTTGATTTTCGTTTTCCATTTTCCATTTTCAATTTTCGTTTTTCTAGCTTTTCGTGTTGTGTATAGTGTTTTGTTTGTTTTTGTTTTTGTATTTTGTTTTGTTTTGTATTTTTGTTTTTATTTTTGTTTTTGTATTTTGCTTTTGGTTTTCAAATTTTTCATTGTCCTTTTTCGTTTTTCGTTTGGATTTTGGCGTTTGCGTTTTTAGCCAGTTTCGAGTTTCGAGTTTTGAGTTTTGAATTTAGGGTTTAGTTGTGGTTTTTGGTTTTGTTTGTTTCCTATTCAGTTTTGATTTTCCTTACTGTTTCAGTTTCTTTTCAGTAAAATACCACAAGCCATAATGCCTCTGCTCTGTTTCTATTTTTTTAAATTTGTTGCATTGTTGACACCCAAGTCTCTTTTTTACCCATGTTGGGCGTTGAACGCATTCTCTGAAGCCATTCGTTACTGGGCAATTTACTTTCATTACTGTTACTCCGGTAATTGCCATATTAGTCAAGTCTCGTCATGTCGCAGTCAGTCGATTGCCTCTTATCCCGGCCAGAGGATCCGCGCCGTTAGATTCTGGGGTTCCTAGCCGGTCACCCAAACACGAACCCGCGAGTCTCGAATTTGCTTAACCTCCGTGACTTCACGGAGCGTAATAAACGAATTCGGCTAACGGCGAAGGCTTTCTGTTATATTCTGGCAATCTGCGACTGGGGTATAAATTACCTCCCACTAGTAAACGCTACTACTGCGTGTTGTGCTAGTTGCAGAATGTCAAATTTTCCATTCTCACTATAGTACTTTAAGTTACGGAAATTGATGGTACCTTGAGTGTGAAGGTGGTGAGTTAAGGATGTACGGGTGGTAAGCAAGGTAAGGATGTTTTTCTTTTCTTTTGGTTTAGTCTGTTACCATCTCTCGCGGGTTCTTTCATTTGTCAACAGCCAGTGATGGAACCTGTACCTTTGCAAAGATCATGAAAACGTCGCCCGGTCGAGGTGACCGCTCAATGCTTTGCTACGACACATGCTCAGTGGCGTCAGGTATAAGAGCAGAAGACGCGAACTGGCGTGGCCCAGCACACAGCAATTAGAGTGAATCACTCCGGCCGAATACAAAGTTCTTCTTGGAGGAAGTTAGCGTGTCAAAAATATATTTGCAACGTTATGATTAATCCTTGCAAACATATTTTTATGTACTTGCTCCTCATAATATAGTACATAGATTGCTGTTATTGGCGTGGGTTGTATTTTGATTCATACAAAATATCATTCGCATTGTTGATTTCCACCTGAAAATATTTACATGAATTTCTTTGGTTCTCATTATGACATTAAATGCGTACCACGACAATGTGATTGCTTACAGCCTGAAGCCGCGCCATCAGGTGGTAGCGGTTGAATACGGCCGAGCGCAGGCTGCTGACAAGGATGAAGGCGCGGGAGGGCTGGCCGCTTTTCCAGAGGAATCCGAGGCAGAGGGAGAAGCGTCTGAGAGCAGAGAAGGCGCTGGGCGTTGTCGCGAATTAATGCGCCTCAAGACGACGGAGTGCCAGCGTCTCGCCGTGTCTCAGGCACTGCGTCGTGTGCCTAGCTACCGCTACCGCTCCCACTCCCTCTCCCTCTGCCACCGCATCCTCTGTCACCGTCGTTTTCACCCCTGCCGTCACCTGTGACGGTGACTCCGGCAGACGCCGTTTGCGCCCTGGCCCAGGGAGCTTGCAAAAGCAGAATGGGTTGCTAGGGGAGAAGAGTCACTAAGTAAGGAAAAGCCATACACAAACCAGAACGTGAAAATGAAAGTGAAAGAAGAGAAGATGCGAGGGTTGCTGAAAGAAATACGAAAGCCATAAGAGGTGGGACGTTTGATGTTTCAGCAGCGGAGTCCACGTTGGCTAATAAAAAATTGCATATATGCACTGCGTTGCAGTTCAACATAACTTACTCGTCAATTAAGGAACTTCGGATTGTGACGTGTCCATTGCTACCTGGAAACAAATAGCAAGTCCCCTACAATTAGCCACACAATAAAATCGTCTTTGTTACCAGTTGAATGCGCCTCAAGTAACACTTACATTACAATCATAGCTATAATTGTCACTGAAAATTTAGGAAAAACCCAGTTCCACAGAAACAATTTCAATAAATTTTATCATTTCTTAAAATATACTACTAAATGAAAATACTTGCAATATTATTGTATTATTGTGTTTGAAACAAAATCCAAACACAGATTTTCCAGTAATTAGACATGTTTATGACCATTGCGATGCCAATATAAAAAATGGCACTCTTTATTTACTTATTAAGCACACTTTTACTTTCTCGACTTACTTCGTAAGAAGAGAAATATTGTAATCGTACGCCAGACATCGGCGATTTTTCGACAGAAAAACTCTTTTCAGGCCCTGGTAACAAATGAAAGTGGAACATCACCACTTACTTTTTCGCATTAATTATCAATTTTCGAAAATTCAATAGGTTCAACGAAATTAGTCCTGTGGCATTCTTTTTAGTGTCTTGCTCAATCCTTGAAGGAAACGAAAAGAATCAATTTGAAGCGGTTTTGAAGGAAATGTCTTTTTATAAGTTGCATTATTTTTAAGCACATGAAAATACTCATTTTTTTTAAAAAAAATGTACATGATCTTTTTAAAGAGGTAATTTTTAGAATAGATTTTTAAGGCCAAAATTTCTCTCTTTAATTTTGATGTGTTGATATGTAAAATGCGTAAAATGCAGCTTTCAAATTGGAGTTTGTCATAAAATGAGGTCTTTTTGATACACCAGGAGGAGAAAATTTAAAAACATTTCCAGCCTTTTTGAGATAAAATTGTTTAACAAATTGAAAAAATTGCTTTTAATTCTCACAATCTAACATGGAAACTAATATATATTTTCAGATACTAGTACTTACATCTTGGCCTAGATTTGTCTTTTAAGATAGATTTCATTGAGAAAAAACTCCTATATTCAATATTATTGTAGATGTCGAAAGATGCCGATTAATAATTGACTTTCACCTGCCTCCTATTTTCTTAAGTGTCATTAACAATCCGTGGACTAATTTTAATAAAAAATTACAACCATTTTTTTAGAAAATTGTGGAAATGTTTTTAATGTTAAATGTATAAAGTACCCTCAAAAATCAAAATACCTGTTTCAAACTCACAGGGCTTTGAGTTCATTTAAATCGATCATTGAAAATCAATTTTGAAAAAACAATCAGCTCAACGATTACAGGCGTTAGCTTTGATCAAAGACGGAAGAACAGACGTTTAGGCAGACAGACGGACTGACAGACGTTTCGCATTCAATCGATTTTTAGGTATCAAGGACTCACTAAAAACGATGCCTCACTACACAACCTGTTAGAGGATATAATTTACTACATAGGTGTCACGTAACTACTACTTTTACTCCTGCCAACTTTTAGCAGCTGAGATTATTGCAATGCAGGTTTCACGAAAGTGCATGAAGATGGACTAATTGTATGTATTCATATATGTTTTTTTTTCACTTGTATTCTACGATATATTTGAGGTAACTTTGTTTTTGAAAAAACCAAACATATTTTTTTCAGTCTATCATGACGAGCGCAAAAAAAAAACAACAAATTCAATGATATACATATTGTCAAATGTTAGATAAGCATTTTTGTGAGTAATTTTGGTTGTTTGCGATTCGTATTAAACGGATAATTTTATTATAACAGTCACTCAAATGGTCAGGCAGCTCAATAGCAAAGCTCGCTCGGGAAGGGATCATCATAGTATTTGATGATACGAAACATATTCCAAATACTCACAAAACTGTTGCAATTTTTTTCCTGAACTCTGCTTTCCATTCCTCCGCATTTTCAGATTGTATTACTTAAGGGTTGAAGGATTAAAATACGGATTTGTCATGAGAAGTATGTATTTAAATATGATTGTTTGGTATTTCACCTTCATTTAAAGAAGTGTCCTCAGGATGTGTGGGATCTCAGAGCTTTGAATACACTGAAACAGAGGCACTGTGAATAAATTATTAGAATTATTACAAAGAAAATTGCATCTTTTCAACAAATAGTTTATGAACGAAAATATAATCATAAGTAATGAAAATATAATAAAACTAATATAATCTAAAAGTATTGGGGGAAAACATACAAGGAAATTCGAAAGAAATTAGATATACAAATGTTTGACAATTCAATATGATGCAGAAAAGAAACCCTTTGATATATCAAAAATATGTATAATAAACTAGGTTATTTACAACAGCATTTTGCTTATTATGTATATTTCCATTTGTTCCTAATAAATAATAATAACAATAATAATAATAATGGCAGTAATAAAACTATTTATTATTATTGTATTATTAATATTATATTATTGATTTAATATTATTCTCAATGATCAGAAGACTGATTTTTCAACAAAGAAATTTTTGCAAGCTTAGAGTATCCATGAAACCATCAAGAATGCGGATGAAAATCGTCAATATGAATAGGGTCGTAAAATAACACGAATTTGATAACGAGTTGGTCACAGAAGAGCGCAGTACCATCTTTCTGACAAAATATATTGTGCAGGCCGACAAGAAAAGAAGATAAGCAAGGGATTTCGCCTATTGCTTGTATTTATTAAGATCATTTAGTGCGTATATTCTTACCTTTATAACTCTGAAGAATATCAATTTTTAATATGATGGTTTTATAGGCAAATACGAGTGGTTAAAACCACGCAGTTAATCGTGCTTCGTTCAAAAGCATGGAGAAGACATATTGATAGCAGGCAGCAAACAACATCTGTTGTATATTTTTGTCATGTTGAGTACAAAATATTAAATACAAATATTCTGTTATCGAAACAAGAATCATATTTATCGAGATGCACATCTCAGAGTTTTTTAAACAAACAGGTGATCGTTTGGTGCATCAAATAAAAGGAATAACTACCAGCGAACAATTTGTTACCAATGCATTCTACTTATCCAGCGTGTTAATATATAAGATTTCTACAACATTGTGACAGAGTTAACATATGTCTACCAGAAGTTGGATCAAAGCTCCTTATTGATATCTTATTTTCTATTGGATTCACTTCATCGTACTTTGAAACTTCAGTACTTGGGAGGAATAATGACAATAATTCCCCAATCTGCAATTGAGCTTCTTCTACGAGTACGACCATATCCTCGTCAGCAATGCTTGTTATTTGCTGATCTGTGTCATATTGACTGTTATCTCTGCTGCATTGGTAAAAATCAAGAGAGCTTCATAATGTTTACACAATTTTTGTGTATAGAACAGTCCTCTTTGATTCCATAAACAGTTGCATTCTCTTTCTCACATAGGAAAAAGAGGTTTTAAAATTGTCTAAATATCTGTAATCTAAGAACTACATTTATATACCTATAGCTAAGACTAGTCTGCTTTCCCTTTCAAGTTGATGAAGAGGAAATAAATTTACGGAATAATATTCTTTGCATGACAGGTTTAATGCAGTCTCATCCCCCCCCACAAGAACAACTGCAGATTGACGACTTCTTTCTTCTTCACCACAGCCACCTTCACCTTCGTCCAAATTCCCCTCACATTTCCAAATACCTCCCGATATGTATACTTGGAGCGTTATTTTGTAGTAACGTTGTTTATTCAAATCTATCATTCTAAAAAGGGTCGAAACGGGCGATATAGCTAGCGATGTGGAAGAGCTATTAGTGGCGATATAGGGGATGCAGCGAGGCCGAGATCTCGTGAAATGATCACGCACTAAGGCGGACAGCCCAATCAGGAGGTGATTTGAGGTTGCCCGGCACAGTAGTCTACGTCAAAACTGGCCAAATGTAAATTCTTTTGCTCGTTCATACTGCAGAATCTCAGCGTCGTGCGACTTCATACCACGTGTCAGTTACTCCAGTTTGCGTTTAACTAAACGCGTAACTTTCTTTTCAAGCCTTCAGTTTAATTTTAGAAAAATGGACAACATTCCCTGGCGTTAAAAGAATATTTTTACATACTCATCTTTTATAATTCCACATTAAATGTTGTATAAATGCATGTAAGTGCTGAAAATTTGTTTTTAGTACAAAACTTTTAGTAACGTATGAAAATCTTTTTATCTAACATCCAGTTTTAACTCGACATGAACATAATTATACATACATTTATACAAATTGGAGACAAAATTAGGTGCATTTTCCTGCAATTTTGAATTTAAATCTGCTTTTAGTGTAGCTGTAGCCGTCAGTAACGAAAATGCTGAAATTGCATGAATTTTAATTTATCACAATTTGATCATTTTCTTCAAGAAAATTAGTTTTTAATTAAAGAGATTTTTATATATATATATATATATATATATATATATATATATATATATATGTTAATATTTCAGTATCGCAATTGGACATACTCCAATTTTCGAACTTCTTGGCTATCCGGGAGACGCCGCGTCCGAGGGAATTGCCGACGTTAAGCGCAATACTACAGCCTGATGAAGGTCGCAGAATGGCGACCAAAACGTCAGCACCTAATACTGGATGATATCTTTGAGATAAACGTCTTCCGGATAGCCAAGTAAGTTCAAATTCCGGCCGCGGAAGCCTACGCTCTCGCTCCAATTTTCGAGATTGCAATTATTTCATGTAATTAAAGAACATTGTAGTTATAGTTTACACAAACAGCTTGAGTATTGAAACAATAATACAAGAACATGGATCTCTATTAGAGATAAGAAGAAATAAAAGGAGTCATCTTTTTTCAACATAGCGACTGTGCTCGACTTTTACCGTAGAGACAACGATAACAGCAAAGCCGTTGAAAATAACTATCTTAATAAAGCTGATATGTTGACGAAGATGACCTCTTTTATTTCTTCTTATAAATTTAAATCCAGCAACACAATCTGAATTCCCACAATTCTATTGAATGTTCGATTGAGAAGCGAATTTAAATAAAAACCAACAACTTAAATTTAATTGGCACCCATCTAACACAATTTCAAAGAAATTCTTAAAGAAAATTGAAACTAGACTGAAAGAGGCAATAAACATGTCGGTTAGTATTTCAGAGTATTACTATTAATTTTTATAATATAATCTGCATTAATATTCTGAAGCTACGTATTAATTGAACGTATGATTCTTATTTACTTTACATTATTCTCCACACTGTGGTTCTAAAAATGAATCTAATATAGAACCAAAGAAAAAGAATTTAACGACCAGACTAAACTGAAAAGATCCGAACAAATACGTTCCAGCTCAGCACGATGGCACGCGACACGCAACCGCTGTGAGCCTACTTGCGTCAGCAGCCTCTGCTTCCAAAATTATTCAGATGTCCGTAATAGCGGGAACCGACCCTTTTGTGAGTTACTGTTCCGTATTGTTTTTAAATGGAAGAAACGGAACGCCAGGAAATGTCCCCTTTTATTAAATTATTTTTCTGGTGCAGTGGATTAGCCCCATTTAGAACAGTTACAGACTCTTACACATAAAGTAAATATGCACATGCTCAAATTATTATAAATGCAGTGTCCTCTCTGGGATCTCACTTACAATCATCTAGCTGTGATTGAATTCACGTTTTAGTTATTTGGAAATACTTTTATTATATAAATTAGAAGTAGCAATGTAGGAGTTATGGGAGAGAGAGGTTTAAGGTAGGCAAAATTTGTTATTGGGAAGTTTGGAGCGGATTCTTATTGGTAGAGGGTCGGAAGTTTTGCCTAGATAAAAAATGTTCTGGGCTGGAATATTAGAGAGATTTGAGTAAAACTATCTGAAATTTTGGCAATATGTTGGGGAGAGATTGTTTGGAAATTAAGTCTTTATAAATTAGTTATTGGAAACATACAGAGCATTTGAAGTTATTATCGAACTCTATTTGGAAGAGTTGTACGATTTGATGGAATAGCAAGCAGCACTCCCAGGCAAACAAAAGCGCTAGGCTAGAGAAGGAAGAAGTAGGGCTTGGTGAAGATATAGTGAAGTTTTTGCGTAAATGGAGGACTTCCTACTATAGGGTATAGTTTACGGAGAGTGTCATAGGCTAGATTTAGACGGGAGAAAATGTGAGGTTTTTAAATCAGTCGGGTGTCTGATAGAACTCCGAGATATTCAATAGTCCTGTGTTTGGTGACCAGGAGATCAGTTATTGAATATTTTTAATCAGTTACTTTTTAATGAGATTGTATGTCAGAGATGCGTTTTAAGGCGAACGTTATTGCTTAATATTTTGAAGATTTCAAGATTTAGTCTCCCAGTTCTCTGTTCATTTGCAAAAGGTGTCTAGAACTCCTTGTGTGAATAAAATGGCGTTTGAAAGATTCAGATTGGAAGTAAATAAGACGGCGTATCGTCGGCGTATAAAACTGTGCAGGTGTCATTCGAATAAGGGATACCTGAGGTGGAAATATTGAAAAGAGAAGGAGAGGTTGTGGTACTCCAGCTTTGATATTAAAGCGTTGGGATTCGGGCGAATTAAGTTTTAAAGAAAAAGATTGCCACCTGTCGGGTTGTGTCGGATTGTGTCGGGTTGTGTCGGATTGTGTCGGGTTGTGTCGGGTTGGGTCGGGTTGGGTCGGGTTGGGTCGGGTTGGCTCGGGTTGGGTAAGGTTAGGTCGGGTTGGGTCAGGTTGGCTCAGGTTGAAGGCTCAGGTTGGCTCAGGTTGGCTCAGGTTGGCTCAGGTTAGCTCAGTTTATTAATGAGAGTTATAGTCTGAGAAGTAATCCATTACAGGCCCAATACACATAATTAATTGAATTCAAATGTGTAAACATTTCACATGGAGTTCAATAACGACAATTTCAGAGAATCGTGGAAATTTTCCTGCCACTTCTTCTTAGTTAGTTTCCACCGATTTCTGCAGTTATGTCATTGTTACATCGTGTACGTGCCCTGTCGATTCCATCAGGAATATATCGCGTACGTTCAATTTCGCACTCAAGCATGCATTCATTGGGTGAAGTACAAGTTGTACTCAAAACGGGGATATCGTGGCAAGCTCTTGTGCACATCCCCTACAGAGGAGATGCGACACCACGCGCACTCCCTGTACGTGTGCGCGTACATCTCGCGTACATTTGCGCACATGCCCATTTCGGGCGAACGCCTCCCCGCATAAATTGCCGGCGCGCTAAAGGCAAGAATATTCTTTATAGTAGTATACTGAATGAAAGAAAGAAGGAAAAAAAAATGCCAATACATATGAAGATCGAGAGGAAGAGTCAAAGTGAAAGGTTGTTGAAACATAACTAGTAGTAATTTGCGCAACCAACTTGTGTTACTTTACAATTGTTTAGATTTTAAAAATACAGGGCATCATTTAAATCTACAATTGAATGATTATTTAAAAATATCAAGCCACTCGAACCAATACGGTTGCAAAATGATTTGGAAAGTTGAGGCATTAAAATTTCGAGCAGCAAGGATGCACGCCGAAAATCAGATGTGTGGACGGCCGTTGAAAAGTTCTACTTGTACATACTCACTATAGAAGTGAATTCTGCAACATAGTTGCATGTCGTTCAGTACAAATCGCGTAGACTAATGAAAAGTGGGTGGTTTACAATTTCTGAAACAATACAATCACTGTTCGCTACGAATACGGAGTTGAACATGTTTTTGACAATGCTCTCTGAATCTGAATCAGTAAATTGTCGCTGATTCAATCAGTGAGCGCAAAGTCTGATTTCTTCAGTCGAAACGTGCAGTTTCGCTGACAATCAGTGAATATGAACCTTTTCATAATGCCCGCCAGCTTTCACTGATTGTCAGTGGCGCCGCCGACTGATCGTCAAGTGCTCTGTCCAACAGTCTGTTGTGAAGCAAAATCCACGAGTGGAATAGAAGTTTCCTGTGAAAACTGACCTGTGTCTGAAGTTGTTTTAATTGCGTTAGGTAAGTATTTTCGCTTTCTGTGACTCGTCTTGTTGATAACTGTAGACGTTTTGTATTTATAGTGAACATTTAGTAAACTAAGATATGAGTTATGAACACGTGAGTAAATACCACGTACTTGTTTGTTATTAACTTAAAAACTTCTATGTAACTTAAGAGTTTTAGTGTAACTGATTGGTGATAGTGTGAAATATCTGACGTGCAATGTATAATTTCGTTTATGAAAGTTGTAAAAGTCAAAATGCTCTCGATTACACCACAGCAGAGCCAGCAAACTATTAACTCTTTCTTTGTTTTCCAATTTAGTTTAATGACACCAGTCCAGGAATGGAGTTTTGAAGAAGTGTAAGAGAAAGTGCGGAGCTTACGGGACTATAACACTGTGAATATTTTGAAAGGTATTTTAATTTGCAAAGACTGCTGTAATACTGATTTATTTTGATCAGTGTTCCTTGCTTTCCTTAGTCACTAAACACATTATATTTTACCCATTTACATGCTGAGGCTAGTTTGCTAAAGTAGAGGAGTGCAGATGGTACATCAAAGCCATTTGCCACTCTGGAGTTCCCTATCCAGACCTCATAATTCTACCAGTTAGTATGATTTTGTATGTAATCTGAAATAAAGTAACCATTTTTTCCTCACATAACTTCTTGACCTATCTATGTTTCTGTTTAGGATGGCTCTAATTTGCATCTGGAGGTGGAAAGGAGAAAAACCTTCAAGAAAAATGTCCAGCAATATTTGATATGGGTGAAAGGATAGAAAAATATTCTTGTTTTGTTCAGAGGTGATGGTTGGTTTTAACATCTGCCCTTTTTAATAATAAAATATTCCTTCACCCATGGCAGCATTTGACTACTTTTAAATTAATATTTACAACAAATTTGGCATACTCAACATTAGCATTTTTTCATTTTTAGCAGTATATAATGATTATATCCTTTGAGTATTTAATTTGAAATAAAAACTCAGTTGGGTTTCTGTAATAAACCCTCCTCCTGGGAAATGAACAATGCTTCTGCAATTGTTCAATTATCAAAACCTTCTACTATTGGAGTTAAGTTTTGTTATATCATAGAAATTTGATTCTTTTGTTCTGTGTCTGGTATTGACTTCATAGATTGACTTAAAGATTCGTCCCAATCCCAGATATGGCCCAATTCTCAATTTATCTAATTTCTTCTTATTCAGCGACTTTCATGTTCTATGTACCAAGATCCTTTTTAATTCAATTGTCTCCTGTGTAGGTCGAGATATTTTTGTTGTCATTATGAGGTTTTATTGTATTCTTGAGTGCTATCTTCCTCTCTCTCTAAATCTTCGTCTGTGCATTTTATTTTTAATTCATGTGGTAGGTTATTTATGGTTTTACCCTCTAGAAAGTATTTTGTTGAGACTTATGTCACTGTATGTTCTGTCTCATATTTCTCACAGCTTTTTCACAATAGTTGTCCATAGGAATAGCAGCTTTTGTCAGTTTCATTCATAATACATCTTATTTTATTCACCAAAGTCTGTTTAATCTTTCATTGGACCATTGCCGCATCTATGGCAGTAAAAATCTATTTTTTTATTTGGAATTGTTTTAATTCTTTTGAATTTATTCCTGGATATTGATCTGTTAGTACCATCTGGATATCATGGTTTTGTTACTTCCTCAGTTAGTTTTACAAAATCATCAGCGTTTTGATTTTTGATGTTAAAATATAAGCATATCTTGTGAGAATGGTCGACCAGTAGGTGTGGGTATTTTTTGTTGACCAGGATCCTCCGTAACCTCTGATGGTATCTATAGAAACTATCTTAAAGGGTACGTTGCTGACCTAGGTGTGACATTAATCAAATTTTGATTTTCTTCATGATTTATTCTTTAAGCCGATGTCACAAGTTTCACTAATCTTCTCTATGTTTATGTTTATAATTTGCGCTGTAAAGAATGGTTACTTTATTTATCATCACGCTCTTCCCAGGTAACAATAAGTATTGTGTACATATTTTAGTAATATTTTACTAAATTCTTCTGATAATGAGTTTTTCTCTTCTTTTCAATTTTATAATAAATTTCATTTTAGAATATTAGTTTTCTTATTGTTTTGTAGTTCTGTGCATCTTCTTTGATCCTTTTTTATGTCTTCTAATTTCACTGGGTTTACAATTTTTAATATGTCATCTAGAATTTTCATCAGGCTCTAGAACTGGATGCCTGTTTAAACGATCTGCCTCTTGGTTTAATTTTCCAGCATTATATTTAACTTTAAAATTGTATAGGACAGATAGTATGTCAAATCACCCAGTTCTTAATGTGTTCTTGCTTTTATATTTAAATTTTTAAAAGTTTATAATTGGGTGTAAAAATTCTCTTCCAAGTAGCCAATGTTACAATATATCACAACCTCTTTTATTTGTCAAGCACTCAAGGTAAATTGTTTATTTTTTTCCCTTGTGAGCTTCACTCAATTTTTCGAAAAAATGTCCGCTGGCTTATTATCCCCATTTTGTCGTTGTTTTAGAACAGCTCCGATTTCTTTTATGCGTGAGTTCTTTTCAATTGTTCCATTCTGATTCTACTGTATTTTCAAATCATGCCGAGTACCAATCTGTCAAGGAAAATTTTAGAATTTCTCTTCCACAAAACAGCGTTCACACTCATTTATCCATTGGCATGCGTTTGAGTTTATCCATTGAAATATATTGATAATAAAATCATTGGCAATTTTCTCAAATCTTTTACTTCAGATATTTGTTGCTTATCTTCTAAAACTTTCTTTAAAAGTTTCTCAATTATTTCATCTGAAGTACTCGGGTAGATTTTTCAACTTTTTCCTCTGTAGTCTCTTCTATGTAGTAGTTGTAAAATTGCAAATTTTCCTCTTTATCCAAATATATGTGTCTTCTTATTTACGAATCAGTGGTTTTTGTAAAAAATGACTTGCTCAAGGGCGGGAATATATTTTCAGAAAATGCCGAAGTCTATTACTATAACACTCGACGTAGAAATCATATTCATCAGGTGACAGTATCAACAGCTCATTACAAAAAATTTTAATTAGCAGAGGAAGCTGATTAAGTTGCCCTAAAACTTGCCACATACTTGTAATAATACTAAATGTTTATTTGTATTTTTACTTTAAAATTGACAGATTTAATGTCCTTTATTTATTTTATTGTAAAATTACATAAAAATCCATTAAAATGTATTTATATATATTTAAATTATAAGTCCTTTCTTTCTACTTTCTTCCATCTTTCTTTTCAGAATTTGTTGTATTGTCACTGAAATTGTCAATAATATGTACATAAAATGAAGAGTGTTAACTGCAGGCCAATTTTTCTCTGTAGTGAGTTTTGAAAAGTTCTGACATCAGTTTTCTTCTCTTTGTATGTTTTCATTGGTTTAAATAAAGACTGTATTCTCTATCTCACTTAAAAGGCAGTATCTCCCTTTAAAATTACCTTAATTCCAACATATCTCTTTACCAGTATTCCTTTCATTGAAAAGCCAATTGTTTGTAAGTAAATGATGTAACAAAACTCTTCCTACCCCAAGGATAATGTGACTAGGAACTAAACCATAACATTGGACAATTTTTTCTAGTGATAATGTTGAAGACAATAAATGAACAGATAAATGGATTGCTCATATGAAATAGAATACAGGTCTGTTATTACCTCAATTTTCAATTTTTTCTGAGTTAAGATATTGACTCAATATCTTTGCCATAATATGTATATTTCTATTGTATTTGTTTGTAGTTAATATGTACAGTGCTGTTCAAGATCATTTTCCCATAAATCTTTCCAATAAATTTGTGCCTAATTAACTTTGACTTTCTTTACACTATATGTCACTACCTGCTTTATACTGCACAAACCCAAAATCCTACTATTGAGATATCAGGAAAAATACTTCAAATACAGATATAAATTATTATTATATTTATTGTATTTATTAAATTTTTATGTTTTGAAGCATTTGTTTAAAGCGATACAGTGATTCTCAGTAGTAGGATTTTGGGTTGTCATTCAGCTACTGGAGAAACGATGAGATATTTCACTGATTCAAATAGTAAGCCTTCTTTCACTGATTGCAACACTATTAATTCCACTGGTTCAATTAGTTGTCACAGATTTCACTGATTCAAATAGTGAAGTTTCACTGATTCAAATAGTGAAGGTTTCACTGATTCAAATAGTAAGTTTCACTGATTCAAAAAGTGGACCCGTTTTCACTGATTCATTCAGTTCAATTCACTGATTCCCGGTGGCAGATTTATAACTACACAATCAGTGAATAGTCACTGTCAATCAGTGGTTTTCACTGATTCAGGCTGAAGTATCCGAAATGTTTTATATTTACCAAGATCTGAACATTTATGTCTGGGAACAGTGGTAAAAAATCCTCCAGTTCTGATAACTTACAAACGTAATACATTTAATTATAATCAATGAAAGTTTTGTAAAAGTACGTGTATCAGCGTCGTGCGTTGTGTTATCAACAATATTTGCTTTTGAAAACACAGTATCTTCAGATATAAAACATTCACTATCTTGATTCGCTAACTTAACCTCATATTCGCTCCATTCATACTCACTTGCTCCTAGTAGGTCAAGACCTTAAAGAAGTCCTTGTCACAACCAAATGACCCAAATGGCCGCAGATAAGCATTATAGTAATTAACGAAAAGAGTGAATAAGAGAAGTGAATTGTATAAATGTATGTTCCACGTTCACTCATGCTTGTATGAAAACGAGCGAATAGCGAGTTTTCTTATTCACGTACATCTTACCTTATCCACGTGCTACCTTCAATATTTTGTTTCTCATTTAAGAATAATTTAAATTTTGATAAATCAAAGCATAACTTTACCATTTGAAGCATCTATTTAATGACGTCCTATTGCTTCTGAAAAACTAGTGGTGCTAAAATAGTATTTAATCTCTCGCCAATAATAATGGAAATTAAATAGTTTCAATAGAAAATTAAATGGTTTCATACAAAATTTTTATTCAAACTTTAAGTGAAAATATATTTCTGGTATTGTATTCACGAACATATGAGATGATTTTTTTAGCATACAATATTCTTCATGAAGCAGTATGCAGAAAGTAAAATAATTAAAAGTTAATAAATATACAACACTAATAGCGTTGGCAAACAAATGCAAATACATCGAAATGTATTAGTAATTATTATAGTATTGTAATATTCTACAAATTTATAAAGTGTTAGTTTATTATTACTGCCCAACGAAAGGCAGCCGCGTCATCGTCTTCTGTTATCAGCGTCGCCTTCAGAGCGTGCGTAACGCCGAGTTAGAACAATGGATTACAACAACAATGACAATGACATCTCACTGTTCCTTTTCACATTTAACACAATTAAAGGAAGCAATTTAAAATGAAGTAACATAAATATAATATAATTTAATAATAAAAAAATTAAATATGAAATAATAAACAAATTCTAACTTACTTAGCATCCATCTGCCTAACAGACGATTGAAGGCTACCAATTTCAAATTGATTTTAAATAATTTCTAAAATTTTAATTTATAAGCAATATAACAATAGCTCAATGCAGAAACGGACAAAAATATATACATTCCAACATGTAGCATCCAACTGCCACAAAACACTAGTAAAGTACGATCACGAATCACAAGATATTCAGAGCAGGAACAAGTTTAGATGCCCAATTACTCAAAAATCATTTTTCGAAAAATTCAACATGACCTTATTTGAAGATCTGTTTTTCAATTAACCATTTCGTTAAGAAAAATGTATCTTCATAGTGTAGTTGAAGGAAGACGATAAAAACCGTTTCAATTTCGAAAAATCAAGGTTTTCAACCAACGTGAGACCTGCACTATTCTCTAAACCTTCAGACTATCTAACTACAAAATTTAATGAAAATCGATGGCGTAATTTTTTTAATTTTATAAATGTCCCAGGGCGTCATGTAAAGAACCCACCAAAATTAAAATATCGGTTTCAAATTAAAGGAACCATACTTCCCAGATTGTATAAGGAATATCAATTGAAGAAATCGGCTGAACTGTTAAGCGGCTAGCGTTGTTCACCGATGGACGGACAGTCAGGCGGACGTTTTGCCGTCAATCGATTTTCGGTATCAAGGACCCATAAAACTTGGATTCTGGCTATACTATGTGCTAGAGGATTTTTTTCTAAATATAGCTACTAGATTTATCCACTTTTTCGTTACCAGGCCCCTGTAATAAGAGTTTTCTGGCGCAAAATTCGTCGTTTTTTCGCGCAGCATTACGTAGCATTATCTTCTTAAGAAATTCCACCTTAAGTGCGAGTTAAACATCTATTTTAGTGGGCTTTGCTTTGTGTTTCTTTTTGCAAGCAATATTTGCATGAGAAGGTAGTGAACATACATACACACACACACATACATATACACATACACACACATATATACACACATACACACATACATATACACACATAAAACACATACATATACACACATATACATTTACACACATACACACATATACATTTACACACATACACACATAAACATTTACACACATACACATTTACACATATACACACTTACACATATACATATAATACAAGCTGACAAAGTCAATGAAAATATTACTTCACGAAAGTAAGACAAAGAGATAGAATACAACAATGATAAATTGGGAAATAAAAAAACCTAGTCATTGCTGACCCAGTTTTTCTATAGCGTACTTTTTAGAACGGGTAAACACAACTTACGTTTACTTTTTACATCTGTAATTCTAATACCAGATGGCTAAACATGTAAAACATTTAATTTATTCACGCTAAATATTTTACGTTGTTCCATTAATCAGCTAGTTTAACGTTTACTTCACCAATTTAGTTTTATTCATTCGTTGTTTACATGTAGTTGATGTAGGTACGTAATCCGAGATGTACATTTTTGTTCATGTTTCATGGCCGACTGTAAACACCTTGGCCACGTTTGTGTTATGGTGATTTAATTGAACGAGTAGTTTCCTTTTCTGAATTCTGATTGGTAGGTGTAGAGTTTTAATTGCACGGTGGAATTTTAATTGCACCCAATAATAACCGATAATAACAAAAAAATTCTATTAATTTTACGATTGTATTAAAATTTAATTAAGGTATTTATATTATAAAACTTATTAATAATAGAAAGCGGTATGACATATGGGCCATTTTCTACCTTTCTCTTGAGTCACTGAAATTTGGTTGAGATGACCTCAACTTCTTTTGAAACTAACATCCTTGGTGGTTTATATACAACTATTTTGGTGGTTTTAATAGAGTATGGTGGTTTAATGGTGGTAATATATTGAGGTTTTAATGATAATCAGCACTATACCACAATATCATAAATGCACTTCCTTTTGGAGAACAATACCAAGGGAGAGCCCTCGGCCATGAAGAGAAATGATTAGGCAGAGGGCGGAAAGGACGATTAGTACATGCGTGTATACGTATATCCGTATGTACTGAGTGCGTGAACGTGAATGTGTATGTGTGAAAGCGAGGGGATATGGGAGGTGGATAAGAAGAGAAGGAACGAACAGATACGAGGACGACGATGGGGAGACGAAGTCGGAACACAGACCTGGAAGTACGTGAGTTAGAGAAGCGAAACTCAACGAGAGGCTGGGGTGTAGGAACTGAAATAAGAGCATCGCTATTCTTCGCAGCGCATTATTTTTGTGGTATGCACAAATGTCAGAAACCGGAGGTGCCTTTTGTGTTCACGTGGGCGCAACAGAGTGTAGACTATGGAACGAGCGTGTTTCACCGGCAGCAGAACATTGACTTCTGATTGCCAATTAGTCAAAAATAAATCTGCTTTGATACATTTTTACATTTAGTGTTCACGTGTACTATAGTAGAACATTACAGAAAACAATGAACACACTGCACGAAAGAGGTAGCACGTAGTTTTATTGAACTAATCCAACATTTTAATTGTTTTGATCACTTATTCAGAAAATATCCGATTAAGTATTTTATTGGGATAAGGATGCAAAAGAGGACATAAATAAAGAGCTATCAGTTAAGGAGAAGAAGAACCAGATGATACAGTAGAATTTGAAACGGAATGTACTTCAGAATCTTGGAGAATGGTCATGCCTTGAGGTCAATGGTGGAGACAAGAGAATATTCAGGACCATGAACTAGTAACATATATCGAAATAGTACTTTCGTGTAAATGTACACAAAGTGAAATTGTGTTTGCTTAACTAAAATATTCTGGAAATAGATGACCAATTCTGGAGACATGATTTGAAGTGCCTGTGAGCAGTTAATCATTACTAAATGATCTTGTAACGAAAGCCACATACCATCTGAAAATAAAAAATAATTAAATTAATTTATTCCATAAATTCCTAATTTAGAGTTGAGGTTTTGATATTAACAAACACATTAGTATAAAAACGATAAAGTACCAAGCGAAGAAAATTCTGTACAATTAAATTGCATAAAATCTTTCGCAACTATTTCAGGTGCTTAGACCATCACGAAAGGGCGACGAACAGGACGAGGTTGGAGCGCGGAATGGAGCCAGTTCCAGAACTCGTAGGCCTTGCTGATCTGCGAGAAAGGCAGGCGGAGACAAACACCGCGGCGCGAGGTACCGGCCGTTGCGCAACGAGTGCTGGACTTCACACAGCTTGTCTCCTTTCCTCGAGTTCGAAAATGAACAGGTCACTTCCTGTAATCGCCGTTAATTCGGCTCAGGCCGCTGCTGTACAATACAGAATGTTATCGAGGTTTCATGGATACTGTGGATATTGCAAAATGAGCGAGCGTGAAAACGCGTACTAATAAGTTGTTTTATTTCAGAGTTCAGCGTTTATTTTAGATTGATTGTATTTTTCGTGTTTCCGGGCGCGTCAACTGCTCTGGTCATTAGTCCCGTTAGCGTAGTGCAGGTTTTTTCCTCGGGAGGTTGCGGTAATCTTCCCCCGCTGGATGGCGAGATCTGGCGCCGACTTACCGTCGGCTAGCGAGGTTTCCCCTAACCAGGACTCTCCACTGCGGGGCACCGCCCAGGTGGGAAAAGCTCTAAGCTCCCGCACCGGTCTCCCGGGATATGGTGAGTGTAGTGCATGTTAGTGTAAGGGTGTGTGTAGGGGAAGGATAGGACAGCAGATGGGAAGGACAGATCGCGCGCGATCCGTGGCCCGTTGTTGGGGTATCTCCGGCATTCGCCTCGTGTTGATCGGAGAAACCACGAAAACTACAGATCAGAGCAGCCGGCCACTAATTCTCCTCCAGACGGCGACTGAATTCGACCTAGCTGAAAGCTAGTGTCGAAAATGCTACCGCCGTTAGGACTCAGACCTAGGACCTCCCGGTCAGAGGCGCTGTAGTGACATCAGTTGATGCACTGAGCTACCGCTCCGGTTTTATTTTAGAGAATCTGAGGATCTCAATATTTGGAAGCTTAGCTGGCGAGTTGCCATTGTGAAATCTTTGGCTAGGGATATTTCTCCTACATCTGACCAGAGAAATGACATGGTTGCCCGATTTTAAAATGATTCATTTTAACATCTCAATGATAATTGCTTTTAGTAATTTTGTAATTGACGTTGTTTTTCAGCAAACTCTTGGTCCTTTTAAATTATAAATGCATACCTCTTCTACAATGGCACATTCGCACATGTAGTTCTTATTTTACGGAAATACAATTCTTAACGGTCTATAAAACGTTGATCCTGTTTTCTATTTACACGAACCGTTTACTTTTCATTTCTCCTGATCTAGATTGAGAAGAATTAATGTAAACAAATACACCTCGTCATTTATTTCATTAGTTAAATAGTAACACAAATATTCGTTAGAAATATGCTGTCATGACCATACGACTATTATTTTTAAGAACTAAAAACATTTTAAGTAAAAAGAAAGTCATAAATGTATGACTAATTATATAAAGCTATTTTATAAAGTATCTAATTAAGCGAGATCATTTTGGGGTTGCAATTGCAACATACTACTGATTACAACAGTTGCCGGTATTTTTATTTAATACTACGATCATTATGAAGGAGGATGACAATATAATATCGAGGAAGATGCACTAACCTGACCCTACGAACAGTTAATACATATATCTATTCTTTCGGGTTTCCGGACGCGGTAACCTATATACACATTAGTCCGTAAATAGGGTGCATGTTTTATCATGGGAGGTGGTGGTGGTGGTCTTCCCTGGTGGATGACGAAATTCGGTGCTGACCTTCCGTCGGTTTGCGGGGCTTTCCGCAGCCACGTATCTCCGCCAGCGAGCAGCGCCCCAGCTGAGACAGCTTTAAGCTTTCGACGTGTGTGGGAGTGTAGTGCATGTAAGTGTGTGTCTGCACAAGGGGCATCTCTCTCGATTTTGTGAAATGTATTATCTTTTTAGATTTACCTATTGCTCCGATTGTCTCGATTTGTTCTATGAATCTCTACTTTGCAACGAAAACGATATGATGGAATAGCTACAATTCGGATCTCGTAAAAACGTTGATGACTATCCGCAGATGGAGCAACCAAAGTTACCGACTTTGGACCGTCGATAAATTGGTTTGTATACGTATTCGTTCTATACGGAAGAGCATTTGGAATATGAAAGTTGGCTCTAATGTTTGTGTCCGATATTGGGATTGTAACACAATGTTCTGTACAATTTCACCTGGGCATTTATATTATTAAATTATTTATAGCGAGAAAGTGTTATGGATTGCACAAGAGTCTGGTTTTCATTAGCTTTATCTCCATTTACATTTTCGCTTACATCATTTTGATGCTCCTTGAGGTAACTACCTGTCAACAGTCTTACTTTTGTGTTGATGGCATCTTTTAACTCATACAAAATACTCATACTCTTTTATTATGATATAAACAAAAGGACACGCTGATCTCGCTATTTAAACACGAAGAGATTACACGCAGATTTCAAGATCAAAATATATTTATTTTCTTAGAAACAAGTGAAACAATAATAGAATATAAACACGTAAAGATAATTTTCAAAGAAAACAATAAATTATCGAAACAATGTTTGCAGAGCAAGCTTCTTATATTCCATGCATTTTATTCATGTTGCTTTACTCTTAGTTAGCAACGAAAATGTTGAATCTGCTGATACCGAAGATTGAAGCTGCTGTACCAACAGTGTCCGATGTGACCGTAAGATCCGTCTCCGACACGAGTCTCATTAATACTGATGATTCCGAGCCATCAGGGTCCGAGGTCTGCGATAGATCCTGTTGACGACAGGCATTTGCATTACCGCTGCCTTGCCTAATGACGATGATAGTGGGGAAGTGCGTGGGAGGACTCTCTCCGTTACCCATCCGACACCATCTTCAAACAAAACCTCGGTGATTCAGCGACCGTTTAGCTTCTGGCACTGATTCATTGGCAAACTAGACAAGATTTCGTTTGCAATTAGAAAAACAAATAATCCAACAGCTCAATGCTTCAGTAATAAATGACCATCTAGTTGGAAATAAAGCAATATAATAATAATAATAATAATAATAATAATAATAATAATAAATTTACAATTTTAAAAATTACAGTTGAGGCGTTCGGATGTTCGCAATATCGCAATTTCTATTTCAAAATTAAAAAATATTCCACATGATTTTGGTGTAATGTTTCAGAAAGCATTCCGAAAAAATTAGAAAAATAAGTACCAGGTTTTACTAAGAATGAATCTTCGGTGCTGGTCAATCCATTTCAATTGGTTCAGCACTGATCGCTCGACCATCTCGAAAAAAAAAATATCATATTTTGTACATAAATTTTATTATGTTTTGGCAGTTAAAAAATCTTTAATTTATTTTTATTGTATCTGGTTTACAAATGGCGGTCATGTTTTTTACGCCGTGTGGCATTTTCCGTTTGTGAAGTTTACTCGTTTCAAAACTATTCAGATTCTGGTTTGTTCTAGCGTTCTACAATAAAAGGTATTATATTGTTATACTATGGCCTATGAATCGAAATATCTTTTATGTTTTTATTTAGAAATATTTACAACTAAATCTACGGAACGCAAATGAACCAAGTTCGATTTTCAGAGAGTGATTTCTTAAAGAAGGAATCCCAGCGTTAATTTTTTCTGTGCTTTTACACATTGCAGTATTGTTACCTTTTTTATAAAATATCATCGGTAAATAACTTACCCCTTGAAAATTAAACCCTCTTAAAAATTGGAATTTCTATTTTTCCAATTTTTTATTGTAATATCTCTGTTGGGGACCAGATAAAATCTGAAAAATTGCACACATAGTAGATCACTATGATGCCAAACTTCAGTAAAAGTTCACCTTTTAGGTTGAACTCAAAGTTTTAAAAAATATGAACATTTCACGTGTATTTATTATTTATGTATTAACTGAGAATGTAACAAGTATTTTGAAATACCTGCATACGCTCTCTTAAGTCCAATTTCATTAAAAACAAATTAATTTTTGAAAATTACATTAAATAATTGTTCTTGTTTTTACATTCTCGTATACATACATGTATATACTAAGTAATACACATAGTATAGAAAGTTATGTAATTTGCGGAAAATCAATGTCGAGATTTCAACGGAAACACAGGTTTGGGTCCCTAATACGACAAAAACATTTGTTTTCGAATCATCCGTCTAACGTCGAATCCGTCCTAACGTCTAACGAACGTCTAATCCATAAAGACTAATTAAAATGTATCAACAATATAAAAGCAATCCCATCGGAACAATTCAGTTCAAACCGAAACCATTCTACCACCATCAATTATTGAGTTTAACTGAAGACATAGCTAACGGATTTCATTAAAGAACATACAGTGACAATTTTCTCGACAACTCAGACATATGCCGAGTTTGGAAAGGTCTCTATACAATGCAAACTTTAGGTATTCCGAATACCTACTAAAGATCAGGAAAGTTTCCTCACGAACAGATTGTTTGAATTTAAAGTCAACACAGACACATCTACCCTCACACCATTGCCGCAGAGTACCACAGGGTTCAGTTCTCTTCCCCCTTAGTATTTAACATTTTCAGTCATGAGATTCCAATCAAGGCGAATCTAACGTTGCTTTATACGCTAATGATATGACACTATTCACTTCTCACAGGTATATCGTAATGAGCGAACGAGAATTTCTAAACGATCTAAACAATTATATCAGATGATCTCAGAAATGGAGAATGAGGCTAAATTATGGGCATACTAAATGCCCAGCAAAGATATTCACATTACGCCAACCGAAAAATCCTCCCGAACTTAACATCAAGGAAATTTCATCTCGCGGACTTCTTCACCGGAAGAACTGAGGAGTATTATTTGCAAAAAGACAAACGTGAATCCCATATCAGCAACTGCTAATAAGCTTTGGTCAAAACGTCAAAATGTTCTCCTTAATGAATTCTTGATATGCTACTAGCATCGAAAGCCGAATATTACTGTACAAATCAACCCACTCCTAACCTGTGCATGTGCAGTATGGGTGGCGTGCACCAGTAACATCAAAGTTAGTTGTATTCCAAATTAAGTTCTAAGAAATACTCTCAAGGCACCATGGTTTATTCCAAATTCCCAAATTCATCGCGAGCTAAATATAATGCCACTAGACGAACATGTAAGTAAAATAGTCGACCATTTATATCAAAATTTTTACTCTTCACCCTGTTCCACAATATTTAATCTCGGCCGTCTTGACGTCTTTGACAAACCTTTGAAACTTGACCATATTCACAGTAGTAATGAGATACTCCTTTGCTATGGATGGCCATATCCAAAACGTTTTAACATAAAATGTATTATTTTCAACCTCTTCGAGACAAATGACAAACGAGAAGAAATAAATTTAAAAAATTGTTCTCTCTCTTGTGCATGTTTAGAGGACGTCTCTCTCAGCGTCAAGTTGTTTCTCGCCGAGGTCCACCGACCTGTGAAACACACTGCTTTTGTAGTCGCTTGCACGAGTGCCCTCCATATCCATGCGTGTTGCCGACGCAAATCCTAGAGAGCGGTATAGTGTGCTGCTCTCTTTGGCGCTGATGCAACAGCGGGTCCTCAGCGGCTTCATACAATTCAACGCGGTCCCGGAGACAATTGTTCTCCGAGTAATTGGCGACATCGTGATGCGACAGAAACATAACCATAGCTATTGACGCTAATCCACATGAGGATGGTAGAACGTGAAAACCGTTCTTTTACACATTCTCACAATAAACCACATACATAGCACTTATGCAATTCTATTCAATTGAACAATGAAACGGTTAAATGTTGATGTAGCTTAGAAAGTTTGGAAATTTTAGTGTTTTTTTTACAAATCGTTCGTTTTAACCTCAATCTAGTAGGTAGTTGTCAATTTTATGTTCGATTATACTGCAGATGAGTAAACAGACGTTTCTACTATATTAAACTGTTTGCACGAATTATAGGTGTCATTGTTTTCAAAAGTGGCTCTGTGAAAAAACAGTCGTAAGCGTCTACAAATTTATAACACATTTAGGCAATAAAACGATTTAATGTTATAGAGACCAGCAAAGTAGATGTGACGAACGATTTCTCTTCAGAAATAGCCTAAGAGATGTTAGGAAAACATTGCAGTGGCTTATCAAAGTCTATTCACCCTCTCTTTCAGTGCCATTTCGCTTGCACTCCCAACTGCAAGAATTTCTCTAGAAACTTCTCGCTTCTGTTTCATCCGAACACACAAGATCTCTGGTTTAATCCAAGCCAACCGGGGGTGCAACTGGCATTCACGCAGCAACGAGTCCCGCGAGAGTGCGCGTACAAGCGAACAGCGGCATCCATTTTTAGAAGCGCAAAGGTGGAGCGACGCGGCGGCAGTGGGGCAGGGAGGGGCGGAGCAGGAGAGGCGGGAGGCAGGGAGGAGGGGCAGGGAGGAGGGGGCAGGGAGGGCGGGCAGGGAGGGGAGGGGCAGGGAGGGAGGGGCAGGGAGGGGGCGGGGCAGGGAGGGGCAGGGAGGGGTGGGGCAGGGAGAGGGAGGCAGGGAGGGAGGGGCAGGGCAGGGAGGGGAGGGCGGGCAGGGAGGGGCAGGGCAGGGAGGGGCGGGGCGGGAGGGGCAGGGCAGGAGGGGGCAGGGCAGGGAGGGGCAGGGCAGGAAGGGGAGGGGAGGGGCAGGGAGGGGAGGAGGGGCAGGGAGGGGGCAGGGCGGGGCTGGGCGGCGCGGCGGCGTTCGGAGTTCGAGCGCGGCCCGGCGCGGGCGCGGCGGGCGCTTGTTGCTTTGCTGGAGCGCCGCCAGAACGCCGCGTCCTACGGATGTCCTTCTCCCACCGACCCTACGGGCTTTCTTTCCCTTCTCCCGACTCCTGCAGCCCTACGCCACCATCTGCAAATGGCGCTCTGCTATCACAGCAACTGCATCTTTCGTTCATAGCGAACGATAGTATTTTCTTGCACCATGATTCCTAAAATTGACATCACCGTCATTTGCAACTGACTGCGCCTCAAATAGCCGAACGTGCACATGGGTAAATAAATTAAATATGCATGATCAAATTTCAATATTTACTAATTTCCTGTTCCATTGATTTTTATATGCATGGCAATTAAAAATGATTCGATTTTCAAATTTGATTCATCAGTTTGTATAAAAATGGTTTTAACAGCCTAAAGTACGTTTCCTTTCACGTTAAAAATTAATACGAGTTTACGTAAGAATGGAAATCGATATTCTAATTTTACATTTCGAAGTCTGAAAATATTAACTTCTTGCAGAAATGTTTCTCTGCAAACCCCTTTCCTTTCTACCACTTGCTAATGTCTATGTCCTGGAAGTTTCATCTCCGGGGAGCAATGGCACGGACACAGAATCGTACTACACAGAGAAAGCTATCCTCAATCTGTGTACCAAATCATAAACATGGTCGCCATATTGAAAGTGTGTAAGCAGCTGTGACCGGCATTTTTGTATGGTGAATGGTGGTAGAAAGTGCCTTTTATTTTCGTTTACTCGTATTTGGTGTGTGATAACTAGCAAAAACATACGTAACTGAGTGGACATCTGCTTTGTATAAGCAGAGTGTTAACATCGCATGCAAATATTAATAAAACCTAGAGATAAAAAGCTAAAGAATTATAAGTATACAACTAGCAGTACTACACAATGTCTAGAATTTTGTAGTTAGATTCATTTTCTTTCGTCTAGGCTAGATCATCAGATTCCACATACTCTAGCCAGCTGCCATCTATCTCCGACCAAAGTACATTTCTTTGAAATTTTCTCAATTCTTCATGTCCTACTACTATTGTAGAATCAAATATTTCTTAAAACTATTAGAGAAGAGTAAAATCCGGTCCATAATGATTTTCATTTACAAATTTGGAGCCGTTTTAAGAAAATATCGTTTAAGTATTACAAAAATTCAAGAATGTAGCTCTTTTTCAAGAATCTATTGAGTTTTCAAAATTTCATTTGAATGCAATAGTGTTTACAAATTACTGAAATGTGCGCATTAATAGGCGTGAGAGAGATTTCAAATGAATTACATTTGTGTAATTTTTAAAACAAAATAACACACAAAAATGAAATTTATGTCATAATAAACACTGAAATTATCACTACCCGTTGGAAAAGTTAGAAGAAAAATTTGGAGCCGTTTCTGAGAAATGAGTTCAGAGCTGACTCTTGCGATTCCTTTGCTCCAGTTTCAGTGTCGGTCCGCTGCGCATATGGCTCCTGAAGAAGAAAGGAGCCGCCTTCTACTTTCCTTTCTGTGTAGTATCTATCCTGTGGCACGAGATGCACTCTACAGACCTCTCAGCGTACCTGCGTGCTAATAGCTGACTCAGTCGCACTCTCACATAAAATGAAGAATATTTTAAACGCATAATTCACTTTCGAAAAGGGCGTCAGACTTTAGTAGCTGCAAAGATTTGTTTTGAATGATTAGAAATGTCGCGGAAGTTGGATGTTTCCTTGTGTGTTGTGTCACAGTGGGGATACACAAATCCGTGTATTACCGTTCGGCAATCATCCTTTTATTCGAGCAGGGCATATAGCATAGGGTTTGGTTTAATATTTCCGGGTACGTCATCTGCTATGGTCATTGGTCCAATTAGTGGGTAATGTTTATTGTAGAAGTTAGAAGCCACCCCCTTGGATGGTGATACTGACGCCGACCTATGTAGGCTTGCAGGATTTCCCCTAGGGTATTTCCTTCTCGGCCCCGGTGTGTGGTCAGTAATGCATGTAAGTGTGTGTGTGTGTGTGTGTGTGTGTGTGTTGTGTGTGTGTGTGTGAGAGATGATTGGTCAAAGTAAAGAAAGAAAGAAAGAAGAAAGAAAGAAAAAGAAAGAAAGAAAGAAAGAAAGAAAGAAAGAAAGAAGAAAGAAAGAAAGAAAGAAAGAAAGAAAGAAGAAACAAAGAAAGATACAAAGAAAGAATGATCCTGCGCGTCCATATCTGTTAGTATACAGCTGTGGCTTTCGCCTAGAACTGATCGGAGAAACTCGAAAAACTACAGATAAGAGCAGTTGCGATAGAATTCTCCTACAGACAACGCTGAATACGAGATAGCTTAAACAGCTTGTCTAGTGTCGAAAATTCGCCTGATTGAGACACGAACTCTAGGACTCCCGGTCAGGTGGCTGAAGAGACAACAGCAATTCTGGCTCTTGCTAAATCTGCCGGTCCACGATACTGACACTTATGCCGTAGAAAATGATACGCCGGCAGTGGGCCCGACGACCCTTCAGCTCCGATAGCTGCTGCTCCATTTTCTCTTCGAAACAGTTGGTACGCTGAGGTAGCCGATCGCACAATCGTATCGCTTAGCGGCTCGGCACTGTCGGCTCGACTTGTTTCTTCGATTTTCCATTGTTCAGAGAAAGCAATAAAATGTGTTGTATATTTACGATTACGATAGTAAAACAATAAGTGTGTTTGTAAGGTTTGAAATCCATTACAACCGTATACCTAATATGAACATTAAGAAACATCGATAATATTTCCAGACAGCATGGAAGAAAAACATTTTGTAGATTGTGCATGAGGAAGCTATGCCAAATGTTTCGTTACGACACAGTGCTTTGTAAAGTGAAGAAATTTAATCACAGCGACATTACACAGTTAATCATGCAGCTGAATGCAAAGTATCCTGAAGAACGAAAAATTTTCCTGCTCTGGAAAACAATGCGACTCAAGGGTAAGTATTGCACATATTTTGATGTTCCCATGTTTGTATTAGCAGTAGCATAACACAATACAAAATAGCTTAATATTATCACTTACTGCAACATTTGAGTATTAAGTAGAAAATGTTACTAATTAAAGTATAATAGACATACTTATAGTGGTAGAAAATAAAATAAAGCAAATTGCGCAATTTATATGTTTACAATTTTAAATTTATTTTATCTAATAGACCTTCAATAAGTGGAAGAAATGACACGACTACTAAACCATAATATGCATTTCAGTTTGTAATATATTGCAGGACTTCTCATTCGAGATATACACATTTCGACGTAAAATTGCATACAGTTGTACATTCATCGAAACATGTATTATTCCTGTTTAAAATTTAATTTTTAATTCAGTGCCGCAGAGCAAATCAAAAACTTTTAAAAGAGAACCACGAGAAACAGTCTCCACGATTTGACTGCAAAAAGGCATCACATTTCTTTTTATAAATATTGAATTTAAACTAATGTCAGATCTATTTCTTCCTTCTCACCATTTGCGATTCAATTGGAAAGATTCATTCACAAAATGCAGATGAAGATGGTTCAAGGTTCTTTTTTATTTTAGTCACTAGACAGAGACACCATCATGCATGTGTCAGCGTTCAGAAAATGATATTCGTGTTTTATATTCTAAATTAAACAATAAATGATACAACTATGCAGATGTTAGTTATGTGCTAAAACAAATGACAACAAATGTAAAAAAATTAATAAAGGAGGACAGTTAAAATACAAAGCAGAACAGAGGACAATTGAATAGTTTATTTAGAAACCGTCAAACGCTAAAATCCTCATTTCGAGAAATGGAAAAGTATTCTTTCGATGTAGGGTTGTTTTCTGATTTCAAAATATTTTTAGTGTTAAAGCAGTTGATAAATGAATAGTTTTCCTGTAAATATGTTTCTTACTGATTTCATTATACATTTTATTATTATTATTATTATTATTATTATTTTATTTTAGCCAAACATCCCGTAAAGGGCAAAGGCCTCTTGCTTTGCTTGAGGTTACAGTAGGTTGATATTCAATTTCATTAAAATCGATTAATACACTGTGGATCATCATCTTCTTTTTGCTGTTCATACCCAGTTGCCTCCATATTGTTCTCTCTTGGGCCAGTCTCGTCCAGGTGGGACCAGCTGCTTTGCATAGCTCGTCTGTCCATCTTCTCCTCTGTCTCCTTGGTTTCCACCATACCGAGGTCCCAGGTTGTCGTAGTGTATGCCCATCGTTGCTGGTCTTGCCTTATAATGTCCTCCCCAATGCTTATTTTGGCTTGCCTACTGCCCTCTTTAATTTTAGTCTTTTTCTAATTTCTGTAGATGCTATTTTGTCTAAGGGGCCTAAAAAAGGTAAAAAAGATAAACCTCAAATTAAAAGGTAGTAATGGACTCGTGCATCATTATACATTTAAAAAAGTTTAAACTCATTGCATTGATGGGATTCTGCAATAAATGACCAGAAATAACTAGTTTTGATTTGTAACAAATGTTTACTAGGATTGATCACTTGTAGTAAATTGTGAGTGTTTTTTTTTATTGTTTATTACATTAAACAAAATAATTTTAGAAAATAAACTTTTGCACAAAAAACTTGAAAAATCAGACTTATTATTTGTGAGCAATGAGTTCTCCTCTGCACTTCGTTTTGAATTGTCATTTTAAGTTTTCTCTCTCAATTTAGCGTTTGTGCTTTCACACACATCACAAACATCAACCTGAGACTGATCAAATAATTATCAAGCTTTCATTAAAATATTTAATATAAAGCTGTACTTCACTCATCTTTCAGATCAGGTTGTCATTTTGGAGGCGTTCAGGTAGCATCTGAGATACTTTTCGGTTTATTACCGTAGTGGGTCTCTTCGAAATGTAGTCACAGATACGAACACTAACAGCTCCGACACAGCATTACCACTCCTGCTCTCCTTAGATCAGAAGGGCCTTGTTATAAGCAATAACGACAAATCCTACTTACTCTGTCTCGTGAAATGTCTAAATTTTCCCAGAAACATTCTTGCAAACTGGTTTGTGATGTACCGCTTATCTTTAAGTGATAAACATATGATTAATTTTCTTATTCGATATTGAAGGTTACTATCCTCAGATTCCTCAGATCTTTCTCATGACATAATTCATCTTCGAGTTCTGTTTCTTACGTCTTCGTCGAATTTCTTTTGCCTCTCAAAGTTTGAATACCATGTATCTTGAATGTTTTATTCTCTAAGAATAAAATTTTCTACGTCTTGTTAGGGAGTAGGTCTTTCAAGGCTGAAGATAAAGTGCGCGTAAATACTAGGTGGCTGCCCTTTGAGCTAGTAAGTTTCAGTCAGGAAATGAAACATGTGATAGCACTGAAGGTGCAAAGACTTTAACAGGAATACGTACTAACCAAATATTTATTTTTAAAGATGACTACATTTAAAGAAAAAGTAAATATGAATTAAGTTTTTTAATTATTCAGATTTTGAGTCAAGTTAGATGATTCCTACATTTCTTGAAAATTGCCACTGTTGCCTCTATTGTTAATATTGTACCTTTATCAAACATTCAACGATGCGGGAACGCGTTGGCCAATGCTGAACATCTCTGCCTACCGTTGTCATCGTCATTCGAAACATCCCTTCCAACAGTGTTCAAAACCTTACAGACATTCCTTTGCTCTGTGGAGCCCATCTCCGTCACAGTAACTTCATCACCGTCGTCGGCACTTTCGCTCTCGCGTCACCTCGCCATCGCCATCGCCAAACGCCATCGTATCGCCATCGCACCGCCATCGCCACCGCCACCGCCATCGCCATCGCCATCGCCATCGCCACCGCCATCGCATCGCCATCGCCATCGCCATCGCCATCGCCACCGCCACCGCACCGCCACCGCCACCGCCATCGCCATCGCCATCGCCATCGCCATCGCCATCGCCATCGCCATCGCATCGCCACCGCCACCGCCACCGCCATCGCCATCATCCGCCATCGCCATCATCGCCATCGCCATCGCCATCGCCGCTGCAGCCCACCACGTGGTTGCGGTGTCTCCCTCATTAGCGCAGTCTTGTCTCCCTCGGGCCCGGCGCTGCGAATGAAAACGCATGGACAACGCGAGTAAGCATTCGTCAAGAATTGAGCAATCTGGAACGTAAGGAAAGTCTCGTCTTTCATGTAGAAGAAAATTTTCACTCTTTAGACACAATTCGCTATAACGACTTGACACAATTCGCTATAGGCATTTAATCTTGCATTCATTACCAAATTCATTTCTTATTCAATACCACAGGCACCAGTGATCGCTTAGATAAAGTTAAAATACGTAGTAAAAAATTTTTCAAAGAATATATTTATCAGGAATATCAAATTTTATACAATTTCTACAAATTCATTATAGTTTACTATAATGAATTAATTAATAAATTAATGAATAATTAATAAATTAATTATAATGAATAATGAACATTTATGTTCTTCCTTATCGTCGTTCAAAATCAGAAGAGTCTACGAAGAATGTGATCATCAACTCTGCTATTGATCAGGACTGGTGGAATTTCGCACTTATCATTAACGATCCATCGTAGTGTCTTTATCACAATGTAAGCAGTTTACAATGTCTTATTTACGTTTCCCTTGTTATAAAATTCATATTCCCGAATTGACCTGCTGAACTCGGGGCCCCTGCAAAAGCCAAACTGATAATTCGATTTTGGAGGTTATTTATATAAAGACTTAACATTTTCAAACTTTCTTAAAATGGCTTCAAAATTATTTGTTGAATTTTTCTTTGGGTAGGACGCTTAAAAATAAAGCTTAGCCCCTAGTTCGTCGACCTCTGAATTTTCGAAATTGCAAAATTCCATTTTTCAGCAAATTCCTCAATAATAAAAGTGAGATTTTCCTTGATAAAATCTGTTCTTAATAGGTAGATCTTTCAATAACGAAATGAACAATACAACAAGTGTAGAATATAGGCAATTCTAAACAAGATTTTCTCAAAAACGTCATTTGTTTTCCTCGTAAAAAGGTAAGTAAGAGCATACAAATGGAGCATATCCTACTTTCAATGAACTCTTTTCTCGAAAGTTGCCAAACAAATTTATTACAAAATCACAATATTGATGGGACTTTTTATTATTTTACAAAATCTATTTATAAAAAATTAGATCTTTCGATGAAAAAATTAGATTCTTTCACATACAAATTTTTGAAAATATTAGAATCATGAAATTTTTAATTTAATGAAATGAAGAAATTTGTTTTCGAACCTGTCTTGCCTTCAATATTATAGCTACATATTCATTTTCAGTGGAAATCTGCTTCTCATTATTATATTTTTAATTATGCATTAACAGTTTTTTCACATATAACATGTAACATAGAAAGTTATGTAATACTAAAAAAGCGACTCTATGCAAAAAGTGAACAATTCTTGTTTCTACATTTTTTAAAATTAAAACAAAATTAATTTGCCATGTTCGCCTTTGTGTATACTTTAGTATTTCAGAAATTACACAAATGCATATTCAAATAGTTATGTAAAAATCATAACTTACTAATAGTGCGAGAAAATGTGCGTTGTTGTAGGACCATTAATTTCGAAATATCGGTAATTTTCATTACTTGATTTTGATAATGTTCTGTAATGTCAATGAGAACGAAGGTCAGTTCAATTGCAGGCAATACAAACTACCATTTTTTCTTACCATGCTTTTCTCGAGTAAAGCAACATACAATTCATAGAGTACAATCCGATTATGTAGAAAAACAGTCACCTTAATAAAATTAGTAAGGGTGGCATAAATATTATTAGTAGTAGAGGCGGATTTTAATGAAATGTCATTTTTTTCTTTTCACTTTCGGGAAATGCCGTTTAGTTTAGAAATTCATTTTATGTTATGGCGAAAGGAAATAACCCATTCTTATAGGTCTGTTTTATTTTCGTCGATTTCGACTAAGTCTTTTTTTACTTTCTCCCATCATTTTTAATGTATTTTCTGAATTTCATCGATTTTAATATCATTTTAATGGTACTTGCCAAATAATATTTACGAGATCTTCTCTACAGAATTCGTAAGTGCCTATACCTGTAGCCTATCGATTTCTTCGCTCAGAAGTTGTAATGTCAGCCATTGTAGTATGTAATCTAAGTTCCTGTAACACCTGCCAGCGCTATTGGTTCAGCCATTTTTAAAACAGATATTCTGGTAAAGAACTATCGAAACCAAAGGTTTAAGCTGAGTTCCTTAAACGATTAGGAGACGCCTCGATCACATTAGTAACGTATCCAACAGCGTGAGGTGTTCATCCGAACTGGTTTTGAACACATTTTTACGTTATTTTCTTTGGTTTTAGGGTATTTTAAAAACATTTTAAGGACATTTATTGTTCATTTTGTCGTTTTTAAGGCATCAAAATCCGTCCATAATTATTAATTATTACTTACAGAAAAATTGGACACGAAGTGTACAGGCGCAGCAGACATAAACATGTCAAGGAAGCAACTCCAATATTGATTAGCAACGTTAATAAAGACAGCTCGATGTTTGAACCTAAGTTGCAGTCAGATTACTTCCGCACAAATGTTCAGAAAAAGTACGGAAATTCCTTATCAATACATTGTTTCCCGAAGAAATCTGGTTTAGGCACCTCCATTCCCATCATCCCCAGATGTCAGAGGACTCCGAAAATGGTGAACTTCCAAAATTTTAAGCGCTAGGAAGAGTGCTCCTCACAAAAGGGAAAGAATAATCGCCCCAATTTATGTGTTATATTCACAACAGGAAGGAGAGATTATTGGAACAAATTGTCGAATGAGAATTCCCGCAATAGAACGATCCCAGAAGAGATCTAACAATACTAAACACACTGCTAGGAGGCACGCGTCAGATGAAAGGGGAAATTTCAGGCAAAATAGATGAGAAATTTAGATCAGCGGAGTCGCGGATCTGCGGAGAAACAAAGAAACGCTCGGAAGTGAACAGGAAATGCCGCCTGCCTGTGAGCATCTATGTTGCGGGTGTGGAGGCGGGACGACCAAGTAACGTGGGTGAGAAGTCCGTTACGATCGCAAATGGACAAACAGGATTGTGTTGCAAGGGACGTCAATCATTAGGACGAATGGCCATTCGGAAGCGAGGGCGTTCGACAACCGCGCCGCGAGTATCAGGTAACCGACCTTCGTCGGAGGCGAAATGGCCATAAATCTCGCCGCGTGCCAGAGCAGCGGCGTTCCAAAAGCGTTACGTCACTCTCTCATCTTCAGACTGCATGGTGAACAAATGCATTATATTGAAAGACTACTAAATATCTTTTTTTTTAACATAAAGCAAGAGTACTAATACCAAGAATAACAGAAAAAGACACTTATAGATTTTAAACTGTTAACACACATAGTAAATTTTATAAGTATGGGAAGTTTAGTTTGTGAGTATGTGTGTGGCGCCTCAACATTTGAATTAGGAATAAATTTTGTATCTACCATTATATGGTAAACGGAATGTTTGCTCTAATTACTTGAAATTGACTCAAACCAACCCGACCCACAGCAGCCATCCTTAGAGACAATGTAAAGCTTCCAGCCGAGCAGAAATTTTATCTACAGTACCATCACATGAAGAATGGCAGTATCAGTTGCAGCCATCGATACACGCTGCCAGGCGCCAGCGAACGTGTGAGAATTCAAATAGTCAAACATTCTCTTCATATAAATTCATATATCACGGCGTTTTGTATATGCTGGCGCCCAACGTGTTTCAATGGTTGGTTGGACTTTTCAGTATTTTGTACGTCCCTAGTTAAGAGAAAGAATTTAATTGGCAGTGCAGAAGGGTTCAGAAAATGCCTCAACTGATGAAACTTATTTTCCTTAAGTGTGGTGTTCATATTATTTCCATTTGCAGCCATAAACCTAGTTTAAAGGAGCATAATGGAGAAAATTTATTCTTTCTAGTTACAATGTAACTACGAACAACCTAGACCAGCTGTTCTGAACTAAATTTGCGATCTATATAGTAGATGATGGAGTAAGCTGGAGAAAATCTTATGTAATACAATTTAAGTTGGAGGTCAGACTTCTTGCGTAAATTGAGTTGCTACAAAGTAAGACGCAAGATCTTAATCTGGATAGAAGTCGATTGTCAGGAGGATTTCGCCGAAGCCAAAGCACGCTGTCACGACAAAATTTACCTTCTTCGAACGGCGCCTCTAAGGATCTCTAGCCCAACACCTCATTAACCTTTTAAAGGACAGCCTCCTGGCTATGAAACGTCTTAAGGTGCCCAAATAATTAACTCCATTTACATCGACGCTGAAATAGCGAGCTTTATCTTCCCTTTAATGCAGACTCTGAACAGGGTCGTAATAGGACAGCACAATCAAGCCTGCACAGGTCGCCTCACAAGTCACCGCCCTCTCTCCTCCGCTTTAGGAAGTTCTGGTAGAACCTTTGGAAACTTTGCTCTTCATATTTCTTTCCTTAAAAAACTGAAGTTGAAACACTCCCAAGGCTCTTAAAAATTTAAAACTTTACTTCATCAAAATAATTTGAATAAATTGAATAGAACAGAAGTCGAATAAGTAAGTTGAATCAGGACAAGTTGAGTAGAATCTATGAAAGTCAAAGATTTTTATAAGTATTTTTATAAGATTTTTATAAGTATTTTGTACCTTGACCAGGTACAAAATACGTACAGAAGAAGAATTTATTAATAACTTGCGACATTTCACTATATGTTATTACATGTCCTTTTCAATTTATGATACAAAGAGAAAGCTCTGTTATATTGCAAAAATCTATGTCGAGATTTAGTCGGACATTCATGGTTTGGAGTCCTGAACCTAAAACTTTATTTTCTACATTTGTTTGCCTGACTGCTCGTCCACCTGCCCTTATAACGCTATAAACAGATGGAAACTCTTGCTTCATACAATGGGTAGCCGATAAGAAACAGTCAATGCTGCAAACCCATGTTTTTGTTGAAATAACACACAAATTAAATGATAAACACGATATTTTACTTCAGAATTTTAAAACGAGAATTCTCTCCGATTTTTGTAATATTCTTTATCACTTCGTTTGAATATCATGGTTCGTTAATAATTCATTTCATTACACAAACTTCACTTTCTTGTTCAGCGCCGCTTGCTTTGATAGTTCAATATTTTGTACAACTGAAGTTTTGACTGAAGCATGCGTGAGTCAATGCTCTTTCTTACATACCCGGTGCTAAAAGAGAAGTACTAACTTAAAAGAAGGATCAGTAACTATTTATCACAGTAAAATTATTCGAACTTCATGAACAGAGTATAAAAGTTTTGTTTTATGATTCTGTAAATAAAAGTACCTAATTTTAGTAACACCATACCGACTTTTGAATCATTGAGGAATCTTAACCTTCAACCACCCCAAGCAACCAAACGCTATCACCTCAAACTTCTAGACAGTTTTACATGTGCTTTGCCCAAATGTAATTGGAAAAAATAAATTTTACTACAAAATTACCACATACATATTACCAGTAGTGAAATACACATGCAGTGTAATACCGAATCTATTTTCAAGCGCCAAATCTCTCAAATACACTAACTGCCAAGAACGTCTAATTAAGGCAGTTGCGTTCCCAGCTCATTACTGGTACGCCCAAGCTGTTACCGCCGTACACCCTGCAGCCTTCTTGCGCGTACAGCGGGGCTCGACCACATCATGAATAATTCACTCAGTTCTAACGAGCAGGCGAGGCCAGCCAATACCGTCAGATTTCATTAGGAGAGTCTTTGGGAACAAGGCGTGCTAAACGCGCCCGAGAACTAGAGGATTGTGGGTGTGCGTCTAAAGATGTAGTCATCGTGCAGTTGTTAAGGCACGATTACACTTTCGAAGCATGGAGTAGACGGTTAATAATTAAGAGCGGACAGGGAAAAAGGGTGCAAGTCCTCGTGTCCATTCAATTATCACAAACATAGCCAGATAGCGACTAGTAGTTGATGATCAACAGATGGTGCACGATAACCCGTAAGCAGTCTGTGGAGAAGGATACAAGAACCATCATGGTGTTCAGAGTTGAATGTCAGCTGGTAGCCGTATCTGTGCACTGTTGTGAATACTGTTACAGTTTAGTGATATTGATGAAATATTTTATTACAAAATGAGTGAATGAAATACAAAAATGAGTAAACGGAACAGGAAGCTTTCAATAAATCACAAGAGAACATGGAAAGCCATATACAACATCACAAGGAAGAAAAAACCTGAAAAAATGTACCACTTTTCAAGTATGAAATCTAATATTATACTCATTACAATTAAGTTTGTCAAAAATAAGATATAGTGAAAAGTGCTAGGAGTAAAATGACCGTTTAAAGTTATTACAATAGAAAAATTAATTCTTTGACTTCGATACTATAGCAGGTACAAACAAACGAACAAATTACAAATGAGTACAGTGTCATGCATTAAAATTGGGAAATCAAATGGTATGATAGTGAAAAAAAAAAGACTTCCAGTGACGTTGAAGGGTGGAAAGACACTAATATTTTCGGAAAAGGGCAGAGTCCCCCTAGGTTTAGTAGGCTAGAAAAACTTTCATGGTTGGTTTCTCGACACAAATCAGTAATGAAACTTGAAAGATCTTATGGCTATGTTAGATTTCAAGGATATGAAGTATCATGATTTTCATAGAATCTGTGTTCATAAATCAAACAAAAAGTAGAAAAAATAAATTTTCTTAATATTGTGTATTACTTGCTTTTTATTGAAATAATTGTTTCTAATAAACAATATATAATCATAAACTTAACTAAACCATTAAACATTTTTTAAGATTTCTTTGAACTTTTTTTTCATTTTTCTCAAAACATTTCTTTTAGTACGTATATCATTTTTCTCCGCGCGATCTTCAATTCATGTTGCCTAAGGCTATCCGCAATACAAGGATGGTAGAAATGCTATATCGCTACATGCAACAAGCATACATCTTCACCGCCGAGAGAAAAATTTACAGATCGAAATTATGAGGAATACACTCAATATTTGGCAAATTTATTAAATAAGCGACAACGTTACAATAATACTGAGTCTTAGTTAGAAAATTAAACAACACATTTTATAAACCTGTTCAAACACACCTAACTAAGAATTTGATTCTAAAGAGTAACAAACTCACCAAATTCATATTCAAACTCCTATTCAGAGACCTTTTCTTTAAACCAAACGATTAAATAACTTGAAAGGTCAAATTTCCCACGAGTGTTTTCAATACTACCTTCTTTCTCTTGTTTGATCTCTCACAGAGCTTTGTAGTTCTCCCAAAGGGATCCATGAGCCAGGATTCACGAGTTATATACGCACGGGCTTTAAACACAAACACCTTTAGTGCCTCGGCCACAGTCGACGCCGTCGAAGTGCCCTCTACCCCACCCCAAAATGACCACGGTATTTCGCTCTCGCTCGAACTGATCACAACCGATTTTGGCCAAATTTCGGTCGCCAATGTTGGACGGATAAAACTAAACAGAAACAAATTTTGTCAACAGCACCATCGGAAGGGTCATTGGGGTTCACTACGAGTGCTTCTGTTCAGTGGCAAATGTTAGAAACAGATCCGGCACTTTGGATGAAAACATTCGACGTTTTTGGACAAAATCAGTTCAAATTTGATACCTAAGGCCTTACACACCTAAGGCCAGAAGCGGATACCTCGAAGCGCCGCCAACCCCGCGAACAGTCATTGCCACCGCTTTGTACTCTCCGTGACCATCGCCATCTCCGTCTGCTTTCCCACCATTCTGATGCATATCGGTGAACAAATGTTTCAATCAAAATCTTCTGTGACGCATTCAGCGTTTCGCCACTTATAATCAGTGCTTGATTTATAAACGTTTAGGTCAGCCCGAAAAAAATGATTAATTTAATTAAAATATGTTTCATCTCTATAATATTTAAAAAAATAAATAATTCTTGAAATAAAAAAAAAAGTTTATAATGTTTTTTTTCATTTTCTCATTCATTAATTCATAGAACTCTACAGATGGTAAAAAATTTAAATTTTTGATTCAAAAGTTGGTCGATTTTTTCTTTTCTTCTCTTTCTCTTCTTTGTCTTTCCTCTACTTTTTTTTTTGATTGCCCCTTATTTTTTTAATTTTTCCATGTTTTTTTCCCATAGGTTCAAAACCCCGGTTTGACGTTCAAAATCAACCCTTTAAATTTTATTAATTCTTTTTTTTAGCCCTAGAAATTGGTCACAGGGGAAGTAAAACACATTAACAAATTGCCTTCTAAAGTTTGCGTTTTTGGATTATTTATTAATTTAAACTTCCTTGAAACAATCAGTAAATAATGTTTCAATACATATTTTGTCTTTTGAAATTTTTTGTTAAATTTAAAATCTTGATGGTAGCTGTTGAAATTTATTTGCAGTAGTAAAAAAAAGAACATTTTCACAAACGTGCTGCATTTGGCATCCCCAGCACCATTTTTGGATTTGCATTCTGAAAAATTGTTTAAAATCATCCTTTAATGTAATTTTGTTTTTGAATTTAGGGCTTAAACACCCCCAGGGTGTTATCATTCATAAAATTTCCCAATTATAAACAATCGTAATAAAAAAAAACCTTATCTCTGTGGATCCCAGCAAAGGGATAAAAAAATTCCCGGAGAATGGAATTGTGATGTGTAAACAAATGTTAGGGGTTCGGGGAGAAGGTGAGAAGCATTCGATGCCCAAAATTCAAGCATTCATTTAAGTTGAGTTTTCTATTGATATTAATCAAAACAGTGATTCTAGTTCTTAAAAAATGATGAGAAGTCAAAAACCCATAAAATGCTCAACCGAAGGACAAGTTAAACTCGATAAATTTGGGGCGGTGAGGGCCAAACGTAGACGTTCTTTTTTCTCTTTTGAAACAATTTTGGGGTAATGGTACAAAATTTGTTTTTTTAAACATGTTGGAAAACCTCTGAGTAAATGGGGGTTGCAGGTCTCAAATGGGGTCATGGATGGATTTCCCGCCGGACCCGAACGGAAGTCAAAAAAATTTTTGGCGGCAGGCGGGGAATCCACAGCTTCATAGCACCACAAACTTTTTCGATGGGTGGGACAGGTCTATCTTTGCGGCGGGCCCATTGAAAAATCGCACCCCTTTTTCTCGGGAAGTGCGTTAGGGGGCTTGTCTTTTAAAGGGATACGGGCCGAATTTCCCAAACTCCCGCCAAGGGTAGCTCTTTAAACCCCCGGGTGTGGCTCTTTTTGAAAGTGAGTTATTTGGTGAACGTGCACCGTATGATATCTCTCAAAAATCAAATTCTGTTGGACGTGGGGTTTTTAAAAACCCTTTTTTGGCCTTTTTCCCCCATAAAAGGGCGGCAAAAAATCCGTCTGACGACCTTCAACGCCTCCCTTTTTGTCGGCCGATCCAGGGGGGGATATACTGGGGGGGTTTTTGGGGGCGTCGTAGGAGGCCTGCGGCATGAAATACGCCTTTGGCAAATCCCTTGCAGGGATGTGGGAACGGTGGGCCCCCTAACGTTACGTGCCCTTTCCCCGCGTGGAAGGGGTGGTGTCTATTTCCTTTCGAACATAGGGGACGTCGAGTTTCCCGTGCGAAATTTCCCATTAACCATTGCTGCCTGAGGTGGGGGGCCCCAAAAGGGCGGTGTAATGCCGTCGGACCACCCAGCCTTCCCTCCTCACGACGCGGGACTGCGCTTCTGTTCGATGGCGTCGCCTAAACTGGTTCAAATGCAGGTGACCCTTGGAGCGTCCCGATGACGTTGTGCGTCAGCAACCTTGTACAACGCCGCGTGGCATGGGCGCGCAAGGCACCCGGGCGCCTTTGTTGGGCCCCGGTTTGACGTCGGGGGGAAACCCTAGGAGGCGCGGGGTGGGGAGAAGGGGGGGCCGGGCCCCTGGCGAGCGGGGAACGCTCTCTTTGGTTACTGGCCCGGGTGCGAGACAGACGTCTGGGGGCGGGGGCCCGCAGGCTGGGCAGAGCCGGAAATTGTTGCCATAGAGGTGACTCGATGTTGGTCGTAGGTGGTTGGCCCCCACGCCATCAATTTTAAATTAGTGCGTAGTGGTGTTGGCCCGGAAATTACCCCGTGTGGGTTTAAATTCGTTTTTTTTAAAAAGGTGGTGGTCTTTTAAAAAAAACCTCAAACTAAGCCACACTCGTCTGTTTTTATTGCAAATGCGGCCACAACGTAAACCCGGCCAAAAAGGCCCCTCGTATCTCGATCAGTGGCCCCGATGCCTTCCCCACCCCTGGCCCCGGGGCCATAAAAAAAAAGTGTACCATACCCGCCAAGTTTGTAGGCTCGCCCTTGCCTTCAGAGAAATTTTTTTAGACATGGGCCATTAAATTTTAATTAAACTTTTGACATCTGTTGATCATAACATATCGGGAATGTTTAAAAAAATTTTAAAAGCCCCAACTATTTATCTTTTGATTTACTATCGGACATACTCACCTGGAAAGAAAGAAAAACACATTTAAAACGAAACAATATCAACTAAAAACAACGTTTTTAGTAAAATTTTCTCCGAAAAAAAAACCTTTTCTAATATGGACATATAAAAAGAAGGTACAAAATGTCATCAGTATTTTTTTACATTAGATAACTGCATTCGAGTAAAACTACATATTTTAATATCATTTCAAAATCTTCGTTCTATGAAAGGGGAAATTTCGTGCACATTAAATTAACCAACGGCTCCCCGTTTTCGTATTTTTCTTTTTTGCAAAAATTAGTTAATGGTGAACAGAAGGAGTTTCTGCTGACACTGCGGGAAAAAAAGAGATTAGTGTGATACAAATTTTGTTATTTTTGTCTCAAGACAGATTCTAAAATAATGTGTTTTTAGTCTAAATCATATTTGGAATAAGACGTCAAATGCGAAAATCGAATGATTTAAAACCCGCACTTCCATGTTTTTTTTCAAAAACCCCATCATTTAGTTCCAAATGATTGAATTATTTAGTACGAAATCAAATATCAAACATCCCATATTACCCAAAGTCAATTGTTTATTTTTCGGGCCGGGCGCTCAACGGGTTTGGTTTTTTCCCCTAAGTTTGGTTTCTTTTTCTCGGAGATGGGCCCCGGCCCCCCTGGATAGCGAGACCCGGGGCCGGCCACCGTCGGGTGTGGTTTTTCCCCCACGGGCCCGCCCGGGGGAAAGCTCGCTCCCCCAATGCGTGGGGGGATAATGAAAGTTAGTCTAAGTGTGTGAAAAGGAAAAGGGTGGACAAAAAAGAGGAAGGAAAATCGCGCGGTCCGGGCCCGTTTTGGGGGGCTTCCCCTGGTGTTCATCGGGTTCCCCCCATTCCTCTTGTTCATCGGGAAACCACCGAAACTACCGATCGAACAGCCGACCGCTGGGTTTTCCTCCCCACACGCAATTTAACGCTGAAAGCTGGTAAATCCCCCCGATCGGACTCGAAACCCGGCCTCTGGTCGAGGCTGGGTGACATTAGTTGTGGCATTGGTTACCGCTCCCCTCCCATGTCCCAAACGAGGGTTTTGAAGAAAGGATGCAGCCTCCCCATATGACGTTCTTAGTTTATTAGGCAAACCAAATCAGGAAAATCCAGAATATAATACAGTTCGGTTTTTTACTGAAAAAACAAATATTTCATTGTATTTTCTCTATTCTCAACTGCTACCGACATCAAATACTCGTTTGTCTTTGAAAAGCTATCATACAACACATGGGGACATATTCGTCTATTCTCCCCTCACTGACTATCAAAAATTTCTTTTCTTGACACAACGATCTAAAAAAGCCCAAAATTCAATTATTTTATTTTTCGTTATGGAACAACAACTTTTTTTTATTCTTGCAGTATAAAAAATATGTTTCATATTCTAAAAACTATCTATTTTTTTCAGTAGCCTTTTTATTATTTTTTTATTTCAGTACAAAAAAAGTAGTTTTTTTTGTAAATTTCCGTGACATTTCTCTTTGAAAAAAATTTTTTCTCAAAAATTTTCAAAAAAAATTTTTTTTGTTTGGTATAATTATCTCTTCCCCCAGATGCCCAAAGATAAAAGATGTGATGAAATAGTTTCAGCGTAAGACATTCTGGGGAAAATCACAATTGATTAACAGATTATTCAGGGAAAAATTTTTGGTTAGACAACAGTGTATTTTTTGCATTTTAAAAAGTGAAAAAAAAATTAGTGGAAAAAACAATAATGATAAAACGTAGAACGGGGAAATGCCCAACAGCACAGGTTTTATAATCTTGGAATAAAAAAATTTGACCTCGTAATTTGTTTAACAATTCTGATACGTTATTTTCACCCCTCCCGTGTCAAAGAAGAATCAAATAAATAAATCGTGGTTTTCCCCTAAATATAAATATGCCCCCCTTTTTTGTTCTGAAAATCGTGAACAGGCAGAATTGGATAATGATGCGCCCCATTTCAGTGGAGTGGTTCGGAAAACAGTTTTTACGTAATAAAAAAATTATTTCAAACCGATCAAAAAATGTTTTAAAATGTATATTAGGAGGGAAAAATTTTGCTTTGGAACAAAAAAAAAATTAAAATTTTGCCTCCATTCAAATTTAAAATTTATTAAAATAAAGGTTTAAAAAAAATGAATTTTAGAGCCTTTCAATTTTTAAATTAAGTTTGGAAAAAAAACGGCAAGTCTAACCTAAAAATGAATAGGGGCAACAAAAGAGATATGCCTGTCCAAAAACAGGTCCTCAAGAGAATCCCGTAAAAACATCCCTATATAAATTATTTCTCTTGTTGTATTCTTCCCCAAAAAAAAAATTTATCCAAACAGAAATGGAAAAAAAGGGGAATGGTTTTTTTAAAAAGACAATCTCAACCACAACTCATTTTTCGTTTTCTAATCAAGTGACTGCAAACACTAGCTGCAAACTTTTTCAAAAAAAACGTCATAAACATTTAGTGAAAAATGTAAATATCTTTACGGGAAAGGGTAAACAGGGTTTTGCAGACAAGTTTCAGGCATTTCGGAAAGCAAGCCAGTTATTTTTATGGGCAGATACCGCCCAGACATTCCAAATGTTAAAAAACAATCTAAGAAAATGCTAATGCGCATCAAATTGAACTAAACATTTGATGGACATTTTCTCTCTTTGTAGCGAGTAAAATATTGTCATCTTTTCAAAGTATGGGATAGTTTTTACTTCACCTCTCTCGGAAAGATTTTAAACGTTTTACGCATACAATATTTTATAGATGTCGATTACATTCTGAAGAATTATTCGAAATGGAATAAATTCGACACCGTACAAGTCCACACAAATTATTACACCAATCCAGCAGCCTGGAAACAGCGGACTTATTGCAATAACCAGTGAAGGAGCCAAGTACATTTCGCCCAGCGCGACGGCGTCACCGAACTTTAAGACAATCCTCTTGGGCCTGAGGGCGACAATTTTCTTCTTAGAATACGTAAACAAACAATGTGTTATACAACGTTTATTTTCTTCCGCCTGACGCGTCTCCGCCCTTCTACCTTCAAGTTTCGGTGCTGCCTTGCCAATCACCTCTCGCCATTCTCTCAGGAACGCTCCCTCTGGTTTGAGTAATGTACCGATGTGTCAGCCGGATCTCGCAGCAACGCCCCCCACTACGCATACCATCCGCACGCCCTCACTACCCACGTCCCCACCGCCCGCCCCAAGCACAAACCGTCCTCCCCGTGCATACACCGCCACGCCCCACGCATCACACACCCCACTCACACCGCCACGTCCTCATGCACTCCCTCACACTTACATACGCCACACACACACACCACTCGACACACACACCACTCCACACCACACCACTCCACACGCAGACACACTCACACACACACCACTCGCACACACCCCTTCACCTACTCACTCCCCACCCCACGCCCCAAGCTGACCGTCCTCCCCGTGCATACACCGCCACGCCCCACGCAGACCCCACTCACACACCGCCACGTCCTCTGCACTCCCTCACACTAGCGCATACGCCCACGCACACACACACTCCTCGCACACACCACTCCACCACACACCACTCCCACCACTCGCACACACCACTCGCACACACACACCACTCGACACCACACACCACTCGCACGCCCTCCTCACCTTGCCTTAACCTCAGCAGCCACGAAAAACGCTGCCTCCACACTACCGTTGCTACGCCGCTGCAGCTGCCGCTTCCATCGAGCTCTCAGAGCTTACCGCGGCGCAAACACCTTCCGCGCGACGGAAAATGCGCCTTATCGACGAGGAGGCAGCGCACATGCCCAGGCGCAGAGGCAAACGGAAAGAGGCCGTCGTGAGCGGTAGACATCGATCTCAAGAGAACCAAAACACGATGTAGAGGACTTGATGATGAACAAGACGAATGAATGATAAAAACTATTCGCAGTAAGACATTAAAAACATAAAGTGATGGAGTTAAGCGGAGGTGAAAAAGGGACGATTGTTCAGATATTAGAGAAATGAAGAATGCGCAGAAAACAACCAAATAGGTAGGAAAGTACACATATCTTCAAAGGAAAGAAATCAGAAAATTAGCAGAAATGGGGAAGAGAATTTGAGACAAGAGCATATATTATTTATAGCACGTAGTATGATACACCCAACAAGTGATGCCATATCGAAAAATATTCGTTTTGAAGTTCCATCGTGTATCATCAGGAGTCTGCTTGCAATACAGACACAGATAATGACTCACGAGAAACGCTGATGAGATGGCACAGAGCGCAAACGTGGGTGTTAATCTAAATTTACTAAAACAAGGGTGCAAGAAGTGTATGACATCAGTAACGAAACTATGACAAAGAATATTGGAAGTAAAGAAGATTTTATATCAATTAAGAAAGTGAAGTATAAATAATGGCTAAAGTTGGAGGAGAAAAGTACAGTAGGAAAGTAGGCGTTGGAAGTTGTTTAAGACGATAAAGCAATAAATTCAGAAAAAGTGTGCAGATTATTTAATTACTCGTAGTTGTGAGGAGATGATAATTCTGAAGGTGGCATAAAAGGAGGTTGCAGTGATAAGAAATGGGTTAAAGTTGTTTTACAATACAGCATTTTTTTATAATATTTAATTTGTCTTTTTAAACCTTTATAATTAGTTCTGAAACCCTTCAACCGAAGTCATAAGTATACTTCCCTGTATTTTCCAAAATGCGTATAGACTCTCCTTAAATTATCAGTTCATATTCACCACTACTTTTATTTTATTATATTATGTTAGACATACATATCTCAGAAAAATATAGCACAAAAATATATTTGTGTTATAGTAGAATTATAATTTAATATATTCATCCATATGCCTGAAGATGAAAGAAGAGCCTGTAAAATGTAATCAATTCTACAATTATTTCTAAATGATTCTTGGAATGATGACATTGTTTTGAAGTTTTATATACACTATGTTATATTACATTGATGACTTGATAATCTGTATTAGTTATTAATAGAGCAGGATTTCCATGCGAAGTCGCGACACACGCGTCTGTCCATTGCCACGATGCCCCGCCATACCCCCGTATCCCACCTACTCCACATGTATCACTACCACCCTCCAACCGTCCACACCCATCCCCGCCTCACGCCCCCACTCCATTCGCCGCCACGCCACCCAGCATCGCCCGACTCCTCGCCCCACGCTCCTACGCCATTCCACTTGAGATCTCGCTTCGCCATGCCACGTTGCCGCACCATGCATCTTTTACCAGACCTACTCGCTCCGGCCCATAGAGCCCAACCACACTACCCCGTCCCGCCAAGCCACATGCCGGACCACGCCCCCCATCTCAACTGTCCAGTTCATCTCATCTCCGTCCCTACCCCACCCACCTCTGAGCATCAGACGCGCCTTCCCTTCCTGCCCGCTCCGCTCAGCCAGCGCCCCCTCATTCGGCGGCGCGTCGTACGCATCCGCGTTGCGCCTCCCGGTCACGAGCCGCCCGCCCCCTCCACCCTCGCGGCGACAGGGCGGGCGGCCGGCCGCTCGCCACCCGCCGTGCCTGGCGCTACAGGCCGCGTATCGATCTCGACTCAACTGCGAACGCTGCCGCCTCTGCCCGCCGGCAACTATCTTGCCGCGGATCAGCCTGCTGCTTTGTGGCGCCGACACGCTACCGTGTCTGCCCCACCCCACCGCGTCGTCGCCGGACGCATTAGGTAGTGGTGAGAGAAAGGTCGCTCGTTGCCTAGCCTCAGACACAGATCAAACGACTGAAATCTTGACGAGAAGAAAGGAGGAAAGAACTAGTCAGCTAATTACTCAATAGGACCAAAGAAAACATGCATCAAGATCATTTTAGAAAAATCCAAGGGTTTTCTATTTATCTAGAGAGAATAACAGACCTTCGATTTACAAATAAATAGCTGAATAAAAGTTAAGGAATACATAAAATTCAATTTTTAAAAAATCTTCAACATTTGGGGTAATGTCGATTGCTGGACGAAGGACCAACTACATCGAACGTAAGGGCAATGCAAAAGGACAAAATCTCTTTGCTCAGTATAAAGTAGCGACTCCATTCCCAAGAAAGCTTTGAAGAAGAAAAACGTAATTTTTGTTATACGACCAGAAATTTTCAACCAGCGAACATATAGGCAACCGTATCCCTAAAATTATGAACAAGCATGCCAATTTTGTAATGAAGTAATATAATTTTGGAAAATGCTAATACTAATTATAAATGAGACAAACATACAATTTCTATTAACACCAATGCTGGTCAAAAAATCCATAAACGTTCCGATCTGCACTAAAAATGAAACATTAAAACCTGAAAATACCAACATCCCAAAAGCTCTACATCCTCCAGGCATGCAGCCAGCAACTCGCGGATGCATCGCGCACAATCCCCAACCCTCCCTCGCTTGGAAACACGAGAGCAGGCGCTGCATCGCGGTGAAGAGAACGAACAAATTGCAGAACAACGGCCCACGAGAACGCGCGGCCGGTATTGAATGCTTTCCCTCGGCCGTGACGTCAGCGTGTGCGAGCGGGCGCTGCGCGCGGTCGGGGGCTGGCGCTGAGTGTCACTGCGAGCAGCCTCCGGCGCGGCGCGCTCTGCAGTCGCGGTAATGGCGCGACGCGACGCGACGCGACGGCGCAGACACGCCGATGCCACAGCGCGAGTGGGCTGCTGCGACTGCCTTGCTTCACGTCGGCCCGTATTGCGGGCAAGCAGCAGTACTGTAGATCGAACCGAGCGGAATTACAGGTCACGTGATGCCTACGATACAAACTGGTCCAGAATTAAAAGGCGAGGATGGGTCGGAAGGAAAACATTTCTCTTGAAAATGTATAGTATTAAAAAGTACAATTTAAAATATTTTGTAAATAATCTCTAAAATTTTAACCATTGTTTCACAATGTGATGAGACCAGGTCACATACCACAGAGTGTATCATATCTGACACTGGACTCTCTTTAAGCTTCAGAATTTATTAAAAGCAAGGAGAACAGTTCAATGAGTATTTACACTTTGTAACATTAACAAAATGGGAATTATTTTAATGAATTTAAAATTTAAACCATTTTATTCAAAAAAAATATCATCCCCTGAATTCATTTGGAAAAAAAAAAAGGGGACGCCCCAAGAAAGAATTTTGTAAAAGATTTTTGTAAAGACGAGATATACAAATGGGAAAAAAATTGGAAAACCACCCAGGCTAAATTCCCCTGAACCCCCCACAAATACAATAGCCCCTTGCATTTTTTTCCCTTTCTTTTACACCCATTGTTTGGATTGAAATTTTCCTTTTTTTTTTATATGTAAAACTCAAATAAGAAATTACAGTGTTTAGTCTATCAAACACTTTCGTAATTTTGGGAAGGCGGTCTGGAAAAAACGGGGCTTGGTCAAAAAGAAAAAACGACAATTAAACAGAACATAAAAGCCCGTTCCCCCTTTAATTTTCTAAATTGTCGTTAAGAATTCTTATACACTTTCGAACGACTTAGCTCTGCCCCTTGGTCGGGAAAGGGGTGATTTTTAATTGGGGGTTTTAAAAAATATACTGGATCAAAAGTATATCCCAAATAGTTCTCTATCGTTTCCCATTGAATCTTCTTTAATATCCGCCCTGTGTATCTAACAATTCAATATAATTTTCTTAAATCCTACTAAATTCATTTTTTTTTCAACTCTTCATTGGACAAAATGGGTATATCTTCATCGAGACCCGGTTACCCATCCTTGCATTTTTTAGACTCGAAGTTAATGTTTCCTCAATGATGATACGTGAATGGGGAAATTTTGGGAAAAGAACAATTTTTGTTTTAAACCACAAAGTGTCAAATTTTAACCCCAGTGCAAATAATTTTTAAATGTTTTTAAAAACGAAGACCTTTAATTATCACCCCTTTAACACGCGAATAAAGCTAAAATTTGGCAGTTGGATAAAAATGTGAATTTTTCTTTTTCCCAAAAAAGGGCAGACTGCTACAAAAAAAAGTGTCATTTTTACTCCTTTTGGTTGACGTTAAATAAATTATCAGGCAAAATAATAAACTAGTGATGCAGAAACAGACTTTCTTTTAGTTAATTTCCTATTCTCTCAGGAGTCCTAAAGATCAGGACCTCAGGCGATAATTCCTCATTTCTGGAGTGTAGCGAAGATCGTCTTTCACTCCCCCCAGACATCGCATAGTTGGACCTGTAATCTTACCTTGCCCAAATTTTATCATTGCTTCTACCATTAATCTGCGTATGCGATCCACTTAATTAAAACACATCTCTCAAACAGTTGTCTCTCGGGCCCCAGAGATTAGGGAAGGAGTATGATAGATTATTCCACACATAGGCCGAAAATTATTCCCATTGGCGTCTAATCTCAAATAAACATTTATAAGCGCTACTTGGCATCAATTAGGGCTAAGATATCATTTCAAACATTCCGTGTTAATGTAATGAAATTCCTTAAAACCCGAACTCCATTGCAAAGAGTAAAACAAAGTAACTAAAAAGATACACATTTCCCAAAATATTTCAAGCGTGCAACACCTCAGGCCAATGTTTAAGAGCATAGCTGTATCCCGGCTATTAAACTTGTTTTATATGCCAATAAATCATTTTAAATTAAATTAAGAGCATCGCACTCATTGATGAACAATTTCCTTCAAATTACTGACTCTAAAAATAGTCGAAGAACCTAATATTAAGAGCTGTCAGTCAATTCAGTGGTTTAGTTTACTTTCAATATTTATACTGAAGAAATAATGTTTTATAAAAAATGCACTTTTTAGTTTTCAATTTTCCATCTCTTGATAATACAATTGAAATATGATTTTGATACTATTATACAGTAAAACTTGGATCGATACAAATTTTCGAAAATTTGGTGCCGTTTTAAATAATGTCGCTTAAAATTCTGGAAATATGTAATTTCGAACTTATTTTACAAAAACTTTTGAGTTTTTGGGGAAACTTCATAAGTAATTTTGGACTTTTCTAAACACTTGAAAAAAAACGAAGAGAATCTGAAGAACATTTTTGCTGCAGAGAAAAAGGTATAAATTGGTAAAACATCTGTGGAATCAAAAATATGCAAATTCACAATCAAACCAGTCTCAAGCTGGCATGATTTCATAATGAACAAAAATATATACATTTATACTATAATTCAATGAAGACGTGTATTTCCTAAGAACGTTTAAATTAAACCAAAAATAGAGAAATATTGTCTCAAGTAATTTTGAAACCTTGTTTGTAGTACGAATTTTGTGAAGGGTGAAAGATCAAATATTACCTTTAAATTCAATTTCTGTACAACGAAATAGAAACGTAAAAAATGTCAATTTTATTTGAAAAAAATGTGATAATTAATAACGACTAACGACGTTATGAATGATTGACGTTGTAATGATCGACGTTGTAAATGTCAAAAATTCAAACTTTAAAGACAATCTATTTTAGATTTTTGGTAAAATGTATTGATTTTTTTCTGTAATGTTTCTTCTTCTGATAATAAATATTTTAGTAATATTTGCGTTATTCTTTGCAAAGACAAAACTCTGATGACTAACTGTGTTGAACAATTTATAGGAAAATTTGAATTTGTTTTATTAATGGCTGTTATATATGTATATCATAAAAAACTGTACTGCTATCTCAAAAATGACTGACATCTGTTTCTTGACTAACTGCATTCATGCCCCAACACTGTAAAAAACAAGCACTTCTGAGTCATATGTTTACTAATAATCATAACTCTCCCTATAGTTGCTAATACAGGCCTATACCTTTTGAATACCAAGCTAACATATTTTAGTATGTAACCAATTTAAACATAAACAGGACACCGTGCTGTTTGTGTGATCAAATATCTGGGCAAAATGCCTGAGATTTATCTAAATGGAGATCCATCCTTCCTTGAGCCTCCAGTCCGAACAACAAACTTGTTGTCTCACCAACCATTACTATCATTGAAGAACAGGCTGAACGCTGCTGCGAAAAGGTGAACGCAATCCCGGGCAGGTATCTGATGAACGAACGAACGTTTTGAAAAGGCTGAACAAACAGAAGGCAAGGTATCCCAACATGCATTCTTTACAAAATGCTCGAAATGTATTTTCACAATGTCTGTAACTGTTATCTTACGTTTATTACTCCCTGTGTATAATAGGGTAAAAGGCTGTCATTATCTGTACAAACCGGATACTGTCTTTATCAACGAACGACTCTATCTATAGTAGACTTTTCATTCCTGCGACTATTTTCTGTGTTCCTATTGTTATATTTCAACTACGGCAGGCATTCTATGTTGAAATGCGCGAGCTGTTTAAGAGCTACGGCTTTTGACACTCGGGCCTGATGCTGTTGCGTTCTCACTTTGTAGGCTGAGGCAACTGCGATCCGTATCTACCAGTACTGGCTAACGACCAATGTCTTCTGCGTGTTTTAACTTTCGTATGCGACTCTCGTAATTCACCGAATTCTTTCGTCGCACTCATCCGTCGTTACAGAAAGAATTTCGAGTTCTGTTAATAACTATGTGATCGAAGCAGTTGAAGAGGCACCGGCAATCACGTGGTCCAATCGACACTCTGGCACGTTTATTCTGAATCGGTGTCTTTCGCGGTAGTGCTTCTGTGAGCAAATTCCGTTTCCTATTGTTCTGCTAGAAGTTTCTCGGCAGTGATTTTGCTGTTCTGCAAGCCGTAGTTTTTCAATAGCCACGCCGTATGTATAAATGTGCCTTCAACTGCAATGTCAAGCTGGCTATAGTGTAAAGCCTTATTGGAAGCAATTTTTAGGCCACAAAACCCTGGTTCGGCGTTTGTAAAGCCTGCAAGCTCGAATTCTAGTGAACTGTACATAAACAACAAATGAAGTACATTCTAAAACGATCAATAAATATTATTTAACAAACACAATAAGAAGAAGAGAAGAAGAAGAATACGAAGATAGAAGATACAGTAAGTACGGAGAAAGAACGAACAGAAGAGAAGAGAAGAGAGAAATTCGAGAGAAAATTCAGAGAGAGAGGAAGATTCAGAGAGAGAGAGGAAAACGAAAGTGAGACGAAATGAACGGCTTGAGAGGAGAGAGGAGAAGAAAGAGGAGAGCATGGCCAGGTTGCGGCACGTTGAGACCTTTTTTCGTTTTTAATGGCGCTGCAATATATGAGAACAAGTCAGCTGCCTGTCTGAGCCAACTGGAACCTCTTACCATCCGAAATAATTGCATTTTTCAGCCAAAATCGAGACTATTTACTAGTTTAACGAATTCAAAGTAGACAAATTCCTGAATATGTATTTATTAATATATATATATATATATATATATATATATATATATGCTATAATGCGTGATATGTGCACATTAATTAATAAAAGACACGATGCGTATTACAAGTATTGTTCCACCACAAACGTTAACGCAACAAGCTTAGTATGACGAATACAACATGTCGTAAACATTCTGCTTACGTATTAGCAACTTGCTGTAATTTCGCGTGCACGATCGTATCTTTGTCGAAACATGTAAATGTTTATTAATTAATAGACCATTGCTCCGGTGATTACAACTTTGCGCTTACATGCCGAAGACCAAGTGGCACATGTTCTTATTCAATTCATCTTTTACTATTTTACAAACATTATATCTTTAACTATCTCTTTCTCTTTGCTTTATCTGTGTCTGCTACTGCTATTCTCTCTTTCGTTGTGTATGTATTTTAGTAATCTGAAATTTTAGTATATCACACCAATGACAACTTACTCAAACTATTACTGACAATATTTTGTAACACAACTTAAATATATGGGGTGGTGGCGCAATCTGTTGATACTAAGTACAATTTTTGTTTCATCTTTCGACATTTTGCAACATGCACTTTATTCCTAGCAGTAATGAATTTGTATCTATATCTAGTCTGAGTGCCTTCGATACTCAATCTCGTTTTGACTATATTTTAATAAATATTTTTTAATATATCAAGCGTTATTTGTACTATTTTAGATATATTCAGCAACAATTTATATGCTGCCGTAGAAAAATGTGACAAAGCTAGAACTTCGAAAAACGAGCGAAGGTTCCTGGGCATCTCATAAGCTGGCATCGTAACGGTGAAATAAGTAAGCTTTAATAATATATTGTTCTTCTGTCCTTTGAATAAGGACATTGACCATGAGATGTATCGAGAAGACAAGGCCTCTCTCTGTGTCGTTATCTTCGCCATTCATGGCACTATGATCACGCGTATGCAGCGAACAAGAACAGTTTTGCTGGCAACATTCAATATGCCAGCAACTATGTTGATAGCATCAAGCAACTGCTGCAAACTTACTCATTCACTGCGAATTACGCGAATTCTGGCTTTTGAATGCATGAAGCTCTTTTATTCAGAAGTCATCGTATAATTGGCTGAAGCCTTAAATAATTTGTCACTTGTGTCTCGCCATAAGAAGCTGGCAAATTGCGAGAATGACAATCATGGCGATGTTTAAGCCCATTTTTAGCTGTCTTGCAACGTTTTACGAGTAATTTACGATCTTTTCGGTGCTTCGCTTCTGAACTACAATTTATTGGTGTTTGTTCTCGACGAAGGCACGAGAACTAGGAGATGGCTTCGAGTGATGCTTTCTCGCGTTACAAACATCCTGCAATAACGACATGCGTTTCTCCCGCTAAAAGCCTGAAACGACAGGCCGTACACCCTTTCGCTCGCGAGCACAATTCGCCCGACACATTCCGAGTGAATGAGCATTTTCGGCGCCATCTTCTGTTTCTCCCTTTCCCATCGCCGCGCCAGCCTCGTCTTAGAGAAGGCATTTGAAGTACCACCGGGTGATGCTTTAAATCGCGACGACAAAGAAAGATGATGACGTGAGAAGAGATTGGGCGGGCGTGCGCTGTCACCCTGCTGAGCAAGGCGAAGGAAGTGAAGGGAAGAGAGAGATGAAAGAAGTGGCAGTACTGGAGAAGAGTGAAGGTGAGCAGGCTGTGCTGCGACCTTAACAGGTGCGAAGGAGAGGAAAGGGCGGCGGCTGCGGCTGTTGACCGTATCGTCAGTGTATGTCGCGGCGAACGCCTGCCACCGCCGATGTCCCAGGCGCGCCGTGCCAACGAACGCTCCCCGGGCCGTGGCGCTGGCACGAAGACCGGCACCACGGATGCTTGCATGAACGATTGATGAACTTCTGCGCGCGTCGGCTTAAAATGGTCTGGTGTTGTGCATGTTTTTCCCGCGTAAATGGGTGGTGATATTTCCCCGCTAAATGGAGAGACGCGGCATGGCTAACCCAACGAAATGTCTCCCACCAGCAGGGTGCAGCCGGAATAAACTGCAAGATACTCCTGCATGCGAATAACTAGTATTGTGATAACAATGGTATGGGGCGAAAGGACAGAGAGAAAGATGCGAGGAAGATGGGCTGCTGCGATTCTTTATCGAAAACACGAAAAATCTGGCCCATGATTGGTGTCCTCAAACAACGACTAATTCGACACCAGCTGTATCTGGCCAGCTGGTGTCATTTTGCCGCCGTCAGCCTAGAAGCGCCGCAGACCTCTGCGTGACACCACCCTCTACCGGTAGCCTGAAATCGGGGCCAGCTTTGTAATCACTGTATACTCTTCCTTCATGTGGTGTGAAATAATTTATGTTTCTGGCACGATTTATTAACTACCTTACTGATAATATATGTACATGTACTTCCATATTGATTACGGTAATATTTGTATGTAACTACGACGTTGAATAATTAAGCTGTACCTACGAAAACTACAATATCTCGTTATTCATGATATTAAAATAATAATTGAAGCATCCCATTTTATTTATTTCACTATCTTGCGGTACTTACTATCTTTTATAGTTGCAACTGAAGCATTTGAACCCATTGATTACAGTGTCGCTGTGATGATGGATGACCGACTTTCCTGGCTGTGCTGAGCAACGAGGCCTGTCCTGCAAACCGAATTCTGAGCACTGTCGGCGTATCTGTTTTCTGCTACGGCTATCGGCGTGCCGAAAACCATCTTCGCGCAGGCACAAGCGCTGCGCCACTCGCAACATAATACTTTTAACTGCTTCTCATGATCACCACGCAACAACCTGTCTCACAGACCCTCAGAGACTGCTCTTTTATTCAACAACCCGCATGAGCAGGCAGACCAACTCAACTGAGGAAAGAAAAGAAGGATGGAGTGTGTTTTTGTGTCTTTCATTTTACAATGAATTTTGTCGCTGCTCAATTTATGTCGTTAATTTCTGGCAGTGAGTTTGCAAGCCGCATGTAATGTTTATGTATTCCTTATGTAAAATACTGTTATTTCATTAGGGCAAGTGACAATGGAAACTCCGAAGTATTTCAGTATTATTTGATGTTCATCTTATTATTCGAGTGATCATCAAAAAATTTTTCAACAATTTGCATCTTTAACAAGTCATGAGATATTTAACTCTCCTGTCTTTTCCCGAAGCGACCTCGACATTCAGGCATTCCTCTTGATCTCTATATTTTGTATGTATTTTATATATTTTTACAAGAGCTTTATGTATATATATGAAAATTTTAAAACATTAAGAATATATGCAATGTATCATAAACATTTAAGGTCAAACGTTTATTTGCTAAAACACTAACCAATGGAAATTGCTGAAAATACTAATATCTGTCCCATACTCAATATTTGTATGTATTATTTGATATACTTTATTTTTATAAAAAATCCAGTAAAGTAAACAAATTAAAAACAAAGTACTCATTTTTAATGGAATGCACAAGTCATCACGGACTGTAACTTTAAGCCGATAATTTTTTGAAATAATGAGATCAAATTTCAAAATTTCATGCTCTTTATCATGAAATCATAATACAAATGCTATTACAATTTGTCTTATCAATTCGAATTTCTACTAAATGAACGTCGTTTCCTTTTGATTCCAGGCAAATCTGTACTTGAATCGTATGCGGAAGGAATCTCCCCCTCGCTGAAATCTCGCGCCGATACTCGGTTAGTGAGTACAACTATTTGCATCTATTTCTCCTGTTGGGGCACCCAAATCTCAGAGGACATCGGAGATTACAACTGTACTCCCGACTTTGCTGATGGCATGAGGGAGGAAATGTGTGTGTGATGAAGAAAAGATGAAGGAAAATGATCGTGATCCGCTGTTAGGTTTGTTCAGCATTGTTGAAGGATGTCATTGTGATCGAGATCGTCTTTATTCTAAAAGAAAGGATTTCGAAATAACGCCTGTAAGCTGAGATTTCATGAGTGAAATCATAACACCGTCTGTGCTGCTCAGACTGTGTTTAATTTGTTAGTGGCCACAACAGAGATGTCAACTTCTCAAATACTCATGACTTAAGCCTCGGTCACGAAATACATATACGCGAACTTAAAAAGGCATTTATTCTGGCGAAAATAGTGTAAAGCAAGGAAACATAAAAAATACAATTTAAAAGTATTATTGACAAAAAATGACCAAAATGTTCTTTTTCTAAATCTCAAATTTGTTGGGATATACGTGAATAAACTACCTTTCTTTATGTTTGTTGCGCATACAATAATGCGAATTTATTGCAGGTTCCTCTTCACACATAGTATGATGAACTACACAAAAATAACGAAATGTCGGCGCAGCAACAGTGCCGTTCTTCCCGCTTCTGTAATCGTCGGGAAGATAATAAGAAGAAATATTGGTTGTCTGATACTGTGGCTTCTGCTATCAAAATTCGAGCACAGAAATGAACTAAATGATATCTGTCGCGCATCAATACTGGCATCTTCGCTGATGTCTTTCATTTAACACATCCTGTCGTGAAGACTTCCGCGTCATAAATTTGACACCAAGACCGTCCTTGCTTTTTCGGAGCTTATTACTACCATGAGGAATGCGGAAGGGGAAAAGAGTGTGACGAAGGCGCAATCAGGCACGAAAGATATGCGGGCGTCATTAGTAGGCAAAGAAATGAAAATATGCTAAACGCCTCGGAAGCTACAGTAAGTATGATTCTATTGTTTAAGGCAACGTCCAAAAGAATGATAGTGGCATTTCAACTCGACTTGGCACATTTCTGGTCTTCACGTACTTCTGAGATTTCGAAGTTCACGAACCTAAAGCCGTTTTGATTAAAAGTCTTTTACTTTTGGACGAAAGTCTTTCGTTCCTTGACTTTCGTTTTCACAACAGGTAATCTTAGGCTGATTGTTTTCAAAAGAACAAAATAAAAAAAACAATAAAAATTCTTACTGATCTTCAGCTTCAGCCACAAAGATGTTAATTTTCTTTCATGTTCATTAAATGACACGACTATTTTGTTTATATATTTAAATTGTGTTACTGGCATCTAAATAACTCATAAAAATAAACTTAGACATATGATATTCATGATAAATGTTTATATCTTGAGTAACGTGAATTATTTCTTATTTTTTCTTCATAATACAACAGTTTTAACGAATGTTCTTACAACTTCGATCAATTCCGATCAGCAACATATTCCAACACGTAACGTTACACTTCAATCAATCTCAACAACTCTCGATGTAGGAAAATAACATATTTTTGTTTTTATTTTTCGGTACACTATAAATCGCTAACTTCATTTGTATGCTCTGACTAAAATATTTCCCATGACATTACATTTATTGTACAACACGATATCGGCAGAAAACATGACCAGTATTTCTCACGTCTCAGCCACAAATCAGTTCTGAATGTTGTCTATCTGTTACAATTTCTGTGAAATTTCTTGATACACGTACATTTATCAAAAATAACAAAAAATATTCGAAGTATGAAAGAAAATATAAGTAACTTTGTTTGCAGAAACGAAAGAGAGGCGATAGGTGTCTTATTCTGTGTGCTAGCTACTAGAACTGTGCTAGAATCGAAATGAGCTGACGGCTCTGATATGATATTCTGCTGCCAAATATCACGTGATATACTGTGGTGTGAAGGAATCTTACGGCACTCGCGGCTGTTTATCATCAATATCCATCCGAGATACCACTTTCATTTGAAGCTCTGGCGTCTATTACCTATACGTCCCTATTTTACTTCGCAACTTCTGTAACTAGATGAAGCTATTTATATTCTCTTCTATTCCAGTCATGCTTTAACTGTGTAACATATTTAATTCTGATTCATGAAAAGCTCTTACTTCGCAATAAACTAATTTTGATTTTATTCGAAGACAATTATTCATGTTCGACTTTATAGTAAACAATGCTACTGCGATGTGATATACAAGAGATATATTTTAAAGAAGCTGATTTTTATTTAACAAAGAGATAGGTTAACCAACTTGCCCAGCACAGTGATGGCAATACTGATAACATGTTTGCATATTACCTTTTACGTACTCTGTGCCGTAGTATTCGAAAAAATGATGTGACATCTTTAATATTGTACTGTAATCACTGGTATTTTCGGCATCGGGTGCCTGTTCAATTCTTGACATGGAAGCCGATCGCGACGCCAACTATAAGGCTCTGACTAGGAAAACCTGTGTGGTATTTCAGCACTGACGGAAAATGACGACAACTACCAACATATTTTCGTGAGCCACTTCTAAGCTGGGAGTTTCAAGTATTTTTGTTGAAAATAGCAATTAGCAATCGCTATTTTGGAGATCAGCTACATGAAATTTAATGAACATATGTTTGTCGTGACACGGTCCTATTACCATGAGATATTTTATTGTATTTTGCATTATAAATCACAAATAACATTTTGAAAACAAGCGTATTTTTATTTTGCTATATGAGGAAGTAATTACAGTAACTTGAAATAATGTGAAGATCATGGTGTGTTATATTTTTTGCAGTGTCATTATGATGAGTTCCCTTTCGAACCTGCATTATTATCTTGGTTCATTTTGAGTTCTTCCTTCTCGACCTCTGCTCTCATTGCGTGCAAAATATATTCTTTTGTTGTTTAACGAAATATACTGTGTTCAATGTCGCCACAGTTTGAATTACTGCGATTTCTACGTGTAGTGCGTTCTATTCAAATGCTTATTTTCTCATCTAAACTTCTTGGGTATAAATGTTTGGTTGGCTGCTGACCCGAGGCGTCATTTCTCGTGTTGTACCGTGCATCATTCTCAGCGTTGAAACACCAAAACCGGTCAGTTGAATTGAAACCATAAGCATAACAAGTTCGATAACAACGATTGACCGCTGTTTTTTCTTTGTTTGCTGCTGCTGTTTTGTTAGTATGACTCTCTGTGTTTTTACGAATGAAAAATTGTATTTTGAATTTAATGAAGGAACTCAAGTAATTGTAGTTGCATTGAGCTCAAACGATGTATCTTCTTTACATTAGCGGGCGAGTCTGAAACATGTTTCTAAATGTTGCTATCAAACTTCTGAAGATGATTACAACATTCGAGCTATCGAACGAAAAATTGGTGTCGGGTATAAAATGCAAAAATTAGTATTCCGTATGTAAAAATGAATGCTATGTGTATGTTTATTGGTTTTAACGAAACATTGTTAGCTCAATAACCGTACAAGCAGACTAGAAGAAAAGAAAGGATTGTTACAGCCTACTTACCGCAATTCTGTTTAGTACTAAAACGATGCAATCCGCGCGTAAGCATTGCGTACGACTGAATGGAAGAATTATCGAGATTAACGAAGGATTTATGCAATAGTCACTGAGAGAAGGCTTAATGCCTTATTACTGGTAAGAATACATGGTTTATTCTTTGTGAAGTAGCGAAGCATTTCGTACTCAGTAGCTATTATTTAAGAAGGAAGGTAGTCTTGCGTTAACATATTATTCGCCAAAGGATTCCACTTATTGAAAGTATATAAAACCTCATCGAAGGAAGCCAGTGACTTTGCCGAAATTCTCAATCGTGCGAAACTCGGGGCGCTCCGGATCTGCTGAACGCGCAGGCTGGTGCATTCCGCCCCAACTGTGCGTGAAGGCTCCCTCCCAATCGCCGCCTGGCAATGGCGCCGCGGCAGGTCGGCGGCTAACGGTCGGTCGGTATCCATCGACCGCTGAACGGCACGGCCACGGGTTTCAGACTCGACCGGCACCGCCCCGCAGGCGCCGCACGGCAGTGGTCGGCTGCAGCAACGAATACTGGCACGCAAGAAAATAAAATTCATTCGCAAGCAATCGGAAGTTTCGACACCAGCCATGTCGAGGTTGATTCAGAAGCGCTTTTGTCTGAAAAGGAAATTACAGAAACCGAATGTTCTGAACGATGACTGTCGTTTCTTTGGACGCTGATGAGCGGAAAATACCCAGGCTCTGGTTACTTAACAAACGGGCCTCGAATTGCCCTCAATCTTTTGTTTCTCATCTTTGTCTTTCATCGTCCCAAACTTACGCTTAAATTAACCGAAATTGCACTGTCTGAGGCGGTCAGTTCAGTTTGACTTGGTGGTAACTGCTGGCCGATGAAAAACTACTGGCCAGTATTAGTCGGTGAACATCTCGATCTATGAAGGAACACGCTTACCTAAATGACTGCAACACGCTGAAACTGGTGTGACCTGAATGTTGTCGCGATGCTACATAACAAAGCGGCTTAGTCGCCCGGGTTTGTCGGCTGTGCTGCACTACCCTCCATCGGCGTGGTCAGTTGGAAGTCTGGCCTGTTGGCAGGTCTTTGACACTGCTGGTACCTATGTAGGCAATGAGTGTTTGGAGAAATTGCTGACCGGCCACTTCTCATCAGTATTTTCGTGGATGCCGATCGGCACGAAGACGACGCTGAACGGCTGCTAACAAACGAGCCGCCGGTGCTATCTTCCTTCCTGTCTACCAGCGCGAGCTACTACGCGCTTGCCGCATGCCGGACGCCGATCGGGAAGCAGAGCGATGCCGACTGGGCGGTGCTGCTGGTGAGTAATCTGAGTGAGTATCTGCTGGTCGATGTATAGGTGCACGGGATCCGGCAGTAAATGGCATCTAGGAAAAGGCATGCGGTACCACAGGACTAATGACATTAACGGTATTTCGTAACAAACACGAATAATCAATCGGTCGACGAATAATGTCGAAACCCAAACCGAGCAATCAGCCAACTGATGTCTGCGATGACCGAGAAGTCTGGGGTGTGGCTGACTGGCAGCAGAATTTCGACACTGGTCAAGGCTGATCGCTTGTCCTGAAGGCCATCCAGCCACCAGTATACTGCTACGAAATGTGCCGTGACGCGCCAGTCGCAACAACCAGCGTCAACCCCAAAACAAGTGTCGGCGGCAACGAAATTTCTCATCTTCAGCTGGCACGGCACGGCGCCATCCCCGCTGCCGGACTCGGCGCGCTCCGGCCTTTCGCGAAAGGCGAAAGGAAGAGCGAACGGCGTGCATCACCGCGTGCTCCCGTGACGGCGACCTCGACACCGCCCAACCGCGCCCGCCTGCACCTCATACCGCCCACGCCCTCGCCGCGCCGCGTCCGCGCTCGCCCCAGCCCGGTATCGATTGCCGGACCGCGTTGGCTTTAATTAACTCGGCGCTCGCGTTCATGTAAACCGTTTGACCTGCCACGTCGCGCTCACCTCCCGCACCACTGCCGGCAGCACTCTCCACGTGCGACCGCGAACGATGTGTTTCGAGCGATCGAGCTGGTACTCTGGCGATCTACGTTCCGATGAATGTTTTTATAATACATAATACCGTTGATGATTTTTCTTTATCTTATTTCAGTACTCTTTGAAGTTGCTACACGCTGCCGACCTCGCTGTCATTATTTTCAACGATTTCAGGCCTGCAACATTCGTGTAAATGACCATGTGACTTAAAAAGCAGTGCTCATTGTAAGCTATTGGTGTCGTTACGTATTCGTAATGAGCCGTTCACGAGCTGCACGATTCCGCATCCTCTGTGGCTTTCGTTCTTTTCGCGTCACCGAGGGAAGAAAGCTTGTTACCCAGCGTCTGAGCGCTGTTCCCGCAACAATATGCGCCGAAGTCCCGCGACTACTGTAAGCCAATAATATGCGGCTAACAATAGGCGTACCACTTCACCAAACGTTGTATCGTGGCCTCTATCGATATGAATAACAGTAATATCGCTTCCACTACAAACTATAAAACACAAATCTGTGTTCCTAGTGTACATCGTCGAAATACCTTCTCCATTTCCCACTAAGAAGACTCCTTCGGAATGCTGGGGTTTTCTCTGGCTTCCCGAAGTCTATTTCGGTTGTTCAAATGGTGTGTGTGAACTGGTCGTTCTGCTCTTTCAGCAATCCCGTTCAAATCGTCGTCCGCTGTTACTTCCCTCAATTATTCTTTCACGAGTTACACAACTCCTACAATGTAATTATAAAGACGCAATCTCTTTTCATGCTTGTGTTCCGTCTGTTTGTTATAACCCAAACGTTCTGCTCAGGTGATGACGCAATAAACACAAGTACGAGAAATAATCCAAGTAATAAGTATGACGGAAGGTGGTAACAATTAACGTGATTTATAACGTTTGTGTTTGAAAAGTGCGTGATGAGGTTGTACGTTGATATTCTTACTCGCGAACCACTAGCTCACGCTACGGCAGACTGCTGCCTGGCCGTGCGTCACGTACTCGGCATTTGCTGTTTCTCCGCGACTGTGGTGTGTTCTCTTGTAATCCACTTTTTTTGGTAGATGTGTCTCCTGAAGTTCCATGAGATATCCGAAGCCCGTGATATCAATTTCACACCGCTGGGCTCAATTTCACATCTTGCCTGTCTCTCTTATATGCCTTGCTGCCATGATCTTTCATTTTTACTGTTATTAATTTGAATATATTCGATAGTTTCATTAATTATATTTCTATAATGACTCGATTTATCTTTGAAAGAGTATGTTTGCGTATTTCATTTTGTTTCATGACACAATCTTCTTGATTTTCTGCATTATTATAATCGTTCGTAATAACCATTTCATATTATGACAAAATATTGACCCATAGTGTATAACAATCAGCACACACCGGTATTTATTGGCCCCTCTATTCGCAACTACTAGTAGAGGTAGAATTCAAACAAGAACAGAAATTGTAGTTTGCTATTTGAAAATTCCAAATTATCTAACATTTTTAAATAAGCTTTGGTACAACATATAAATATTATATTTCTTGATATCATATATGTGTCGTTTGTAACGAAAATATAAAGTACTAATAAAGTATAAAAAAGGCGAATGTGTGAATTCGATATGAAAGACCTACGACAATCATGCAATTTAAAACAATAAACGTTGTAATAACTTGTTGTCGTACTGATTTTGCTACCATTCTCTATGGCGTATCGCCAGTATTGCTGTTGTTGGCAATGTTACTTTACTCTCATTGTATAAATTTTACTTCGACGCATATGATACTCATGAATGCATATTACCGAATTTCATTATCTATGAGTTTTGACCAATTACAGAGAAGTTTAAAAAATACGAACACTTCATTAATCGTGAGAATAAGCTGTTGTTCGGGTATGGCTACGGTAAGTGCATTTCTCATTGCTGTTATGTTTGTCGATTTTATTACTGCTATCGTAGCTTTTACGTGAATTATGGCTACTTTGATCCCTATTTGACTAGCGCGGCGTAGTGTTAGAGGAAGCATCGACTGACGTTGAATCGAACGCGATTGACACGTGGTCCATGTGTTGCACACCGTGTGTTTAATGCGACCCGATTCTTTTAGTTTGATGTCGAAGTGAATCGAAAAGGACGAGTTGGCTGAAATGAAAGAACGAAAATGGAATTATTGCCGCGGCTGCTCGCGAGCGAAATGATGACCAAAGCCGCAACTGAGCAACTATTCGCTAGGTGACACCATAGCGAGTCTGCATGTCAACTGCGAAAACGAATAGCGAAGGACTGGCTTTTAAATGTTGTACTACATAAGTCATAGAAAAGTGCTGTATGAAACTTTCCATGTGATGATTGTGTGCACTCGTGTGAAGTTTGACCTGCCCGTCGTGTCATGCGACAATGCTATGCCCATCGTTATCGTCGTTTCTCTTATTGCTATAGATTTCTGTTGTGAAATGATGAACGTGTGTGATCATGAAATCATGTTTCTGTGTAATATCGAGTCGCCGATGCTCTGAAAACATTTGTAATGGTGATACTGGTATACGAACGCTGAAAATACACTACGGCTCTTTGTGTGTCTGTAACGAGCGAAATTAACGCGACCGTGGTGCTTCACCTGTGCACGCTGTGGCAGCGTGAATACGCTGCGCCAGTGAATGCACGCAAGATGTTATTTCTGTTCGGCAACAGCTACGGCTTTGCTGGATACCCATGCCCGGCTATAAAGCCAGGCGATATCTAACTAGTGAGTTACTCGAAAATGAAGAAGAACGAAGATGTATGGCATTCACAGTCTGATGAGAGAAAATTCAGATCATTCATTTTAGGCTGAACTTTTATCGTCGTATAAACACAGTTCTAACACATTACTTTCATGCCTCTGTTACTTCAATATATTTTATGCTCTGACAATATTTCAGTGCTGTTCCCTAAGTCTCATTTTAATTGTGCAATGTTACTGCTGCACGATCTTTATCATTACTATAGTTGAGAACAAACTTGATTACTTTGTTTGTGTGACAATTAAAATCAATCTTTAAAGTATTCTTTGAATTTATATGAGTTTCCATGAATATCATCGCCATTTTAAATATTGTTTGACAAAGTAACTTCTGAAGTGCTGCTTTTATAATTAATCGATATCTGCTTTTACTTTGTCGTATTGTTCTCGTTTTCGTGAAGTGATCTGTAACACAATTCTTGCTTATCCATCCTCTCACCTGCCGACTAACTCGATCTGGGCTATGAGGACCCGACCTCCAATTTCTGCATGAGCAATGTGCTCAAATTCACACTACTATTACTACAAATATGGACGTCGGGCTAAACTGCAAATCGAAGCTGCAAAATCAATTCTTTGTTCAGTGACGTCGTGATATGTTTTAACCAGGCTTATTTGCGGTATTTTTCCCATTTCATTATTTTCGTGTGCATTAGAAGCTTTATGTATAATGGTTGGTCGTCAAGTAGAATGATACCAGGAAAAGCTTATTAAATGTGATACAAGTAACAACGGCTTCCTATTTCGATTTGCCTATGAAAAATGATCTTCATTCTCGCTATTGACGTGAAGTATACGTGTGAGATTCGTCTCGTTTTTAATGCGGGTATCGCGATAACAGGTAAGCATATATTTGTCGGTCATGAAGCTCAACAATTTTTTTGCTATATTTGGCGGCGTTATTTCCGTCGTCAACGTCTTGCTCACGTTGCTGAAACGTAAATACTGTCGTGTGCGCATATCGCAATGAACAGTATTACCACCACGTGATAGTAGTGAATCATCGCCTGAATCTGCTGTTGGCTTAAAAATAATCCGGACAAAGGTTTCCTTACGCTCAAACACATTCTAATGTAGGCAGGTGATAATATAAATCATGTCGCGTAATAAACCAACTTTGCTCTGCAACTGTTCGTTCCGTTGAAAATATAAGACACTTCAAAACATTCTGGCGCTGCAAGCTGTACGAAAGTGTCACCTGCGTAGCAACGAATAAACTGCATAAACTATTTATATTAACATTTCTTGGCGAAAAACATCAATCGATCTGTTAGAAAGCTGTCTAGTCTTTTCGGTCAGCATTGAATGACTCGTGCTGAAACGAAGACAATAATTGCCATTACGTGATTGTTGGAGGCTATGTTACGGCCAGCACTCAGAAGCCGGAGGTAATGCGAAGACGCGTCGGCGGCTGAGAATTCTGGTTCTTTGCCCTGCCGGCTTTTCGTCGTACGAACCCATTTTCGAAAATGTTCTCCGGAATTCGGCGTGCCGTGAAAGACGGTCGTTTCTTCTCGGAAGTAAATGGTATCGCAGAAAACATGTTAATGCCAACTTTTACTGCGAATCGGCGCAATTCATTATTCTCATTTGATTACACAATTAACAAACAAATGTTTGTACTTCAACTACTATCATAAAATATGTTTATTCTACAATATTTATTCATTGCTGTAGCCGGGAAAAATATTAAATCCCGACACATTGTATCTCTGTCAAGTTTGCGATTACACAATTGAACGGAATTTGCTCATATGAAGTCGAGAGATAAATGAATGTGGTGATTTCGAGAACAAAGAAATTTATTTTTAAACGATGGTGCAGGTCGTACGCAATTGGTTTTACGAATGCGAAAGATCTATTTTCTCATTAAATAGGTAAATATAATGAAATTTGGTAGCAGTGTTATATTACACGCAGCACTGGCCAATGTATGGTGTTTCTGGGCTAATTGATTCTGTTTACGAAATGAAAGAAGGCACATTCAAATAATGATAGGCATCATATATTCGTTGATGAATGGCGACAAACTGCGGGTTCAATCTTTTTGTTGTTTGAATCTCATAGCTGCCAAGAACAAGAACAAATAATCTTAAAGCTGATAATATATTCCCTTGGGTGGCTTCAACCACGTCTTCAAACAATGGTCCCTTCACATAATAGGGTGAACTAATCCAATAATGTCTATTTTCTCTTTCTCCTTCTGAACAATTTTCACAATCTTTTGTCTAATTTAACTTTTCATTACCCAGCTTCTTCGCTTACACACTATCGGCATGAAACTGCATTTTTAAACATTTTATCAATTTTCCCGTCTCTGCTCAGTAAGTGAGAAATGTCGACAAATAAATGTACAGAAAATCAAACCTGCCGTTCTTGAGAAAATCTGACTAGTCATTTCTCAGAAATGCTATTTGAAGCTTACTACATACACATTGGGATACCAACAAACTTTATCAATTTCATGTACGTACTAGTATTTACAACTGCAATAATGTGTAGATCGGAAGCATGAATATTTTAAAGTAATGGCATGATTTTGGAAAATCAAGGATGCTATTGAAATATGCGTATATATCGTAATGATTCGAAGTATTTATCGCTAAATCTTACAAGAAAAAGTTTGAAACCGTGTTTGACAAAATGTCGAATCACCATTCCCAATTTGCAATTGATGCATCTACGAGTACGAGCTATTTTCACTGATAAGCACGAGTTTTCGAAAGCTTCATGAAAGTCATTTAGTCACTTGTATACAAATACTGTAATGTAACAGGCGCCCATATCTTGTTTTTTAACGTGAATATAAAAGAAAAATAGCGACACATATTTTAAAATCTAAAAACATCAAATGACGTTCGCTGTTATTCGGCAGATCTCATTTCTCAAAAGTTTAGAAAAAGTGAAACGATTTTAATCACGTTTTTCAAATTTTTCAATATTGCTATGTTCTCTATAATTTACGCGAACATTGAGACATAATTTACGAAGAATGAATATCGTCGGAGAAATAGACCCAAGTCACAATGCGGTGTGAAGACGCCGAAAAATTTAGATCTTTAACAATTTTTAAAATGCAGATATTTAAAACGAGACCTGCGCTGTTTCTGTCGTCGCTTTACGCGTCAAGGAAGGAAGCAATAAAGTCCGAAGTTTAATGACAGTGTCATGTAAAAATGCCCCCGAAATGGTATCGGTTTTCAAATTCGAGGCTCGCGACACCAGTGAACTCGTGCAGAAGAAAATATCACGGTAAATTCCTTTTATGTTTGGCCGCCAGCGACTGACGGACGACATTTTATAAATAATTTTCGGAATCAGTACTTTCGCGAAACCCGCAGCAATGTTTGACTACCGAGTGTGTACTTATAGGAACGAAGTGTCTCTTTCAGATCACCGAAGATTTTCGTGTAAAATACGCCTGACGAAAAAAAATTGCTGTATTCCGCGCTGCTAAATCGCTGGTGCGATATTCTCTTCCCTTTCGCAGTCTCTCGTAACTTCTAAATAAGCGAACCTTCCTCCAGTGTTATCTGCGAAAAGAGAACGGGAAAATATTGTGACAAAATGCAAAATATGTGCATACATGCCTGTACTTATTTTTTCCAAAACGCTGAAAAAATGAAAACGAAACAAAAATTCATTAGTGTATTTAAATATGTTATACATTTACGAGCATCAAACGTCGCCGATCGTACTTAACAACGATTGCTAATGGTATACCACTACGCAAATGTTGTACACTAGTTTTATCCATACATGAATTCCTGACTAAAATATAAAATACGTTCACGATGTTATATTATTTACGAACGCCGCACAGCCGGTGATATTTATTTAATCGGCGTAAAAAATGCGCAAATCGCGTTTTTTCGACCGGTTACAATCGCTGTTTGGCTGCAGCGCTGCTCTGTGATTTGGTACCACTATAATCACTCGTTGCTGACTACCGGTACGACGTGTGGAAGAAAGGTTTGTTTAGTACAGCGAAAATATGGTGGTCGCCAGCAACTACATTTTAGAAAGACTGTTGTAACAAACTAATGTAAACGCACATCTAGTAAATTTGGCACGAAAATATACGTACTAAATATAATAGTAACGATATAAAATGAAAAATAAAATAATTTGAGCCTTCATAATAATGTATAAACTCAGAAAATATTCAATATGTAATCTGGATTCACATAATGGCACCAATATTGTGAATCGTTCTACTGTGAACTGCGGCTTACGAGACTAATGTCAAAATAGGCACAACGTGTTGAACATATTCGCTAATGGTGGAGTAGGAGTGTGTGAAGCGGAAGAAACCATAAAACGAATATATTTTCGACATAGGTAATCATTGAAGATTAAGATGCATAATTTCAGAAGTAGTTAAGAAACATGGATCAATTAGTGCTAAACAAGAGAATTTGGCTGAGCGTTTCAATTGATGTGTGCAGTTGCCGATATCGACCGAGGATTATTTTTTCTTTTGCTGCAGTTTTGAACTTACGATTTCTGACTGCTGGTAGTAAAATGTTTCAAATATGTAAATCATTGCTCGGTATTTGATCTACTAAACTAACAAACAAGCTATTATATAAATATGCGGTTATATGTGGTACTTTTAATTTGTACATTTTAAGTTTATGGTCGATATAACTACCAGTGCGCAGGAAAGAAGATAAATCTTTGATCCATTCTCTGAAAAAATCACGGTTCAACACTAAAATCAATTCCTTTATTTCAGGATCGATCCTTTCGCTATAGTATATTTTCAATTTTGAGGTAGGTACGTAGATCACGAATGAGAAAGAGAGATGAAACTCATGTCAAGAAGTAAATTTTAGTACATTACGTTCTTCAGATTTTTGTGGCATATTTACGTGATTTCTGTAATGAATAACAGAATTTGGTGGCTCAGTGCATCAACTGATGTCACTGCAGCGACTCTGACCGGGAGATTTTCAACACTAGCTGGATTCGCCAACATCTCACCATGCTGTTCGATCCATGAACTTTTTAAATAATGTTTAGAGTGACGGTCGAATCACTAGTCGTAGGTTACGGCCTCCTAGACCACCTGATATGTCGCCTTCCGACTTTTTTTCTTTGGGAGTACTTGAAAGATCAGGTGTTTGCAGAAAACCCGCATTCGAAGGAAGAGCTCCAGCGCTCTATTGAAGAAAAATCGCAGCAATTCCTCGAGATTTACTTCAAAGGGTAAATCATAAAGGACTCCCTTGACAGCATCTTCTTTAGAGTAAGATAAGCAATATTTCCGGAGTAGTCGATTATGATATACCGCATCCAATAGTTTGCCACTTTAAACCCTCAAAATGCACAAAAATCACAACACACATCGAGCCTGTAGCCATGTCTGAATCAGATCACCACTCTGGAACTACATTGCTGACGTCATGAAGAAGTGCCGAGGCACCACCTCCTAGATTAGCATCTTCTTTAGAGTTATAAAACCTGCTCACTGTTTCGTGACGTCACCGTAGGTAGTCATGGAGAGCGTCGGTCATTCCTCGCTTACCTTTTCCACAGCAGGAAACCCGTTTTCACTTTTGTATTAAAAATTATCAATTCATGATAAAAGTTCTTTTAAGTACACTTTTTAATAAACATTGGTTTTCAATACAGTATATTATAACCTATTTATTGAGAATACAACTGATGAATTTATTGGAAAATATTCAATCTTCTGCAATTTGTTTGATAATTTATCATTTTCTTTTGGCAAAACTTAACAAAAAAATAAGCTTTCAGCGTAAATGTTTGACAAATCATTTACTGAATGACATTAACACAAGCATCGTGAACTAATTCTCTCTCAGATATTTTAAGACACTGGGACAGCAAACATTTCTTTCATTGGTGACTTTTGAAGCATTCCTTATTACAAGGAGTCATTGGGAGCAGTCACTCATTATCATCTTACATTTTCTTCCGTGCATATTCCTGGGAAAAAAATTTCTTTTCCTTTTTAAAACAATAGTATATCAATGCATATAAAAACTTTGTTCTGAGCTCATGGTTTTTATTAAACATATTTCTTTATAATACAATACATTAAACCTAATTATTTACAACATATTACACATCTATTTATAATCACTGAATTTATTGGAATGTATGTAGTTTTCTCTGTAATTTCCATCTCCAGCCTTTCTCGCTTTTCACAAGGGCCTTCCTGTCTGGAAAACCCCCTTGGGAAGGTGAGCTGACAGTTAGGGGGTAGAGATGGTACAGCATCACTCTAACTTCGGTATATTCAGTCTCGATGACAGTTTCTCTCCTTGTTCATTATACACCACCTTCTCCCAAATAATGTCATTTTGATGGAAATGAAGGTGGCATACCTGAAAGAAGAAAAAATAATATATTATAATATGTATAATATATTATTGTTATTATTATTATTATTATTATTATTATTATTATTATTATTATTATCATTATTAAGATTGCATGAGAGGTAAACTAAAAACATTGTACAGTGGTTAGTCTATAATATCAAATAAGTTCATAGAATTTAAGTTTCACTTTCAAACCAATTTTACCAAAGAACAAAAAAAAATTAATTTGAAATTAATTCATGCACCACCGAGACTTTTGCTTTCGCACTTCCCTAAGGTAATTCCTTTAACATAAATTATTGTTTTGTTTTAGTAATTTATTCATACAAGATACAGGAAATCTCTAAGATTGTGAGGTTATGAATTTTTTACGCGTTACATTCAATTGAATGCTATCACTTAAGTGCTACTATTCTAAGATTATTTAGCTGATAGTTTAATTTTTTACTATCACTATTCACTTAACAGTATAAAGAAAATAGTTGAAGTTCAGCATCATATTACAAGGAAGAATTGCAAGATCTAATTGCAAACAAGTTGATTTCGTGATAGAACATTAGGAATATTACTAAATAATGTCAAAACCCTTAGCAACTTGCATACAATTTATGCTTTGAATAATAAATATAATAAATGTAGGTTCTACATGTGCATATGAACCACAACCTTACCTAAGGAACAAATCTGCTCTGCGAATAGCAGTCGTCCATTTCTTCCGCAAAGCAGGATCTTTTGGAAAACCAAAAACATGTACTTTCGAGGCTTCATCGCAGTTTCCTCGACACCTCGGAACTACACATCTAAACGGCATATCAAACCGGCAGTAAAATACAAGTATGAACTGCACCGAACACACGGACAACACCAGACAAATTTAACTGAAAACAATATGCCTGCGTCCAGGCCACCCATGCTTCATGACTACCTACGCCGCCATCTCAGTGACGTAACGTACTAGTGAGCAGGCTTTATAACTCTAGGAGGTGGTGGCCGAGGCCTGTATATCTCGTGGGCCGTAAACGTCACTGTAGTGACGTGTAAGCTCCCGATTGAATGTCACCGTAGCAGCTGATGACCTGTCAAATGAAGCTCGAAATCGAATACTAACCATCTTCCGTGTTGTAACAGCGACCCGAAAGTGAATTCTAGGAAGAGTATGTCTCTTTCTGGTAATCGCTATGGATGGATTGTGCGAAAAGGACAGCCTCTCTGTAGACTCGCTGCTGCACAGCACTAAGCCACCAACTGGTCTCCTGATGTGTAGTAGTAATGTGCATCTAAGAGTAAGTGCATATAAGGGTAAGAGAAAGATCGCACGCGGTCCATGACCCATTTGTTTGGATACTGTTCCCGCATTTGTTTGGTATTGTTCGGACAAATCACGGAAAACTACCGATTAATACTAAGGAAATTTCTTTAGCATGTCACAATAAGAAACATGATTTAAAGTGCAAACGTTTCAGCTTTTATTCAGCCTCCATCAAGGCTATATCTTAAAGAGATGTTCCTTAGATACTACGTACAATTGACGGGTATGGGCGAAAAACTTGATATCCCACAAAATACTTTAACAGAGAAAACTGGTTTCAAAGTTCAAAAACTGTCCTGTAAATTGGTTTTCAAGTTTATTTCTAAAAAACAATTCGCTAAGGAAATTTGAAGATAATGCGTCCAAAAATGTATTAAATTGTGAAATACATTTTTCAAATTTTGTAATTTTTATGTAGTATATCAACATTTTCCATTAGGGCAATCTTTCATTTAAATATGTTCATAAGTGTCATGGTTTCTGTATATACACACAACCCTTTCTTTATAAATACAAATAAAATTACTTTTATAATATCTAAATCCTTGTCTTCCTAATACGGTTTGTAATATACCATTCCAACGAATTTATATACGTTGTGAGTTCACGAAATCGATCATATACAGGAAATCGAGAATAATATTACTATTACTTCAGGATGATGTATAGAGTTTAATTATTTATCATCAATCAGTTATCACACCTTGTTTAGTTGTAACGATATCTATATATTGTACATTGTATATTACTGTATTTTCTGCGCTGTATATTATTGTACTTTTTATTCTCTCAACCTACCTCAATTATTAAACACTTTCAAACTCACAATGATTTCTTGCCATTTTGTATATAACACGGACAAAGCGCAATGAATGAACATTAACATTCTTTACCACTTCAGTTACGGCATTCTTTCAAATGTTCACACAGGGACATTACATAATCTCATTCAAACTCCAATGAATTTCGTAATAATTCTGGTCATTGATGATATCAGTAGTAGATCTCTGACGACATCCTCTGGTAGCGCGAATTTAAACTATTGACATTGATGCCCTCTTGAATCTGTTATGTAAAGCTAGTCGAAAAATGTCCAGGAAAGTAATTATTTTGAAAATATATTACTGTTTATGTTTGTAAATCATAGCCTAAAGGCCTCCAGGCCTTTAAAGGATGCTTGCACAAAAGTTTCATCGGCCAGTTAGTCCAGAAGATTCAGAGATTACCGCGCTGCAAGACATCGCACTTCTATCTTTATAGATGTATAGATGTATGGTATAGATAGATAATTAAGCTGAACTACAGCATTTCAAATTGTTCTGCACAATGTCCACTTTAGGACACGAGAACCCAATGCGAAATAATACCAATTGTCAAAGACGCCGACTTCGGCCGCCTTTCTTTACAAAAAGTTAGTGATAAACTGAATTAAACAAGAGAATTGAACAATGAAATAGTTTTGCGTATGAGGGAACATCGAATTAATAAATTCATGGAAATGTATCCTTAACCTACTGTTAACCAGCTGCAAATCTGCTCTGCGGCGAGAGCCGAGCGGCCTATCTACGCTCGCTACGGCTTCGACGGAAAACTTTATGGCCTTCCACGCCCACCAAGTTGTTGCCCGAGCTACGTGTCTGCAACTCACGGGGCCAGAGAGACGAAGGAACTGACGAGGGAACCACGATCGACAAACTGATCGTACGGTTTCTGCTGCCGTCTATTCAAAAAGCTCCTAAAAGTCGAATGCCTCTGAGGTCGTCTTACTCACGACTGAAGCTAGGCATTGTAACATTCACAAAAAACACATTAGAAATGTACAGACCAATATTTTAGCACTCAAGATACATAATTTGAGGTTACGAGCAGTCCACGCGCCACCATTTCGCCGAACGCGGGGCTGTAAACACAAATATGCAGAGCAAAAGATGCACAAAAGCGAGAAATGCAAATTAATTCATGTACACAAACATCGAAAGATAACACACGTAGAATAGGATCCAGTTCCACATCATAACAACAAACGTATCCCAACTTGGTTATAGAACACGTACCTCATACGAAAACCAATGTTAAAAATACAAATTACGACCCGTAAGGAGCCGGGCTCTCGGAACTTGGTGGTGTTCAAAATAGATTATGGGTGTGCAGTGTACTCCTCAGCCAGAAAGTAAAGCTTAAGGAAACTAGATCCCGTTCAGAGCAGAGTAACATTAAGACATGGCAAGAATATGGCTCGGAGTGGCAAAGCGGCAGAGGCGCGCCGCGCTTATTTAGAGCTCCACAGAGGTTGAGGGGGAAGTTACCACGTCAGCGAAGCGTGACGGAGTAGGTATCGATGCAAGAAAGAGCTAGAAGTTCATCGTAGTACAAAGAAATTAAATGCGCCTGCAAAATAGGTAACTTGCGAAACATGAATGTTCGGCGAGCTTGCTGCTGAAAGGCCTTGCAACTTTTTTTATTTATTTATTTATTTATTTATTATTATTATTATTGCACCCGAACAGTGGATAAACCACTTTACAGGTCTGAAATTGAGTACAAACACTAACCATTAATACCATAATAACTGAAAAAGCACCGAGGTACTTGCAAAATAAACCATCTCAACCCAGCTTACTTGTGAGAGGAGTCCTCTGGGAACCTCATTTATAAGGATCTTATGCACATGGCAGTGGAGTGAAGGGAGTGGGAAAGGGGGCGGGGAGCGAGCTTAGGATTACGTGTTTATGATGCTTACGGAGGTCTGAATTGATCTTTGGGAAGGCGGGATTTGATTCTGGTTGGACCGTTACTGGATTTTCCTAGCTGGTAGAGTCTGGCACCGGGAACTAGGTTTAGGTTGGAGAAGAATTTTTTTGATAATGATGAAATATGGTGAGTAATGGTATCGATGTTCAATTCTCTATGGAGCTGATTATTGGATACATACCACGGTGCGTTAACCGATGTTCGGAGGATTTTGTTTTGGAAAACTTGGATCCCTTTTAAGTTTGTTTGTGCAGCACCTCTCCAAACAGGGCAGGCATATGTTAGTGATGGTCTAAGTGCAGTTTTATAAATATGGAGGGTTATATCAGTTTGTAGCGCTGATTTACGGTTAATGAGTGGATATAGGTTGAAGAGAGCAGCATAAGTTTTGTTCAGCCTATGGGTAATGTGGGGTTTCCACGTGAGACGGGTGTCTAGGATTGCTCCTAGGTATTTTATGGGTTTGTTGGATGGGAGCCAGGGAACAGGTGAACTTCCTATTGTGAGTGTAGGAGGGTTGGCTATTCTTTTGAGTGCAAAGATTTTAGCTTCGCATTTTGCTGCGTTTAAGTGCAGGCGCCATTTTGCTGCCCAGTCATAGAAAGTGTTGATGTCTAATTGTAAATTGTTGATTGCTATTGAAAGATAATGGTGTATAGAGAATATCGCGGTGTCATCTGCATATAAAGCTGTGGAACAAGTTGTGGTACATGGTATATCTGCTGTGAACAGATTGAAGAGGGTTGGGGAGAGAGGTGAGCCTTGAGGTACCCCGGCCTGAATTATTTTAGGGGCGGAGAGTGAGGAATTTATTGGCACCGAGAAGCTTCTATTTTCGAGAAAGCTGCTAATGATTTTGATAAGACAATCGGGAGTGCCTTGGTTCCTTAATTTGTAGAGCAGACCTGTGTGCCAGACTTTGTCAAAGGCATTAGCGAAGTCTAAAAAGACTGCAGCGCAGTACTGCTTATTTTGAAATGCTTGTCCTATGTTTTCTACTATTCTAAGAAGCTGGTGGGTGGTCGAATGAAGAGGGCGGAATCCGAATTGAAAAGGAGGAATAGCTTTCGTAATTTGAAGAAATTTATTAAGTCCGATTAGGATCAGTTTCTCGAAGATTTTGGACAGAGTGGGTAAAAGGCTTATGGGTCTATAGCTGGAGGGATGTTTCGGAGATTTTTTAGGTTTTAATATTGGAATTACAATGGATTTTTCCAGCTTGCCGGGAAATAGCCTAGTCTGAGGCAACTGTTGAAGATGGCAGTTAAGTAAGCAATGGAATGAGGAGGTAAATGTTTTAGAACTATGTTGGGGATACCGTCTATTCCTGGAGATGATTTGTTTTTTGTATTCTTAATTATTTGTTTGACATTAGCGGGAGAGATATAACTAATTGGTGATGGAGCTGTATGGAATGGGGATCTTACAAATTCCTCTACCACATTTTGGAAATTCAAATCAGTAGAAGTATTGGGATAAAAGGCATCTTTGAAATGGTTGGCAAGCATTTCTAATTTGTCTACTTCCGAGTAAGCGATTTCAGAGTTGGCTGATAATGGGGGGATTGCTTGGTTGGGGTGGGAGAAATGACAGAGTTTCCACAAAGTATTGGAGTTTTTATCCATATTTTGAAGAAGGTTTTGGAAGTTCTGATAGCGAAACTTACTTAATTCTTCGTGAACTTTCTGCGTCATCTGATTTAACGCGGTTTTTAATTGGGGTAGCCGGAGAGTTTGCCATTGTCGTCTTATATATCGCTTATGTCTAATAAGATTCAGGATTAATTAGAATGTTGGTGATATAGATACCTTATTATTTCACAATAAATAAACAGAGGTTGTCTGGTATCAAATTTTTATATTACGTCTTAAGATCTTTTCGATCGCGTAGCGATCATCGTCAGAGCTGGAAATACATTAATAGATATAATTATACATTAAACCAAATTGTCTACAAATTAAAATATATAAAAGGAAGTGTGCAGATGCGTAAGCAAACTGGATCGGTCGTACCTTGCAGCTGCTGGGCGGAAAACGAAGTTCTGCGAATTTTTGAAATAGCGGCTCGCTTAAGAAGGCTGGGTGGCGGTCGGGCAAGTGTGGGGCGGGGCAGGGGGGGCGCGGCCGAGGGGTCGAGAGGCGCGGTTGCTGGGCCTGGTGTGAGGAGGGCGCGGGCGGACGGAAGTGGGTGGAGTTAGGGGTGTACACATTGTGCTAATTTTAGCAGAGGTGACGAAAGTTCAGGGATTTGCTGGTTAAGACTAGTATTGTTCTGTTTTTAGGTTGTTGTGAATGTGAAGGGATTCTAATTTTATTCTGTGCCAGTACCTATTTTCAATTTCTAGGATATGGAAATTAATGAGTTTGTCAAATGTGTGATTGTTTTCATTTAAGTGATCAGCGAAGTGTGAAACTGTGGTGGTATTGTTTTTCCATGCTTGTTCGTGTTCTTTGATCCGTTGTGTGAATTTACGCCCGGTTTGTCCTACGTATATGGCATTGCAGTTGTTGCAAGAGAGGGCATAGACTCCGCATAAAGAGGTAGGAGGAATTGGGTCTTTAGTGTTGGATAAAGTTTTTTGTAATGTGTGAGTGTTGAAGAAAGTAGCTTTGAGTCCGAATTTATTGAGTGTGGTTGCTATTTTTAGAGAAAGGGGTCCTACATAAGGGATGGTGATGTACGTGGCAGCGGTGGTTTTGGTGATAGGTGTGAGAGTGGTGTGTTTGCGGATGTTGAGTGTGTTTGTTTTTTTGATTATTAATTTGTCAATGATATTACAGTCGTATCCATTCATCCTGGCTATATGTTTTATGGTGTTTATTTCTTTTTCGTGTTTTCTGGAGACATGGGATTGATATTAATCGATGTACCATAGCATGGAAGGCTGCGTGTTTGTGCGTGGGAGGGTGTTGTGAAGTGTTGTGTATGATTGTGTCCGTGTGGGTCGGTTTTCTGAATATATTAAATTCGTGATGGTCCTGAACAAGCGTGATAGTGAGATCAAGGAAATTTAAGGATTTGTGTTCATTTTCTATTTCAGTGGTGAATCTTATGTTGGGATGCAAGGAGTTGATGTATTGTGTAAAATTGTGAAGTTGTCTTGTGGTGCCTGTCCATAGTGCCAATACGTCGTCTACGTATCTGTACCAATAAAGGATGTTTTTTAGAAGTGGATGTCCAGAAGCAAATAGCGTATTTTCCCAGTTGTCCATAAATATTTCCGCTAATAAAGGTGAGAGGGGTGAACCCATGGGTAATCCAGAATCTTGGGTGTAAAATTTGTCATTGAATTTGAAATAGTTGGCATCTATACAACAGGAAATTAAGTTAAACAGTTCAGTTTTGATGGGGACGGCACATTTTGATCTGTCAATTAGGTCTTTAAGTATAGTCTTGCAGTCAGATGTTGGCACACTTGGAAATAGGTTTTCCACATCAAAAGAAACGAGTTTGGCGTTCGTAGGGACAGGGAAATATTTAATCTTGTTGATGAGATCAAGACTGTTGAGTATTGTGTGCTGAGGTGTAAAATTGACATGTTGTTTGAAATCTTTGTTCAGTTTGTACGCAATTCTGTGTGTGAGTGTGTTAGTGTATGATACTACAGGTCTAATGGGGATGGTGGATTTGTGGATTTTGGTAACCCGTACAATCGTGGGTTTAACAGAATTTCCTTTTATTTGAGTGATGAAGTTTTCACCTATCTCGGAGGTTAATTTACTGATGAGTTCTTTATAGTTTGAAATTTCGTGAATGAATATTGGAGGTGGCTTTTTGATCACAGGCATCACATTTGGGTGAGACGAAATTAGGGGATTTTCCTCGCGGTCGTCGTCAGTCAGAGGCGAGCGGGCAAATCTGTTATTTAAAGGTAGATCCATTACGCCAGGGAGAGAATTAGCCTTGCGTTTTGCGCCGGTTACCTGGAGGTTGTCAAGGCTGCGTTTCCTCGGGTCTGACCTTAGTACTTGAATGTTGTTGTTGGCGGTTGAGTTCTGATAGAGTTGATGGTGATACATTGCAGAGACATCTGGGAAGGGCTGCCCCCCTAGGGGGGCCTGGATTTGAACACTATGTAGCACTGTGACAACTTTTGAGCACGAGTAGAAATAACCACTGCACTGCACGAGTTGATAGAGACTGACTGTTCGTCGCGCAGTTGTGCAAGCACCTCTGCGGTCGGCGCAGGAACGACACTGAGTAAAGAAACTTCGCTAGTCGGCGCTAGTTGAGCTGTACGGTGCGGAGCGATCCGCACAGCACGACAGTCGACGAGAGAATGGGGCGTTGCAACTAAAGCAGGGCGTTCTATGAGCGGCTAATGGAAACATACATATACTTGTTGATAAATAATTTTTAATTTTAGTCTAAAATTGTTAATTGAGCCTTTCAGAACCGAAACGATGGTTCCATTCAATTGACAAATTTGATGTAAATTTGAGATTTTGTTAGAACAATCTATTTCTATTGCTCATTTCCTTAGAATCAATGAAAATCTGTTTTGAAGGTACTAATTTAGTGACGAAGAACCAATTTTTTCTCAAAGACAAATTAAGAATAGAAGTCGATGTTAACAACAAAATACTGTCGTTTTGACACCTTCTTATGGCCATTAGATCACAATTTGATTTGTCTGATATACCAGTTTTAAGAAAAAAGATGACACAAATTTTAACTTATGCTACCATGCTTAACCTATATACAATGTTTATCCTTAAAGGCTAGGGTAATAAATTCTTCTCAGCTGGCTTCTCAGATGATTGATGGCTTGAAGATGATTTTGTAGCACACACTTTCACAAATCAAATTGAGTCTTAAATTTCAAATTTAATAGGTTTTAGCAAGATTTTATTGTTTAATTGTGAATTAGGTCAAGTATGTAGGTACCGAACAATATTGTGAATATCAGTGTAAATTTATTGATGTTTGGGAAAAAGAATAATTCACATGTGTATTAAGACAGTTATAAAATAATTTTGAGGAAATTTGAAACAGTGCATTGTCCACATTTGTGGCAAAAATAAGTCATCAGTGCAGTAATAAAAGAAATTTTGATGGCTTGACAGTGAGTGCATTGTCCACATTTATGGAAAAGAATAATTCATACGTGTATTTAGGCAGTTATAAAATAAATTTGAGGGTATAAATAGAGTGCATTGTCCACTTTTGTGAAAAAGAATAATTATATATGTATTAGTGCATGTCTATAAATAATGGTAGTATTAACAGGAATTTGTTTTATTTGTTAATTAGGGAAATTCATGGATAATATGTGAAGGTACAAAATAACTAGATAAATATTAGTAAGTATTTAGTGAGTGTACTTGTGGGGAAAAAATTGTTTATGTGCAAGCAGTTGTACATGAACTGTCACAAGAAAATTTTGGTAGATGTTAATAGGAATGTATTATTTATGTTTGTGAGCAGTATTAATATGTGTGGTGGAGTATAAATAATTTTAAATATTATTGTAATCATGTAATTGGTGCAGTTTGAAGTAGAAAGGTCGAGGGTATTCGCACGCTTTTCAGCGAAACTCTAGAGACGTCGGCCGTATATTATAACCTCCTTGAGATGTCCAGGATGTCATCACCAGTCGGCTGACACTTGATAGGCCGTAAGTGGTAGTTATTTGTATTCCAGTAATTGTAAAAAAAAGCACGACTGACGACCACCAACACAACACAACAGACATTGCTGCTACACCTGCACATCACGAGGAGATGGCATCAGGGACGCCATTGACGCCTACAAGATGTTCCGCCTTCGCGGACCACAGAAACTTTGTCCACTTCGTCTTCCGTTGAACAACAGGAAACGCCTCGTCTCGTTAGACTATTTGCTGAGGCCATTGGGTTCTCTCGTTTAGTTAATGCCTTATTTTACGTGGCAAGACTCGGACCATTAGGCCCGCTCTTCCGTCTAACCATGCAAATTTCGATGCCACCTTGCATATGCAAAGCACCCAGTACTTGAAAACTTTCCTCTTTCGCTCTAAAATACTCCCGCCGCAGCGTTAGAACAGCTGCCATGGCGGGTCCGCTACATGAAGCGAAACTCCCTTCGCCAAATACCCTAAGGAATGCGATTACATTTCCTCGGCCCCCGCGCCGAGGACAGGAAGGGCCACGCCGTCTCAGGATGTCATCCCGCACGCGGAAAAGATGCGTCACGACGTCTCCAGATGGTATCTCGCAGGTAAAAGTTAAAGGCCCAATAAGTAATTCTTATTCCTTGTGAACGGTCAGTACTATGTCGCGTGTTTAGTGATCTTTTTTCACGTGGTTTTCACAAGGTAAATATGGGAAGAAAAACTACAAATACTGTTTATAAATATTTTAAGTATGATCCTCCAAGGAACACCTCGCAGTGCTTGTTGCTCAATTGTATTCATGTTGTGAATGTATGAACAAACTGTTCTTTTATATACGCATACATGTGAAATTCCGTGTGAGATCAGCCAAAAATTTGCACTCTCTAATCTGATTCCCCTCCACTCCATCCATAACTGTAGTGAAATTGTCTTATAGAATCATCTTTTGACTTATGAAATGTTTATGAACTACACGTGACATGTCAACAATCCTTCTCTTTATGATTTTATTGTTATTTACCATATTAGTATCAAATGAGTAACCGTTTATTTAGAGACATACCCATTATTTCTATTACTAAAAAGTTGTATAAAAAGAAAGGCATTTCCAGACTTTAGATTTTAGAAAGCATTGGCTCAGACTTCCTGTTTTGAGTCCCGACAGGTTGGGGTTCCGTGGGCCTGCGGATTTTCCCCGGCCGCTCGAGAGAAACAATAAGCAGCTTTTCCAGGCATTTTGTCTAATCCTCACTTGCAATATTTAAAGCAGTATCGATTCAATTACCTGAAATTTTTACAACTTCATAATATAGAGAATCAGTCAGTTAGCTACCGATTACGAAATATACATGAAATTGTCTTTTTGTATGTAAAACATTTTGCTTCAATATCGCTATTTACTGTTCAGTAAGAGGAACATATTATCCTACATCGAATAATTTATTCATTTATTTTACGTCAAAAAAACAGTTGAAACTGCGTATGACGTGCTATGGAGAGAAGTGAATTCTGTGCACATTTTCAAACTTCTGTGATCTAAGTCATATACTACATGAATTTTGAAAAGAAAAAAAAGCTTTCATGTAATAAAATCTATTTTCAAGGATAAATAAGCAATAAATTTTGGGCTTTTATCCATGATGTCTTTCGTCAAGGAATAATACTTCCTGCCGCAACAACATTAAAACAATAATTTGAATAACTATATTTCCCAATGAATTCTAGAAGACGTGCACAGATAATGACGTTACATTTATGTCCAGAAGCAAAACAAGGGGCCATTTGCTCAATGGATCAGGTAAACTGGACGAAAAACCTGATCGAGATGGGGGTCATTGACCCGGAGGCTGGAGTACAATACCTGTTACAGGTTGTTTATACACATGTATACAGTCCAAATGGTAAATAATGCATTATGTATCATTGTTAAAATAATGTTACTTTTCTTGTGATACTCAGTATAGTCTCTAATTGTATAGAATCAGTTATGCAGCAGAAACGATTTCACTTGGGATTTAAACTTTTCTATTGAATTTAATCGTTTAATGTCACCTGACAAAGTGTTGTAAAATAATGTACATGTATTGTATGTGAATTTTTTGTAATGAGCTGTTGATACTGTCACCTGATGAATATGATTTCTACGTCGAGTGTTATAGTAATAGATATCGGCATTTTTTGAAAATATATTCCCGCCCTTAAGCAAGTCATTTTTTACAAAAACCACTGATTCGTAAATAAGAAGACACGGTAATGGTAGAATTCCTAAATTAATGAAGAGAGGCTTACATGAATCACGTGGGTGGGATTTGGTTATTATTCGTACAATTCGTTTTTGTAATCTAAAAGTCTGGGAACTATAGGATGTACTTCCCCAGAATATTATGCCATATCAGGCGGGAATGAACATTCGCGAAGTATACACAACGAGCAGTATGAAAGCTGACTGAATTTGCAAGAATTCTGAACGCGTAGCATAATGAACTTAATTTTGTGTTCAATTCATTTAAATGGACGTTCCATTTAAGGTTTGACTGAATTGAGAGACCTAAAAATTTTGTTGCCTTAACATCAGTCAATGGTACACTGTTCATTTTCAATGGAGCACAGAATTGTTTATTTGAAATGGAAAACTGCATTAAAACCGTTTTCTTTTCGTTTACTATTAATTTGTTATTTCGGAACCAATTTGAAACATCTGATATTGTACTATTTACGGTTTCTTTATTGCAAAGGATGTTCGTATCATCCGCAAAGAGAACCGTTCTTCCGTTTCGAATCGTCGAGGGCTTATCGTTTACGTAAAGTAGGAACAGAGTAGGGCCTAAAATCGATCCTTGAGGAACTCCACATGCAACGGGCAAGGAGTCGGAAAGGTGCGTACGTAATGCCTCATTCACAATGCAAACTTAAACGTAACATAAGCCGTAAACGTATGCAGTAAACTTTTCACGTAAAACGAGCATTCCCAATGGCAAACGTAAGCTGGAACGTAGGTTTTGCCTGAACCAATGAGAATTCAACATATTGATCGATGCGTTTCTAGCTTTTTCTTTCGACTCTCCTATGGATTTCACCTTTTGCATTTGCGAGCAGCTGTTGCGTCCCTATCTATTGAGGTTATATGCGAGCAGTGAGCTTTAAATTGTGTACCGCAAATATATTTAACGCCACGTTCAGATTTTGTCATGGAGAGAGATTTGGGCGTGCAGCTTGTGCTGTTGCGAGCTTCTGCAGCATTAATTTTAGGGCGCTTTATTTAAAAAGAAGAAGGAGGCGCTTTATTTGCCATTTCGAACCAACACTTCGCAACTCGTACCAAAACTCCATAAAACTTCTTTGCTCTACCTTTCAACTATACACACCAACGCACACCAATACACACGCATAAACAAGAATCAATCTGGAGTCGACCTTCTTTCTCACGGATTTTGTTGTGCATTTGTTTTTCTGATGCTGCTCTCTGATTGGTCTTCGGTAGAATTTCGACGTAAACTTAAACGTAGAAGCTTGAGCTTGCGAGCTCTTAAGTCTACGTCTCACGTCTACGTTTACGTCAAGGCATTGTGAATGATCTCGCTTTATAACCCATTTCTAGGTTTTGCGGCTACGTTACGGTTACGTTTAAGTTTGCATTGCGAATGAGGCCTAATGTTCCATCATTCCAGTAAGGTATTTCAACTCTCTGAGATCGTTGTTTAAGGTACGAACATAACCAATCTAGAGCAATACCACGAATTCCATATGAAGGTAATTTGGAAAGTAAAATGTCATGATCAATGACGTCAAAAGCTTTTGAGAGATCTAAAAATAATCCAATAGGTGCCTCGTTTTGATCCAATGATGAGGCGACATCTTTAAGAAAAGAAAATATAGCTGTTTCTGTTGATTTTGATTTTTTGAAAAGCGGCTTCATTTTAGCTGTTTTGAAAATGTCTGGAAACGTTCCAGTGCATAAAGATGCATTAAATATGTGAGTTAACGGGTGTATAATGGCATACGTACAAGTCTTTAACAAAGAATCCGGGAATTCATCTAAACCGGACGAATATTTATTTTTTAGTTTACCGATTATTTTGAGAATTTCATAGGAATAGATAGAAGAAGAATTTCATAGAAAGATAGAGAGAGAGACAGAGAGAGAGGGGGAGTGATAGAGAGAGCGAGACGGAGTGAGAGAGTGACAGAGTGAGAGAGATAGAGACGGAGTGACAGAGTGAGAGAGAGAGACGAAGGGAGTGGGAGAGATGCAATGAGAGAGGAGAGAGACAGACAGACAGACAGACAGACAGACAGATAGCTGTAGAGAGAAAAGGAGAGGAGAGAAAGAGGGGATGGGGAAGAAGATGGAGGACAAGACAACCCCGTCTCGATCAGGTTTTTCGTCCAGTTTCCCTGATCCATTGAGCAAATGCTGAGATGGCCCCTTGTTTTGCTTCTGGACATAAATGTAACTTCATTTTCTGTGCTCGTCTTCTAGAATTCAGTGGGAAATACAATTATTCAAATTATCGTTTCCATGTTGTCGCGGCAGGAAGTAATAAGAGCCAAAATTTATTGCTTATTTATCCTTGAAAATAGAGTTTATTACATGGGAGTTTTTTTGTTTTTTTTCTCCCTTTCAAAAATTCAAAATTTATTGCTTATTTATCCCTGAAAATAGATTTTATTACATGGGAGTTTTTGTTTTTTTTTTCTCCCTTTCAAAATTCAAAATTTAAGTAGTATATGACTTAGTGTAGGGATCACAGAATTTTGAAAATGTGCACACAATTCACTTTTCCCCATAGCACGTCATACGCAGTTTTAACTTTTTTTTTTTTTTTTTTTTTTTTTTTACGTAAAATAAATAAATAAACTTCTGTCAGGTTCTCCGAGTTTAAAGTGTATTTCAATGCCAAATGTTCACATACAATAAGATCTAGAAGAGGATTTATTATTGATAATATGATCCCATGTTTAATATCATTAATTTATAAAATGTCTTCACGTTTCTTTCATGCAAAACTGTTCAAGACATCATAATTCAATGATTGCACGTGTCTGATTTTATTGTTTTAGTGCTTATTGCTCTTTCGTGTCTGACCTGCAAATAATTTTTTTGTGTTCAAAACAGATAAAGATTGGTTTGCTTTACAATCTGAAATTGGCGAGCCCAGTATTCAATACTGGGTACTCAGTATTGTTGTAGGTCATTACGCTCCTTAATGGAATGCTCTGGCTTCAGGCATTATTTGAATTTTGGTACAATGATGAAACTTTTTTCTCCAAATTTTGTGATCTTGAATTAAATGTTCTTTTAATTATATTGTAATACTGATATTAAAACTTTAAACTATATTTTTGAAATTTTATTTTATTATAAAATATTTTCAAAATAATTCTTTATCAGAAAAATTTGCCACCTTTATAAATATGTCTGCCTAAGCAACTGCCTATTTTTGCTAAGTGTAAATTCTCCTTTATTCCTCTTCTTTTTATGTGTTGTGTTTTTGTATAGATGATTTGATATAAGACTATATACAGTCTGATTATTTTTTCTGTTAAAATTGTATTAAAAGAAAAGTTGAGAGACAAAAGAGAACAAGATGCTATCTGTAAAAGAATCTTAAACAAAAGGATAAAGAATGGTGAAGGATGTAGGAGATATAAATACAAGTTTATCACAAAATGTATGGTCCTTGAATATATTTCAATTAACACAGTTCATGTCATATACGAACTACACAGGGTATCCTGTGAAGTACACTTCACACACATCCCAGGTTAGTAGTTTCCTACATTCAGAGTCACAATCTTTATCCTTCAGAATTTCACATTTTGGTCTTCAGTGCTTGATATGTAATTTTTTTAGCACAATTGAATTCCAGTATTCCACTCCTTCTGAACTTGCATGTTGGATGCATTCCTTTCCAGAATGTAATTCACAAAGTGGCAATAGAGGCATACTTTTCATGCACCACTTTCAATGGGATAAAATGTCTTGAAAATTGTACATAAATTCAAAAATCAAACATAAAATGTAAAATAAAGAGATAATTTCTGAATACCTTTGTAAAGAAGAGCCAGCTTTAATTCAGTTGGCATCAGTGAAGTAAAAAATTGCAACAGTAACCAGAATTTCAACAATGTTGCTCTTGTTCGCATTACACTACAAGAAAATTACACTGAGATGCACATACAACTCAATCATTAAGTCATTCTTTTCTTTCTTTTTTTATTTTTGCTCTTGCTGAATCACTAATTCCAACTAATTTTCATTTGTTTAAAAATTTATTGACTATCAATTAAACAGTATAACTGTGATAAGTAGGAATATCCATTTTATTGTTTTAATTAAGAGAAGTCTCAAAGATATATTACATAATTATGCAAAGCTGAAGCTCTGTTTTATTATTGTTTAGTTTTACCAATAGATTTATTAAACCTTTTAATTATTTGTGAACTGTTTTATTTCCTTTGCTTAGATTCTTCGTACCAAAACACTCTATGGTAAAGGTTACAACTCCTGTCTATTGTTATCTACTTTGCACTAAATTTCTGAGTCTTTTTAAACTATTACCTTGCTTTTTAAAAGAATTGAAACAAGCATTTGCTAAAACATCCACTCACAGCCCACATCAGCAATGCTGGGAAACCTCATATATCATCATCCATCCAGTTTTATTGGACTGATTCAGCACCCAATGCATAACACCCTAGATTTAATCTAATTTTATATTAACTGGAATTTGAAAAATCACCCTTTTCTCAATTTGAATAAAAAAACACATGTTATCCAACTTCATCTGAAACATCATCAACACTGTACCTGTTACAGATATTCTTTTTGGGCCAGCCCATCATTACAAGTCAGGCAGAAACTCAACAATTTTTATCACCATCTACTTGATGGATACACTCTAACCTGGTAACTAAATGTACAATCCAACTGTGTCAGTCTTGAGTGATTTTCATCTCCAAACTCACCATTTACCATTGCACAATGAACTCACTTCAATTGATTTATCTTCTTTTAACAGGGCACTTTTACACAAAACACTCTCTTCTCATCTTGCATCTAACTAGATTACACATTAGTTACAAAATGTAACTCAATTCCTTCTTTTCATGTATGTGCAAGGTTCAATGTGTACTTCCTGAATATAATTTACCTGTAAGTTTATTTTAGGATAATTAAAATCACTTCCATTACACCTTTTTTGTTTGTGTGTGAATAGTTTTGGCAGCCTTGCAGATAGCAAGTATCCATCTGCTTGCGGCATGTGCAGATATTTTATTAATGAGGGTGTACAAAATGTACAATTTACTAAGAACTAGAATTTAACAAGTTATCTACAAGGCTGGCTGAATGAACTACAATATTTGAGGATGTAACACCCCCTCGAAATAGTCTGAGTGCTTAAATTTGAACAAAAGTAGCCTGATATACAACAGCTACAGAGTAGTGTTTCTCATCCAGTTATCACAGACTTGTGTCTTATTTGATTGTTTTCATAGCCAAAGAGCAGCTGTTATCTAAAATCACTGCACCGCCAAACCAATCTGAATCTATTCTTCCTTGTACAATAAACTTTACCTAAGCAGCAAATAACCACTAAGTGCATTGATCCCGCAAATATCCATCTCAAACATCACACCAATCAGGTATTCTTGTAAATATACAGAACTTGCTCTGATTGACCATAGTTCTTAATTTGATTTGTGCTGCTATCATCCCCATGTATTTGAGCAAAGTCATGGATTTGAAATGTCCCAAACAAGCTGAAGAGCAGATTCTATTTCAGCACAGCCGTTGACCCCGGCGGTAGCTTCTGTCAGTATACCCATGACACTGGAATCCACTGTGGAGTGGTGTGAACTCTTTCAATAGCCTTCTCAAGAGCTGCAATCGTTTCTTCAATGTCATTGTTAACAATTGTTAAATCAAAGAAATGACCATAAGCTTGTCGGAGAAGATCAGATTCTTTTGCCAAACGTTCAAGACTTCCATCATACTGCAAAAGAATTTCCTTCTATGAAAAATTAACCACTTACTTTACAAATATTTAATGTTAATCTAAAAGAATTTTAATGATCCATTTCAGATTTTACTTACATCAGCAAGATTTTGAAGCACTGGGGCTGCTATAAAGACCACATATGGCGCAAATTCTGCTGTTCTTAAAACCTTAAGAGCCTGTGGCTCCACATCCAGAATAGCCATGCGTCCTTCCTGATGAATTTTTCTGATTGTCTCAAGTTTTGTGCCATACATTGCATCTTCATGTGTTCCTAATAGAGAGAAAACACAATTAAACTACCACTAGTAATTTGTCTACTGTGTCACATTTGGAGCATTTTGGAGCATCACCTTACCATATTCCAGATATTCATTTGCTGCAATATCAGCCATCATTTCATCATGAGAAACAAAGTAGTAACTTCTTCCATTTTCTTCATCAGATCGTGGTGGTCTCGTTGTGTCTGTATACATTGAAGAAACCATGTCTATTTGCTGATTTAAAGAAGCATATTCAAAACACAACAGGAATATGAATAAACTATTTGGTGAACATTACTCACGTGGAATGGGATATGCATATTTATCAGGATTCTTTGCTATCAATGTGTTCTTAATATGCCTTCTGCCAACTCCATGTGCCCCAAGTAGAACTAAGGTCTTCCTCTGGAATGCTGGATCAGACACTAGCGATTACATAAACATTCATAATTAATTTAGCCAATCTCTATTCTATAATAACGTGCTTTTAGTTCTTCCTTCAGATCAACTCAGACCTTTTTGTAAAACTTAACCAAGAAATTTAGTCGAGTCAAAAAAGAGAAACAATGTAAAATTAAGAAATCAAGTAATTTTATTTTCTATACCAGAATTCTATTCATCCCAAATAGTATTTCACTTTGCACTTTTAAAAATGTATGAAGGAAGCAACCCAAGCCAATTTTAAACAAGAAAATTCTGAAAGTAGGAAATAAAAGAAAACTAAACTGAAACTAAATGGAATAAAAATGATTATAAAATCAAAGGTTAAAAATTACAACCAAGAGGTGAAATTTACAATAGAGAAAGATGATCTACTTACATGGTAGTTTAACAACTTCTTCATAAGTAACTAAATCTAATTGGTCAAAGACAGCATTGTGCTTAGCAAGATACTTGTCCTTATACTGCTTCTTCTTACGCCCGAAAATTGAGCAATTTACTGCAATTATAAGACACATCAATAACATTACTTGATTGGAATTGCAAATATTTCTTTTATTACTGAAATTTGTTTGTTTAAATACTTTTAAGTAGAAACAAAATTTGTAAGTTTATTTAGTTTTATATTATTACTGATATTAACATATCACTTTATTTAAATATAAATATCATTTGAAGGTATAATAAAGTTCAAACAATTTAGTTATGTATCAGATATCTTTATCCAAATAAATCTTAATAACCAAATTTATTTATATACAGAATAAGGTTTTTAAAAAAATCAATATATGTCTTGAAAGTTGTGTTTATGAATAAAATTTTTGAATTTAATTTTCCTACATTATCTAACTAAGAAACAAAGAACAGATGATATTATTTAAAAAGGTATATAAATTTTTAAAGAGAAAAGAGAACTGATTAGTAATAAATAAATGAGATAAGATATAGCCAAAACTGCAGTAAATAATATTGCTCTAAAAGATTTAAGAATAAAATATTACAAAACAGTACACTAACTACTCTTAATAAATGCAAGATGAAAACTGGAAATGTGTTGGTCAGGGAGTACATTATTTATCATATGCATTAACTAGATAAAACACGTTCCAGCAGATCACAACAATAGCTGCATAAAACACAACACAATGAAAATAAAAAGGCAATTTTGCAATGAAAATGAATAAAAATTCATTGTAAGCAAACTAACTAAATAAATAAGTTAAATATAATCACTTAATAATAAGTAATATACGCCATGAAATTATCACGTTACATGTTTTGTGATAACTCATGAGTTTTATATAAGCTTCAGGTGGTCCTATATGACAAAACTATGGAAATAAAATGGTTAATATTGCAAAATTTTAGGTCATATAGTATGAAAGATTATTTATAAAGTTGCCATGGGTCCTTAACAAAATATACAATGCCAATCTTAACAATATAAGAAGCACATGCCATGTATTTAAATTACAACAAAATAATTTCATAGTTCAAGCCTTGTAACAAATAAATAAAGCCAAATTGAGAAAATTCTGACATTATTGAAAATGCACAATGCCAGTGACAAGCAAAAGTAATATGAATAAGGCACACACAGCTCTTGAAGAATGTCCCAAGTACTGAAATAAAAGTTGGCATTAGTAAGAAAGTCAATTTAATAATGGATTTCCCAATAATCTCTAACTTAACCAAACTTTTGGACACTATTTTATTCACATAGTGTGAATATGGATATGCTTTACCTGGAGTTTAGAATAATAATAATAACATAATAATAATAATAATAATAATAATAATAATAATAATAATAATAATAATAATAATATATAATATATATAATATGTGGAAAATAGTGTTAGACTTGTAAGTGAAGTGTTTTATTGCCTCAAGCATTTAAGGGAACTGTATATTGAAGAACGTTACTGGGACATTCTTCAATGCGCTTCTCACTCCTTTTGTTTTGTGTCTATAATTTGAAACTAATTTAACAGACACAACTATGTTAAATGTGTACTGTAAATCATTATTGTGTTAAGTTTGATTAAATGCCCAAAATGTGTGGACATTCACTCCAACATACACCTGTGGGGTTCATTATTACAGTGATGTAGTTTGAGAAGAATACTGAAGCAGTAGTAAAAATGCAAGTCATTACATGTTCACATTCAGTTCTTCTACTTAATGCTGTCATACAAACTAAACAATGTCTGTACTTCTAAATATATACCATCATACACTTTCATCTATAATAATACACAGTGATGTATAAGAGTTTTCCATACAGTTAAAAATAATATTAAAAAAAAAGTAGCAGCCACTGTGTGTAGTCATGTAATTATATTGGTGGCAAAGACAAATGCTGCCAAACCTTAAAGATGTGGAGTGGGCTGGACTGTACTTTACCTGCACTTCATGGTTTTATTCAATTTTTATCAGTACTTGGGCATGCAAATCATTTCTACACTGAATGTATTCAAAACAGTTACATTCAAACATGCAAATATTCATGCAGTCTACAAATTCTAGTTCAATGTTCTTCCATGAGCTACTTTGTAATATATTATTATGTCTACAAGATAATATAACTGAGAAATAAGTGCTATCCAATCACTATATAATGCATTATAAATTATTGTATAAGTATCCCTTAATATAAAGTTGTAGGCTTGTTTCAGTAAAGAATGGCAATCATAAATACTAAAGCATGTTCAATTTTTTCTCGACTGTTGTAGCAATACATATGCTAAATGATGTAAATTATAGAACATCAAATTTTAATACATTTCAAATACCTAAATATTAGATTTAATATTTAATTTAATTTTATTATGATCCATATGAAATTAATTTCATTATAACTTTATATATTTGATAAGCTCTTGAAGAGGTGTTTTCATGTGCCTAATGCTTCTACATTGCTACTTTTTCATATCATAAACACCAATAAAACATCAATAACCAATCACAGTTTTGGCACTTTGTTACACTGTTTCTTTTGTGTCTGTGAATTATATATTGAGGGGGAACAGCATGCCCCATACCTGTTGTGCCATCACATCCGTCTTTGTGAGAAGTGCATCCTCCATCCGTGTCCCCATCTACAGCATACCAATAACCAGAAATACAAACAAGCCACAAACGCAGCTCACTGCTAATTAGGATTGCCAACAACAAAATATAAATAGAAGTCTCACTTTCTGGAGCACATAGAGAAAGCATTGATACAAAATTTAATTCTGCTTGAAACTTTGTAAAAAATAAACTTGATATCATTCAACAAACAAATATTCCAACAGAGGCAGCTGAAAAATGAAAAACTGGTTTTCTATCACTTGTGTTCTCTTCACGGAAGACAACCATGGGTTTGCAATAATGAAACTTCACAATGTGTTATTTGTTTTTTAATAAATACCTCTCTTACATGTATATTCATTTCATGCCAATAGTTGGCAATCCCACATCTACCTAACTATATTCTACTAAAATGAAAATAAAAACAACTCATAAATAAACATGGAAAAAGTACTGTGCAATAAATTGGTAGTTTTGAGTTGTTACGTCCACTTTACTCATACATTAAGAATAAATCACAGAGAGGGAACTTCTTTCCAGAATCACAGTGAGACTATTGCTATGACAGTGGTTTCATGTGTGTGTGTGTGTGTGTGTGTGTGTGTATAAATATATACACACACACACACCATGAAAAAGAGAGAGAGAGAGAGAGAGAGAGAGAGAAAGAAGAGAGGGAGGAGAGAGAGAAAGAGAGAGAAAGAAAGAGGGAGAGAGAGAGAGAGAGAGAGAGAGAGAGAGAGAGAGAGAGAGATAACAATAAATAAAACAAATTCTCATCCTGCCAAGGAATTTGTGGGAGTCTTCCATTGCACTATAATAATTAAGATTTTTTCCAAATCTTTCACAACATTTTTGAAATACTTTTGGAAAAATTAATGTTGTTAACTGTAATACATTATTTTAAGCACAGAACCACTGATCCATTACCATTTGCCAAATTTCCATGAACAGAAATAAAGCAGTTTTGATAAGAAGGAAAAACAACAATGAAAAACAGATTGTCTTCTACTACAATAAGTAGTAAGTCGTAGAGGTAAATCAATGAAAATGGAGTGACACATTAACAATTACTACATATCATGGCAATATAGACAAGAAGCTGATTTAAAACATTATTAGAACACCACATCCATAAAGTGTTACATGTTTTCAGTACCACTATTATTTTCAAAGTTTGTTTTGTTTCAGAACCCAACAGATTATAATTGAGATTAGGTATTATGTAGGAAAAGAAGATTAGATGTAGAAGTAAAAAATATGGCTCACTAAGCTCCTTTGGTCTATTTTTCATGAAACTGTGCATTCTGAAAACTGTCATAATATTTAAAAATAATTTGAACCTCCGTAATAATAATACGGGGGTTGTAGTTTATAACCTCATGAAGAATATAAATAATCAGGGATTGGAAGGCTAATTTAATTCATCTGCTAATATGAAATACATAAGTAAAATATTTCATGATTATTAATACTCCTCCAATTTAAAAACCTATACATTCTCATTGTTCATAAATGTACAGACCTTGCTGATTCATAAATAATCAATGTTTTTTATTGGATATGGATATTTGTGGCTCATAACTCAATACTTATCTTTAATGTTCAAATTTTGAAATCTTTAAATCAAATCTGAGCAAATGCTGAGATGGATCCTTGCTTTGATACAGGAAACTTAATATAGTTTTCTTATCATCACAGATCTTTCTGAATTTCAATCTAGAAAATTAAATACCATGGGTGAGAGTGCTACCCACAAGCTATCCGAGAGCTTACATATTCATTACAATAAGAGCCTAATAATTTGACTCCATTTAATAAAATTTTATTGCCAAAAAAAAACTTTAAATAAGGAAAAAGTGAAACAAATGACACAAAATAAAATTTTGTTTCATAGTATGAAATAACCTACAGTAATTAAAATAAGTTCTTGACCAGCTAATGTTATGCAAAGATTATGCCATTCAATTTCTGATAACAAAACTTAAGGGTTAAAAGTTTGAGCAGAATTTTAGCCTTGAAAATTGCTTTAGTATCTCTTTCATTCTGCAGTTATTGTGAATTTGCTACTTTGCCTTTTTTCTCTATTATAATCCATTGTCTGAACCCTTGCAAACATTCAGCACTTCGTAAATCATAAAAATAGCTTCATTCTTAAACCCTGAATGTCCAAGCCTGGAACAGTGCATTATCTCATAATAGACCCAATATCAGTAGTGTGTAGGGAAACATTTTAATACAGCAAAGCATTTCTTAACAAACTAAAACTTAGATCAATGTAATTCAACTGCCAAGAATATCAGAAGCCAATTTAATTTGACAAAGATTTCAACATTCTCAACATGCTGCAGATTTCTAACCACCCAATCAGTAGGCCTGCATCAAAAGAGCTTAACTTTCAAATGTAATCACAAGGTCCAAAGAGGTCTAATAATCTGAATTACAACCTAAGAAACATAAGTTGGGGGTTTCAATGGCCTATGTGGCACTGTTTTCAGTTATGCAGAATGATAATGTGCATTGTGGATTGCAAATGTGCCAGTTAACTTCTTTATAGCATAGTCTAAAAAAAATCTACATTTAGTTTCATACATCTTTTCAATGTACACCTGGGGCTAATTCCCTATCCAGCAGCAGTAGTAGCAGCAGCAAATATACATGTTTTATTTTGTTTGTTTATGGCATTTTATAAATTATATAAAATCATTATCTTTCCTTCGAGTATTAGATATAAGAAGGAGATTTCATAGCCTTTCTTGCAACATGTAAGGAATTAAAAGACATAATAAAGAGACATATTTAAGGCCCTTGTCACATGAGCATTGCATTGACACGCATTACATAATGCGTCATAAGTTAATACTGTATCTTATGAGGAATAGCCAAAGAGCTTGTGTGCCGATTCGCATAAGATACAGTGTTATTCTATGATGTGCATTACTTAATCAGCAGCAATTAAGCATCGATGCAATGCTCATGGACAAGGGCCCTTAAAGAACATTGGGGAAGTATAATATACAAGAATTTGCAACAAATGTATTAATAATGTATACTAGCATATTTTTATGCCTTCAACTTTTAACCTCTCCATTTCAATAATGAATTATGGTGTTTCAGATATTATTAGTATATTACGATACATGTTAACTATTTCTGAATATATAGGAGTAAGATTTTTCCCAACAATATATTAAAGAACAGTGGTAACTGTATAACATGTAACTTACTTTGGGAAAAAACATTGAACTGCCATAAGCAGAGAACATGGACAACAAAACACACAGAAAAAAGGAATTCAGAACAGCACTATATAAAAAATAATTATGGGTATTTACAGTGTATTTACAAAAAGCTGTTAAAAATATGTGAGCCCATCAGATGAATAAATCCCATCAGACATATATTGAAGTGTAGTTTACTAACCGTAATTTTCTCATATAAAAAATTCATCAAGTAAAGAAAGGCAGACACATCAATAAAAAGGAGTGGGTAGTTACTATATTTACTCTGGCAAGGCACAATAAACAAGATTCCTATTTTCTAATATAGCAAAGTTTTTATAATATAATAGGTACGTTAAACTCAAAAACTAAGTGGCCATGACTACTTATTGCAATTTTTCTAGAGAGCAATGCGAATAAACACACGACATTCACTAAATTATATTACAATAAAACAAAGAGCTCTCTGGGAATGGAGATGAATACCAAAAACTCCACTGCTACCTGTAAGCCATTTACTGATGACTTGCAAACCACACAACCTCATAAGCAGGACTGGTGAAAAGCAGAGCACACAAAAATCCATCATAAAGAAATAGATGATAAATACCTTTCTTGATTTCAAGAAAAAGTCAAAAGTAGCATGATACAGAGATGATGCCACCTTAAGCCTCTGACAAATTTTAGAGACATTGCAAAATGGCAACTTCTTGTTTATGAACAATACTTTACCTAGTTTTCAAATATAAAACTATACATATCTTAACATAGACAATAATTCACAGGCCATTTTGCAGCTGATTTTAACAGAAAATACAAAATTCATCTGGACTGGTTGAGATGCTCGCAAAGTTGCAGGTTGCAAATCTTATGATGACACTTTCACTGTTTTTTTCATGGCAACTACATTGCCTTAATGCAGTTCTTAGTTAGTGAATTTGTACAAAAAGGATATAAAAATTGTGCTATGGAAGAAGGAGCATATAAATTCTGAACTAAATTACATTTAACATGGTGATAAATAACACAATAATATATATATATATATAGACACACACACACACACACATATTGTTTTTTTAAAATTATATTTACTCTCTAAATAAATGATTATTGTCGGTAATATCATTAAGAATGAATTGTAACTACAGAAAGTCCAAGATGTTAGGAGCAAGGCAGAATATTTTTGTAAAATATGAAACAAAATTCAAAATTTTTTTTTTTAATTAATTCCTTTCAAGTTAAAAAAAAATATGTTTTTCAATTTTTTTGTACGAAAAAATTGATGAAAACATGTGATCTGCTGGAACTTGTATATTATTATACCCTTTTAGTGACCATATACACATAAGAAACCTGCAATAGAATGTGTACATGTTTACATTACGAATATTGTTTTCTTTCTCTTCTTCCATTAGTCTGTATACTATACGCACTGCTGTGCCTAAATGTCATTTCTGCGAATTATATAACACTTGAAAATGTCTAAAAGTCAGACACTTTAGGTACGAAAATTAAGAAGTAAATGTATATTTGAAAATATGTAATCAAAAAATTGTTTGTACCTTGTTCTTGTTTGCTTTTTTCCATTGCCATACAAGCTGTCCTCCATTCCTGTAATTCAGGAGAGGGTATGAGGCCTGCTGATCCAGCAGCATTGTCTTTCCTTGCTTGCCACCAATTGTGGTCATCTTTACTTATTATCTGTAAAATGGAGAGTTATATTAGTTACAGTGTAAATTACAACGATTAGTACAAACACATTTTGTATAATGATCACATTCTTTTTGTAATGAATTTTGATAGTTATCCTCCCATTCAGTTCTTATGTTCCGACAATTGCAACATGTTAATTCATCATATTTTGAGCATGTTCTAACTGCTTGAGCCAACGGAACTGGCAAATTTGATTGTGGCTTTCAATAATTGTAAATATATGAAAAACTAGTAACACAAATTATTGAATATTACACATGGCCACTTACTTTCCTAAATCATATATACTTTCATCTACCAAAGCAACAAATTAGAAACATATTTGCTATTTGTTACTATGATTTTTAAAATTAGTACAGTACTTATTATCTAAAGCCTAATTTTACTAGTTCTGGAAGTCACTAAATATTGGAGCAATGAAAAATGAAACAATGTAATTAAAAGTTGAAAAATTATTTTTGAAATTTTTCTTTTTGAAATTCTATTTGAGTATTTAGGTCTTTTGCTTTCTGAATTTTCTCTCTTCTCTTGTACATTTGTGAAGATCTTATCCATATCAGCTATCAGCCATTCTTAAAAAAGTTATAATAAAGGCCAAACAATTGTCAAATGAGTACATAAAAAAATCCAAAAATAAAACAAAAGCTATGTGGAATATTGTAAAAAAAACATTACCAGCAAATAACAAAACACAAAATATTGAACTAGTCTATGAACACAGAAGAATAACAAACCCTAATGAAACAGCCCGTATATTCAACAAACACTTCTCTGAAATTGCTGGTAGCCTATTACACATAAGAAATCCAAACATTACACCTCTACAGCCACCACCTTTCTTTAAAAACACGCTTTCTAGCATGTACATCACAGAAACAACAGAGAAGGAAATACTTCAAATTATAAACAAAATGCAAAATAAACAATCTGCTGGGATTGACAACATTCCAGACTTCTTAATAAAAATGTTTGCTCCATATATCATCAAACCATTAACATATTTATACAACCAGTCACTAACACATGGCTCCTTCCCAAACATATTTAAAACTGCAGTAATTAAACCAATATACAAAAAAGGTAACAAACAAGATATAATGAATTATAGACCAATTTCACTCTTGTCAGGTTTTTCAAAAATATTAGAAAAACTCTTCTATGAAAGGTTTAAAAGCTTGATAACAATATCACTGACCCACAACATGGATTCAGGGAAAATCGATCAACTGAAACTGCTTTATTCACCTTTGTAAATGAAATCCTCATGGCATTAGAGCAAAAAGAAATTCCTGTTGGTCAGTTTCTTGACCTTTCAAAAGCCTTTGACACGATAGATCACAGAATTTTATTGTCAAACTTAGAACCTTAAGGAAGCAGAGGAATTGCTTACAAGTGGATAAAGTCTTATCTATCAGACAGAAAACAAATAGTAAAGTTACCTCACCAAAAAGACAACAAAATAAATAATCATCACTCCGAGGCAAGAGATGTGACATGGAGTCCCGCAAGGATTCACACTAGGCCCGATTTTATTTTTTATATTTGTAAATGACTTGCCATCAATAATGGAAAACAACAGAACCATACTTTTTGCAGATGACACTAATATAATATTCAAAGAAAGAACAACCAAAGCTTTACAAGACAAAGCCAATTCAGCCATTGACAAACTAATACATGGATCCACCACAACAAACTAATCCTAAACAATCACAATACACTTCCACAACTCCCACTCAACACAACAATACACGCCAAGTTTAATATTAGAAGGAAACAGCATCACACAAGCACAGAAAACAAAATTTCTCGGAATCAATATATAATCCAACTTCAAATGGACCTCGCGCCTAGAATATATTAATTCAAGATTGAGCAAATTTAATTAGGCTCTTAGAATAATAATGACACCCCTATAACGGAATAATAATAAGAAACAGCACCATTGAGACAGCTCAAACAGTGTATTTTGCAAACATGCACTCTATTCTCGAATACAGAATAATAATATGGGACCAAGCTCCAGACGCTAAGCAAACATTCAAAATATAAAAGAGAATCATTTGAACAAACAAATACAAAAAGAACAGTAGACCTCAATCTAGAAACTTAACATACTTCCACTGCCTTGTAAATTCATTTATGAAATTATCATGTTTGTAAAGAAAAATCTAATAAACAATGACACACCTTACAAATTTAACTTAAGCTGACACCCCTATAACACAAGGCAAGCATGTAATCTCCATCAACCAATGTGCACAAGCAAATTATACCATAGGTGCATTCTCTTCAGGTATACAATTCTTCAACAAATTACCAATACATCTAAAAAACACAACAGACTTACATAACTTCAAGAATATACTCAAACACTTCCTTGGGGGTAAAACTTTTTAATAGGTTCAGGAATACCTCAATGACTAATATGTGCAATGTGATTTCAGGTGCTGCAGTAGGACTAGGTGTAGAAATGGAAAAAAACCTAGCCATAACCTGTCTCCTCCTCCTCACCATTTCAAGATAATATAAAAGGAATGTATTAATACTGTTAAATCATATAACTGTTATCATGTACTGTTAATATTACTATTAGTATTGTCATTTCTATTATTATTATTATTATTATTATTATTATTATTATTATTATTATTATCATCATCATCATCATCATCATCATCAATTTTTTGAGGCGGGGGAAATCCTTTAAGGAGGCCGGTGAAGCCGGTACTGTCGGACTCCCAGACTTGGTCTACCGACTAAAACCCCCTCCGCTCGCCTTTGCCCGTATAATGACCACGTGTGGAACCGTCTGGCGAGACATTACGTCGCACGTGGGTTTGGGTGTGAGCAAGTGCTCTATCCGCTGTCAATCATGGCCTTCTGTTTGAGGATGTGCTTTATGAAATCTCGAAATGTGTTCCAGTTTTCTGGAGATTGCAGCATAGTTTCGATTATATTTACAGTTGTCATTTCCACTCGCAGTTTGTCGTAGCATATAGATCTGACTTCCTCCCAGGCTTTGCAATTATACATAGAGTGCAAAGCATCACCATCTTCTTTGTGGCATTCAGAACATGTCGGGCTTTCAGCAATTTTGAATCTATAGAGGTCCTTTTTGAAGCATCCATGTCCCGTAAGTGCTTGCGTCAAATAGTAATCCACTGCACCGTGTTTTCTGCTTATCCATTCTTTGATGTTGGGGATAAGACTATACGTTAGGGATCCCGTCTGGCCCTGGAGCTGTTTTCATCTTGGTCTTTGTCATTGTTTGAACCAATTCATCCTTTGTGAAGTAATTAACTTCGTCGAAGTGGTAATCAGTGGGTCTATTCCTTACCCAGCGTTCTCCGTAAAGAAAAAGATCTTTGATAATTATCTTGACCCACTCGAGGTCTTCCAGTCCCGCGCTGTTGGTTTAAATGTCCCCATAACTATTTTATAGGCTTTTCTCCAGGGGTCATTCTCCACCACATTTACTAAGTCCTTCCAGCATTTGATTTTACTTCTTTTGATTTCGGACTTAAGACGTTTATGGCACTTCCTTTAGTTTTCCCTTAGTCTTATGTCCGTTTTGGCTCTTGTAGCGAGTCTACGAGGTTTAACACAGTCATTACGGAGTTCTGCAATATTCGCAGTCCACCAGTACACATGTTTTTCCCCCTTTCTGCGTCTAGGCATTGAGACTTCACACGTGCCTTTAACGATTTTCCGCGTTTCCTTTACCGCCTCGTCGAGGGTCGTGGTCACGGATTTTTCCCCATCCCATATCCTTCAGCAGTTTAACATCATCAAGGAATGTTGTGGCCTTTTCTTCGTTTATTTTTTTGGTATTCCACGATGGTCCGACGTTTGGCTGTATCTCTTTTCCAGCTCTGTTGCCAGTGGGTGAAGTGAAAAATTCTATATAGCGATGATCGCTAAGCGTCTCTAAATCAAGAACTTGCCAGTCCTGGACATTCCTGGCTATCTTTGAGGTTCCTATTGTCAGGTCGATTATTGAAGATACAGCACCTCTCTGAAAGGTGCACGAAGTCCCTATATTTAAAACCACCAGGTCTTTTCTTGCCTTGAATTCGCAGACGATCTCACCTCTACGGTCGGATCTGCTTTCACCCCATTCCGGGGACTTGCTGTTAAAGTCTCCGGCCACGATAATTTCTCCTGATGCAGAGTTCATACTTGCATCCAGTTCGTCTATTTGTTTACTAAATTTTTCAAATGCGTCAGGGGAGAAGTAGCAGCCATAAATTCTGAGGTTGTCCAGATCCACCCATACAAACCCTTGGTTTGTATTTTTAAATTTATTAACTTTCAGTTGGGAGTTAAGTAATATAATACCCGCACGTCTAGTCGAGTCCTGATAATACGATATTTCGTCAATATCGTGCTGCTCACTAACCAATAACACATCCACGTGTCTTTCCCTGGCGGTTTGAACAAGCAGTTCTTGAGATGTAATACCTTTCCCTATATTAATTTGGAGGAACCTAGGCATTCTTTGTTTTCCTGAGTTTATTTAGTTCTGCTGAGAAGGAATGGCATTTGTTGCTACCCAGCATATGATTGTCTCCTAGATTTTTGTCTTTGCAGACAATACATTGTGCTGATCCTGTGCAGACCTTGACCGTATATCCCTTTTTGCCACATTTGTAGCATGTACTGCTTCTGTCCGGTCCCTTGCAGAGAGTGGAGATGTGACCTCAAGTCTAGACATTTATAACATCTCCTGACTTGATGTTTCACTCTGACGTGGCAAACAAGCCATCCAATCTTGATTTTCTCTGCTTTAAGCAGGACTTCTGCTTGGCGCGTTGGGAGCATTACGGTTGCTACCTGCCTGCCTCCATACATCTTGAACATTCTGCACGCCTCCGTGGGGAAATCCCTCGTAATGCGTGTGACTGCTCCTTTCACTTCGTCCAGAGTAACGGTCTCGTCTATGTTTCTTATTTCGACCAGCATTTTCGGGTTAAATGTATTAACATTAACCTTGACTCCTACGGCACTCTTAATAGCACTCTTAATAGTTATTTAGTGACGTTGGATCGCAACCTTTCTCCAGGACAATCAGGATTTCATTTTTAAGTGTCCTCCTGATTGTACGGATGTTGGCATTGTGTCCTTTCGGATCTACCACGGATCATTTTTTAATTATTTCAGCATATGATTGCCCTTCATTTGCTGTCAATTTGATGGCTTGATTAATAGGCCATCTATTTCTCGCTTTAGGAGTTTCATTTTCTTCTCTGGATGAACTCTCTTTCTTTCTTGCCGACTTCCTGTGTTCAGGAGATTTCAGATTCAAAGTCTTCTGCTTTTTTCTTGTCTGTCTGTTGTCTTCTGGAGGGCTTGGAGCTTCTCTCTTGTTTTGTTTAAGTTGGTCTCGGGGCTCTTCCTTTCCTTTTTTTAAGTCTTCTCGACCCTCTCCCTGCCACGCCTAGTATTTTCCGCTTGTTCGTCAGTTTTCCCTAAGAGAATCAGCTTATCATACATGCACTTCTGCTCCTCTTCAATGTTTAGCCATCGGTTTTTCAACGCGTCTACTTCTTCTTATGCTGTGGCTTAAGTCTCCTTCACTATCACCGGGTTATTTTTTAGCAGATTTCTGCCAATTACCGTGGGCTGTGCTTGCAGGCAGTCTATGATCTCCTTATTTTCTTTCGAAAGCTCCTGAGTTCTGTACCATCTCTCTATAACCCCGCATTCCCTTCTCCTTCGAGTGTGGGCTCTCCTTGCCTGGAAGATACCTCCTGTGGGTACTCCAGATATGGAGGGGCTGCTAGGAGGTGATCTCTGCAGCTTCCGCCTTCCAACGAAGGAGTTAAATGCACTTGTGGCATTATCTGTCAGGGACGCCAAGTGATCCACGTCTCTGGCATTGCAGTCGCTTGGTGACGACGCCCGGTGGCTGCTTGCTCACCACCGACCGCCGGTACTGGGGCTCCGATCCCCTGCACCGTAATGGTTGATCCTGTAAGACGCGGTTTTTTTCTTCGGGGTCGCCTTCCCCTAGCGCTTTTAAGCTCCCGCCAGCTGAAAGGGAAACGGAAGAAAAGAAGAGGGGACAGTAAAGAATAGAGTTAGAATAGGAGAGTAGAATAGGAACGACTCCCTAGTCCTCGAAACTTAATAGCGTCGGGTTCGGAAACACAAGAGTTGGCCGATACGAAGATTGGCCTACAGGATAGAAAAATAGAAGTGTGCCACAAGTAAGTGGAAGCAATGACACACCAAGTATGTGGGGATTACAGGATGTATAGGGAAGTGACAGCGGACAGTTGCTCCAATTAGTCGCCTTCTACGACAGGGGGAGGCTATTCTACTAAAAACTCCCACACCACACGGGGGATCATTATTATCATTATCATCATCATCATCATCATTATCACCATCATCATTATCATTATCATCATCAATATTATCATTTCCATCATCACTATATTATTATCATCATTATCATTATTATTATCACAATTATTATAATTATCATATAATAATAATAATAATAATAATAAAATAATAATATTATTATTATTATTTTTATTTTATTTGGAGCCTTTAGCCTTACTGATTAGTGATAAAAACTGAACCTGTACAATTTAAATTTTATAAAAACGATTCGCCTCTCTCAAGAATTGTAATGTTTTGTCTGTTCCGTGGTCATCCTTCAAGTTCCCTTTCACACCACATCTGTCTCTGAGTCTTGAGAGCTTTGCACAGTCTGTCAAAAGATGTTTCACTGTGAGAATTCCACCACCGCAGCCGCAGATAGTTTGCTCTTCATTTTTCAGGTATGAAGAGGTTATCCTTGTATGGCCTATTCGTAGTCTTGTAAGGCACACTTGTTCTCGACGAGTGTAGCTGACATACGGCGACAATTCATTGACGCTCTGTTTGATTGGGTTTAATTTTGTTTGAAGGCCATTCCACGTAGTCTGCCATGCACTTTAAAGCAGTATTTCTTACATCATGAGGGCGTACTTCTATTTCGATTCCTGATTGTTTGTATGCGGCATTTCTTGTTGCAGAATCGGCCTCTTCATTGCCTGAGATACCTGTGTGCCCAGTGCACCAGATGGAACGCAACTGACGCTTCTCGCTGTTTTAACTCGTGACATAATAGGAGAATCATCTGTAGTAGTGGGTCTACAGGTAGGCGTCTGTCTATGGCAGTTAGAAAGCTGAGTGATTCAGTGCATATCACAAATTTTCTTGCACCGAGAGTTTCACAGTATCGCAAAGCTTGTAATATTGCAAACAATTCGGCTGTATACACACTCGCTTCTGGAGGAAGTGTCCATGTTTCTGATGTGTCTTCGGTTACAAATCCAACTCCATGTTTGTTTTTTGATCCATCGCAAGTTTTAATGTCTTGTTTTCTGATCTACAGGGTAGGTGCATCAATTAATCTGATTTTACGTCCAAGTGGACTTCTATCGGTGTTCTCCTGTTATGATATACCGGTGGTAGAATGATGTTGTAGCATCTGATTATTTCTACTGCACGGATGTTAGCTGGACGAGTAACGTCGTTGGACGAGTTACGTTAATGTATGTCAAAAATCAAACCAAGGAATTTTGCCGTTTCATTGTACACCAGTTGAACACCATGTAACGTTAGAACTGGATCTCTGTATCTTTTCCTTTTTCTACAGAAGTGGACGCATTTGGTTTTAGCTGCTTCAAATGAGAATCCGATATTTTCCGCGTTCTGTACTAGTGTATTGATGGCATATTGCATTTTCAATTTAATCATTGCTGGCGATTTGGCTGAATAAAATAGAGCAATATCTCAACAAACATGCATTTTCCAACTGATGATTCTATGCCATCAAACATCTCATTGATTGCTATGATAAAAAGCGTACCACTTAATGGAGAACCTTGTGGAACACCGTTCTCAAGTAGTACGAAACTTTCTGAGATAGACTGCCCAACACGAACTTGGAAGGATCTGGTACTAAGGAAGCTGGATATGAATTTTGGAAGGTTTCCTCTGATTTGCCAATTATGCAATTGTCTCAAAATGTTGTAACGCCAGGTCTTATCAAACGCTTTTTCTAGGTCGAAGAATACAGCCACCATTTGTTGTCTTTTAATAAAGGTGTTCTGTATTGCGTTTTCTAGATATACTAACTGATCGGTAGTTTCAGGGGTTGTTTCTTTCAAGACACTATGTTAGTCAAGTGTTGACCATTTTTTCTAGGATTTTTCCTAGACAGCATGTCAGTGACACTGGCCGATAGTTTTCAGGCTTCCACGGGTCTTTGCCAGCCTTTAAAAGTGGGATTGCTTCTTTCCTGCATTTGGGGTAATTGCCTTGTACCCAGATGTTGTTATATATATTTAACAAGGTGGAAAGTATTTCCTCTGGCAACCGACGTAGTATGCTGTAGGGGAAGTTATCTGATCCTGCTGCAGTGTCTCTGGCTGCATTTATAGCAGCTTGTAATTCTCTCCGTGTGACAATACGGCATATCTGTATCAGTTGTGAAATCTAGTACTTGTTCTTCTTCCTGCCTTTTCTCGATAAATTCTTCAGGATAGCTGTTTGTGTTACTGGCTTTAGATGATTGAGACGCAAAGGCATTGGCTATTTCTTCTGGGTTGCATACTAGTTGTCCTTCATATTCTATGCATGTAATAGGACTGAAAACATTTTTTTTCAGCTATTGACCTGATTTTCTGCCATACTTCTGTGACTTCGGTCGTTCTGGTTATGGTTGTATTATTATTATTATTATTATTATTATTATTATTATTATTATCATCATTATCACAATTTAACTTGTTTCCACTCGTGCATCTCGGTTACCATGAACAAGAGATACACGTTCCAACTGTCATAATCAGCACTGGATCAACCATCAATGTTCAGAAACTTCCTCACGATGTTACATGTGTCCAGTATGACAATCTTTTGCATCTGGATGTATAACCCCTTCTTCAGTTGCAGTTCAGCTAGGGATTCATGTAGGAACTTACGAATTTCACCAGTGCCGCCTAGAATTATTGGTACAATCGTCACCATTTCCACGTCGCTCCACATTTCCTTTATCGCATTTGCCAGAGGTTGATATTTTAGAATTTTTTCACTTGTTTTCTTTGGGATGTTGTGAGCTAGGGGGACTGCGACATCAATCAGATACACCTTTTTATTTTTCTTGTCATGCCATACAATGTCCGGTTTATTAGATGATACAGACCTATCTGTTATTATGGACCTGTTCCAGTACATTTTGTGATTATTTGTGTCAATGACTGGTTCGGGTGTGTACTTATAGTATGGTGTTCGGTTACCCGTCAAAAGGTTATTATTGTGGCATAGTTGCTGATAAACCACTTTACAAACGTCGTCATGTCTTTTTGTATATTCTGAGAATGCTAGAGAGCGGCATTCACTGATAATCTGGTCTATATTTTCTCTATATTCTCCACATAGTCGAAATTTGTCATCACGAACGTTATTGTCTTTCAGGATAAATTTACGGTAGTTTTTAGTAGATACTACTTGGTCCTGAATAGCTACCATGAAACCCTCTGTTTCAGCAAAAAGTTCTCCCAAGCACAGCCATTTAATTGACGACATACGGTCTATCAGTTCTCCCTCTATCTGGTATGGGTAGCGTCCATGAAGTTGCTTCTCTTTCCAGTTGCTGATTTTCATCTCATTGGGCTGTATTTGCTTTAGTAGGTTCATTTTTTCATCAGACAAATTCAATGGTGTTATTTTCCGGTCAATGTATGTTACAATCCGATGTATCTATTAGCTTTTTCGTGGAAGTACTGACGCAGTCTCTCCAGTTGTTGGTGATGGAGATTCACAATATCTATGACACCTCTTCCTCCTAAAGACCTAGGTAGGTGGAATCTCTCAACTGCGCTTTTAGGGTGGTGACATCTAAATCTAGTGCAAAGTACTCTGCAGTTTGTATTAAATGCATCTACTTCGGTTTGTGTTCATCTGACAATACCAAAGCTGTAGGTCAGCACTGGAATTACATAGGTATTTATAGCCTTAATTTTCCTGCCAGCACTGAGTTTAGTTTTCAGAATTTTACTCAGACGTGTATTAAATTCCTGGGTAATGTTAGATTTCGTAATTTTTTGGTCAACATTAAATCTTTGTAAATATCCAAGATATTTGTAATATTCCTCAGGATTCATGGCATGAATTCGTTCGTGTTTAGCATTTCCTTCTCCAAGGGTGTAATCCATCTGATGTTGCCACTTTCCTTTCCGCAGTGCATTTAGTTTACATTTCTCGACGCCAAAATGCATTCCAATATCATTGCTAAATTTTGCAGTAGTGTCAAGCAAATAATTAAGCTTTTCTCTTGTGGTGCTGAATAATTTTAAGTCGTCCATGTACAGCAGGTGGGATAAGCGTACATGATCGATTTTCCTGTTGATTTTGAAGCCCATTTGATCTTTATTTAACACAGTCGATAGGGGATTCATAGCAAGGCAGAACCACAGGCGCTAAGAAGTCTCCTTGGAAGATTCCTTGTTTATTATGTATGTCTCCTGCATTGACATGATTATTTTGCATGCAAATGTGCAATCACTCACAAACATGAGTCCTGCAAACCACTTTTCAAGAAATTACAAATCCTACCACTCCCATGCATATACATATTTGAAATATTAATCTTCACAAAGAAACGCTTATGGAAAACAAGGATTCTGTTACTCTAAATACTGATGTTCATAACTATAATACTAGACAAAACAAGAATCTGCATGTCCACACTGTGAAACTTCACTCTTTCAAAAAGTACCCTTTTGAAGGCATCACACTATATAACAAACTCCTAGTGAATTTAAAGCTTAAACTCAATACACACATTCAAAAATAAATTGAAAGCTTTCCTGTTAAACCATACATTCTACAGTACAAAGGAATACCTACACCATAAACACATATCAACATCAATATAAACTAATAAAAATAATTTTTTTGTTGCATATTCTGCTGCATGACTTGAAGCCCCCTCAGCTGATTGATGGATATAAAAGGATAGATCCAGCCCAAGCATCCATCTCATGAAGATTCTCCTTCTTCTCCTTTTTATTTATTTTGCTCTCAACTTTAGCTTTACCTACTATTTATAAAATTAATTTGTATTTAGCATGAAAACAGAATTCAATTTTATACCTGTAATGTATTTAATATTTGCATTGTACATTGTATGATCATATAATGTCCTGACTTGTCATACATGGCTTATGCTGTATTTATGTGACAAATATATTATTATTATTATTATTATTTATTATTATTATTATTATTATTTTATAATCTGGTTGTCCGCCTTTGCATCTGTGTCTTTAGAAACGATACAACCAATGGGTCTATTTTGTACATATCAAGCACATCAATTAGCCAGGAGTGATGTAAGCTGTCGAAGGCTTTTTGATAATCAATATAAGCTGCATATAACGTCCCTCCTGTTTTCTTCACATGTCCACAGACTGCTGCATCCATACTGCTGTTCCTTGCAGCCTTGTGACCCCTTCTTGCAGCCCTTTTGCTCTTCAGCCAGGATGTTGTCTTCAAGGTGCTGATACATCTTATCTGTTATTATGGAAGTTAGTAGTTTGTATAAAGTTGGTAAGCATGTAATAGGCTTATTATTATTATCCGCCGGGAAGTGTTATGATTAGGTGACGAATTTCTAGTATTAATATTCTTAAGTAATGGTTGTGAGTGCGCCTTAACTGTCGAGTAGTCGTAAAAATCGTCTATGAATTGCGCGGTTGTGTGCTTTTAAGAGGCAGATATTTCGAGTGTACCGCAAATCTTAGTCCTCGAGAACCTAATGACGCTCTTGTCATTTGAATCATGATAAACCCTGTCTCTGACAGTCGGCCTTTGCAACGATTGCAGTCAATTTTGCTTGACTGCATACTGTAATTCGGCGAAGAAATTTTCAGTTGCAAAGATGACGACTGATGAAAGAACAATATTTGCAAAGCTGGAAGCATTGAAGGAAATACGAGCAAAAACTTTACAACTAGAAAAACTGAAACTGAGGCTAATTCATGAAGTGGAAGCAACTGAGCAAGAAGAGAAATGTTTGTCAGAGTACAAACAGGAAATGGATCTATTAATGCAGGAGAAAATGTCACATGTTGAAGGCAGATTCATGCAGATATGGAAATGCTATGGAAAATGTAAAACAATCAGAAGAATCTCGTAACATGGCGTTGGACACAGCCAAGCGAATCCATGAAGAGTATAGGCCTTTGAAATTAGATATTGATAGAATGGGACGTGATTATCTTGGTCTGGAGAGGTTGCCTGAGCTGCACGAAGAGGAAGGTGACCTAATTACTACAGACTATTTTGAAAAACATTTCAAATCCGATTGGAGACCTGAGCTTCGAGATGAGCCTAGCTTCTCTGGCTTGGCATTATCTCATCAAGGACCGACTTCAGCATTTCATGCACCATCTCAACCACCTATTCCTTTAGTTCAGAATGCTTCAAAGCCAGAGCAACGTCCAACGCCTCCAGCAACTGGCCCCACACCAACATTTAGGCAACAGTGAAGTCTATACATCGCAATGCACCAATATGCCCATTATGCAAAGCAAAATCTCGTAGTCGAAATCCGAAGAAACCAAAGAAGAAGGATTAAAATTGTGTGGAACTGCACTCAATATGGATATATATTGGATACCAATGAATATGAATTATTATTATTATTATTATTATTATTATTATTATTATTATTATTATTATTATTATTATTATTATTATTATCATCATTATTATTATTATTATTAATATTATTATTATTAAAAGTAGTAGCAGTAAAATCACTATACCAAGTAAATGTTATTTAAAGAAATGAAACAGTTCAAATCTTGCAATGTTAAAATATTTTAAATTAAATTATATTATGTTAAATGTTTCACTATTTTGCTACTAAAAATAATTATCTACTATACAATATCTTAATATATTTGTAATAAGTATTGTAGTAGTGCAATGATCAGGTTTTTCATGATCATGATCAGGTTTTTCTGTCCAGTTTCCCAGGTCCTCTGAGCAAATGATGGGATGACCCCTTGTTTTGATTCTGGGCAAAAAATGTAATTTCACACAAATATAACAATTTATTAATTTTTTAAAAAAATTATTTATTTACGCCAATTGATTTCATACAAATAAGTAACAATTCATATATTAAATTATATATCTATAACTAATTTACTGTAATGATTTACGATCCCAATGGTATGCATTTGCATGATAAACGGTTCAAAACATTTACAGCAAAGACGCCATAGTAAAAAAATAAAACCATGGTTCGAGGCGGTACCCGTTTTGAACGAGGTTCTGAACGCTGTGCCACACTCCAGCACCCATTCGACGCCGTGGGAGGTACATTTCGGCGTGAAGAAGTTAAGGACGTTTGACGCAGTGAAGATACCACCGGAGATTAGTGGATTACCAACGGTGACTGCCAATAACCAGATAGTGTACGACCAGTTGAAGAAATCGGCCAAGCTGCGGAAAAGGGCTCAGGGACATTTCTATCGGGGAACGTTTAGTGTAGGGAACGAAGTTTTGATCCGTTCGCCACATTCGTCTTCCTCCGACCAGAAATTGTTTCGGAAGTTCTTTCCATCTATGACGGTCCGTACAAGGTGAAAGGGGTACTGAACAATAACAATGTTTTGTTGGAAAACGATGGGCAGGAAATAGGGGTTCAAAATGTATATAACATTAAACCTTACAAGACACAGATAGTTTGATGTCAAGGTGACGAAAGTGTGCGTTGATTCAGAGGAAAGGTAGTGGAATAGTGTGTATGTGTTATTTCTATGCAAAGTGTTTAGGTTAAGTATTAGTTGTAAGTATTTCTTTATGAGCAAGTACGAAGATTGTTTAGCAGTAAGTAGTTGTAAGTATTATCTATGGAAAGAAACGATTTATTTGTGTGTTGTGAAGTGAGTTGCAGGTGCACAGTGACAAGTGCGAGTAGAGACGACGGTGCTACGAGCCTATGTAGTGCTAAGTAAACATTGGCAGGTTCGTCCGTCGCGACTTTGCCAAGTACGTGTGTTTGTGTATACTCCGCCGAGCATTGTTAACGAGCTTCAAGTTCACGGTCAAGGTCAAACGTAGTGAGCACAGTAGAAGGGAACAAAAGCAAGCATAAGCTTTAGATGTTGGCTCGTCAGAACTGCGCAACATCTTAGGCGGGGGGGTATGTAATGATTTACACGATCCCCAATGGTATGCATTTGCATGATAAACGGTTCAAAACATTTACAGCAAAGACGCCATAGTAAAAAAAATAAAACCGAGTAAAGAAGAGAACAAAGCGAACCCGATGCTTGTGCGAGTTTGGACTATAAACATTAGATCCGGCTATGATTTAGAAACATTTTGAAAGTTATCCCAGTGAAATCGCGTCAGGCAATAAAAGTTATTGAAATTTTCATATTTTGCATGTTTGTATTAAGGAAAATATTAATGGAGTCCATTGTTGGAGCGATGAAACGCATATAAAGAAGAGGTTTTTCGTATACTGCAAGAAAACGCGATAACATATCGAATTCAGACTTTCGGGAGGTAAAACAAGAAAATTAGTTGCATCAGATAAAATTTACCCCATTTAAATATCTTGACGGGAAGTATCGAAATTTTAATAACACAGGTAAATTAATTCAAGCAAGACGAAGCGATTAGCGAACAAATGCAGTGCGTTCCATTTCACAGTCAAAAACGGAAAACAGGGAAAATAAAAGGATTTTGACAAAAAGAAAACAAGAGGAGAACATCAAATTTTAGGAAATTGCCGGGAGAATTTTATCAAAACCAAAACGAGAATAATGTGTTTCGGAAAACGTTAGAAATTAAATATTTTAAGAGAACCAAGGTGACGCGATCGTCAGTTATCGAGCGATCGGGAAAAGTGCTGAAGCAAGGATAACAATGCTAGGTTGAACAAGATTCGTCAGAATGTGTCTGGACTCGGTGAGAGTAGGATGTATGTTCGCGTAGGCGATTCTTAAAAATTTTTGTAAAGTGCGGAAGTTACGAGCATCATCCGATATAGTAACCGGAAATATTTTAAGTACGGTGTGTAACAGTCGTGGAAGGAGAATTTCGTAAAAAGAAAAGGGAATTTTTTGGAACTATTCCGAAATTCGGCAACGCCCGCTGGACTTGCGAGGAGCGGCGGTACAGAAGTTTTGCAACGGTGGGAGCGCGACGTTGCATGAATAATAAGAGGCGCGAAATTTAATTCGGAACTCGGTGAAATTTAACAATTTGGAGGGTTTATAAAAATAAGATGGCAGCGTGAACTCCGACAGCATGAGTCAACTGTGGTGCGTGTGTAGTGTCCGGATATGATGGCGACAACGGAAGGCGCTGTTGGGCGTGAGTAATCACCTCCAGACACGCAGATTCATCGCGGAGGCAACAGTATACGTGAGCCAAAGCATTTTGACATTTGTTTGTTTAGTTTTGATGGAAGAAAGCTCTGTCGAAGACCAAGCCGTGTAATTGGTAGATTTTAAGACGGAAAATCTCGACAGAATGCATTCTGGGGTTTATGTATATGCGTGAATGGTATTTTTTTTTTTGTTGTAAATAGTTTGTGTGAACGAAAGAGTATTTATATATCTATGTATTGTTTATTGAGGAGGAGAAGTGTTTATTTTGTTGTTGTTTTTGATGCTGGGTTGTATTGATGTGTGCCGTCAGAGGTACCATTGCCGTTGTGGCACTAAATAGTGGAAATTGAAAAGAACTTGATAACGAAGGAATTGAATAAACTTCATGGCCATTTTGGGGGTCATGATTCGGAAATCAATGTGTTTTTCACCATCATTTACGTAGTATTAGACTGATCCACGCGCGTGAGCGCAGTACCTTGCTCGCGTCTGTACAGACGCACCGCAGACCACGCCCAGGTGAGTGAAAGGACCAGGTAAGCTAGCAGAGGGGCAATTGTGAGTAGAAAAGGGGGGAAAGTTATCATATGTGGCAACCCAACGCGAGGCTAATGTTTATTGGTTTGTTTGTAAGAAGGGCTAGAGCAGGGCAAATAGAATAGATAAAAGAAGTAAGGAGGAGAAGAACCTATTATAGTGGCGGCCCAACGGTGGGGCTGTGATTAATAGGGCCTATTTATAGATGTATAAGTAGCTAGAAAGGGAGGGTTCCGACCCATTACATTACAATAATACTTATAATATATTGTAACGTATTTGGGTGTAGAGGAAGAAAAATATGTGGTGGCAGCAGTAGTAACTTTGATAATAAAAAAAAAAGAAAAGAGAACAATACATCTAGATTTCCCCAAGTTTGTTTACAATGAAAATAAAAGCGAACCAACATAAATTAAATATAATAGGGTGTATGTGCACCAGTTGAAGGTCAAATAGAATTTGACTGTTTCTACACAGAATTAAAATTGCCAAATAAGCCAAAAGGAGTTTCTCATTTCTTCAAGAGATTTCAAGACCAGAGAGGATGAAAAGGAAGTCCCCCCCCCCTGCAAAGGGCCGGAAGGTGAAAGAACTCTAAATGAAAATGGGAAAACACTACTAAACTTTTGCTCATTCAATAACCTGATAATAACTAATAGTTTTTTCAAACAGAAAGATAAACATAAATATACTTGGGAAGCAAGAGGGGAGCAATCTATCCTAGATTATGTAATAGTCAGCAGAAACCTATTAAATTATGTCAAGAACACAAAAGTATACAGAGGGAGTGAGATAGACATTGACTACTATTTGGGAGAAAGCAAAATTAAATTAAACACACAATGCACAAAAAAACAAGAGAAATAAGAATATATCACCAGCTAAACTCAAGGTATACCTTCTAGAAGATGAAAGAATCAGAACACTGTATGAAAGAAGATTAAAAGGAAAATTACAAATAGTAGAGAAAGAAAATATCGAAACATTTTGGACCTCACTTAAACAAGCAGTGCTTGAAGCAGGACAAGAGAGTGTAGGTTACAAACCATTCAAGAAAATAAAATGGTTGAGACATGCATTGACACATGGTTGAGACATCATGGACAATGACTTGAAAGATATAGTAAATCAAAAGAAACAAGCATATAGATCTTACCGTCAGAAAATAACAGTGAAACAATACATTGAATATAAAAAACTAAGAGCCAAAGTAAGATGAATAAGCAAAATACCCAGATGAGAAGACTAGAAAAAATTTATCAAAAGTATATAAAGAGACATCTGTGGTCCTCAAAATTTTTCAAATGCTGCACATGAATGTGAAAGACAAAATCACACATTCCAAATTTCTTTGGATGCAGTCTAAATGAATTTATGAAATGATTTATTTGGACACTACTCCATCCTAAGGAATAATTTAGATCCTAGAACAAACAAAGAGATAGAAGAAATTCAAGACAATAGTGACAATGATGATATGGACACCCCCTTTGAATAATGGAGAACTAGAGACAGAATTAAAGAAATCAAAAAATGGAAAAGCCCCAGATCAGATGAAATCAATCTAGAACTTATAAAATATGGAGGAAATGAACTAAAAGAAACATTACTAGAACTTTTTAACAAAGTATGACAAGAGAGGAAAATACCAATAGAATGGGAAGAGGGTTTGGTCATGAATATTCACAAAAATAACTCAAGGAAGACCTGTGACTAATACAGGGGCATAACACTATTATCATCAGCATCAAAACTTTATGCAAACATGTTGGGGAACAGATTCAATGTAATAGCTGAGAATTTCATGGGAGAAGAACAGTGTTGGTTCCAAAAGGGAAGGAGCACTAAAGATGCCATCAACTAGTGAGAAACAGGAGGAAGAAAATTAAACAGGCTATCCAAATCAGGAAACACAAAAAGACAATTACAATCTTACATGCTGACAAACAATCATAACAGATTCTGAAGATGATCTACAGAGCAATTTTTGAATTGACAAAATTGTAATAAATGGAGAAATAGTGGAACAAGTCAACAAATTTTCATACCTTGGAAATATCATAAGTGTATTTAATCACACCCAGGATTTAGAAAATAAATTGTATAAATACAGCAGAATCTGTGGGACAATTAAAAGACACTTTGGCAAAGACATGGATGCAAAAACTTCTTCTTCTTCAAGCATTAGAACTTTTGTTCCATTGCATCTCATTATTGGTCCATCCATTGGTCTTCCTATGTTCCTTTTTCCTCTTGGCTTGTATTTCAGAATCTGTTTTGGCATTTGCGTGTTTTCCATTCTGTCTATGTGGTCTCTCCATGCTTTCCTATATTCATCAATTTTTTTATTTAGATTATAAATTCCTAGGTAGTTGCGTATCTCTTCATTATGAATCCTGTCATTCCTTGTGATACCAATACAACCTCTTAAAAACTTCATTTCGGCAGTCAGAATCCTGCTTCTAATTTTTGTGTCCATAGTCCAAATTTCACATCCATATAGCCCACAAGGAACTGCCAAGGTTTTATAAAATTCCATGAGTGTATCATTCCTGACTTTACTTTCCAGTGTCCTCCTAATAGTTCCACACATTGTGTTAAATTTTTCAATTTTCTAATCAGCATCTATTTCTCGTTTGAAAGACAGATCACAACCTTGAATGAACTTACTTATTCGATGATTTGGTTGTTAACCACTAACTTGCATCTAACTGGATATTTCCCTTGGAATGCCATTGACTTAGCTTTTTGAACAGTCATCTTTAAATTGCATTCTTTTGCAATTATCTGAAGTTCATATAGAGCTCTTTGTAGAGTGTCTTCATTATCAGATATCAAAACTTGATCATCCGCAAATAGAAGTGTCATTATCAAATTTTTACTATTAAAATTATCTGTAAGATTTAAAAACTTCATCTTCTGCTTCCATATTCTGATAGCATCGTAAAGATAAATATTAAAAAGTGTGGGTGACATACAGCACCCTTCTCTCATTCCTTTGTTTATAAATTCTTTGAGGATTTTACCTGATTTTGTTCTTACATTAATTTGGGGATCTTTGTACATGTTTCGAATAACTTCAATTAGCTGTTTTGGTATGTCTCTTCTGTCCATAATTCATCATAATTTTCCCCTCAGAATGTTATCAAAGGCTTTTACGTAATCTACAAAGATCATACATGTTTGTAGATTGAACTCTCATCTCTTTTCAATTAATAGCTTTAACACAAACATATTATCAGTACACGATCTCCCATTTCTGAATCTCTTTTGTTCTTCTAGAGTTATTGCTTCCATTGTGTTCTTTAGTCTATTATTAATTATTTTGGCATACGCTTTGTAAGTTGTATTCAGCAAACTTATACCTCTATAATTTTTGCATATTGTTCGTAATCCTTTTTTAAATTTAGGGATAACTAGAGCTGTCTTCCATTCCGTTGGTATTATGCTGTGTGTCCAGCAATTGTTAAATAGATCTAACAGTTTAGATTTTGCTTCAGCTGGAAGATACTTAAGCAATTCCATATTGATATTAGTCCTGGTGTTTTCTTATTTTTAGTATTTGTTAGTGCTTCTTCTAATTCAATAGATTCTAATTTATCCACTGAATTATGGAGGGCTGGCCTGTCAGATATTCTTTTTTCTTCTTCATCCTCTTCATCAACATGCCACAGGTGTTTACAGTAGTTTATCCATTCGTTTTCATCTAAAATCTGTCATTTTGCAGCATCTTTTTTGTCTTTATTCAGGTGTTTCATAGCTTTGTAGGCCATTATTTGCCTCCCATGAATACAATGGATGCAAAAACAATCCCGTGGATGCAAAAACAAAACTAAAAATTCATACTCAAAATTCATAATTCACTATCTACCAGGAATATTGCACAAATAAGGGAACAGGCTCATAAGTCCAACAGTTCATGATGATGATGAATTATTGAGCCAAAAAAATGATCAATGCATATAATTAAAATAAAAATTATGTAACTGTAACTGAATTACAATTCATCATTATTAAGCAAAAATTATTGAAGTATATACATAATTATTTAGAAAGTACAATATTTTTTAAATTTGACCAAAATGATGATATAGATCCTCCGAAAAAGTTTGTCAGAACAATGTTAATTTACCAGGTTTGCTATTCTGTACATAGTTTTTTGAGGTCTTCACTGAGTTCAACAATCTATAGAATCTCAGGCCAAGTTTTGGATAGACAAATCTAAATTGTTCCAGTATTTATGGACAATTAATTTGACAATTAATAATCTTCATTTACAAGTAAATTAATAAAATTACAAGGAAAATGCAATAATAATTTTAAAAAAATTGCTATTAAGGGGCCGGTCAGGGGTTGGGGAGGGTGGAGTCTGTTAACAGAGGTGTAATTTGTATGCAATATGAGGGCTTAGTGTCCATTTCATGAAAAATTGTTCATTGAGAGGGGTGGTTGTTTAATAGAGAAGGTCTTTTGGAGAAATTTCACTATATATTTACAGTAAAAGACAGAGGGTTGGGGTTCGAGAGCTCAAAAAAATGTATGCAGAGAGATTGTACATCCCACATATGTCACACAGTTTTTATTCTTTATTGATGATAAACAGATAAAATCTGGCAGAGCAGGGTCAGATAGGCCCTGGCATGAAGGGGTGGATGAGGGTGGTACATGGGTGACCAGGCAGGATGCAGCATGTTTGGACCTCTACCTTTACCCCCAAACCATAAACTAATTTTGTGAAGTATATGAGCCACAAGAAAGCAGGTGGAATTGGAAGGAAGACAGATTGGTGAGGTTGTAAATCAAATATCTTGCATTTTACACTATAAATAGAATTAATTCCATTAATGTTTTAATAGATGCTTATAATAAATAAATAGTTGGGCACCAGGTAATGAGCTAGTATTGTTATAACATAAGAATATTACAATTGGTATAAGTGAAAATTAGAACCATATGTAGGTCCTATAAAAATTAATGTACTGCAAGTCTGCAAGAGATTTGCCATTTTTCAATGCAAAATGCAGTATATCAATAGATAAGAATTTCACAAACAATTAAGGTACAAAGAACAATACAGTGAGGAGAGAAAGGCTTCAGGGAACATTTTCTAAGCATCATGCTTTTCTCGGGAACTTTGCAGCTTCTTTTCATATTTACACCAGGAGGATGGGGAGAGGGGGGGGGGATCTAACAGAAAACAGGAATGAAAGTGAATAATTTGATTTGATTTGATCTATTTTGTCAATGAACAGTGAAAACTGTATGACACATGAGGAAGAAGAACAATCGCCACACATTTTCTTGATCTCTGGAATCCCTTGCCACCTTTTAACCTTACGTAGTTGAATGATGAATAAAAGTACCAACAAAGCAATGTTATTAACCCACTGCATGCCAAGCGGCTACACGTGTACCTCAATCTGACTTTTTTTTCTTGTTGTGTATATTTATATTTTGTGATATTGAAATTTGTTGCATTGCTTGAAATACTTCAATTGACAATGACTTCTTAAAGAATGTAATAGTTTTAAAGTGTTTTATGTGTACTAACTAAAAATAAGCTCTCAGGTACACCACATTACCAATAATTATTCCTAGTGTATTATTTTGAACATTGTACTTCTACATTTTCAGCTTGGTATGCAGAGAGTTAACATTAGAAAATAAAAATTTTTGCTCTGGAGTATGAGAAAATTGTTAGTATTGGTGAACAAACTACAGAATTAAGTTGTTAATATTTATAAGAAAATAGTAACTCAAATCCCCAACTCTACTGCTACAGCAAATGGAGAGCTCTACTACATGATTGCATAGTAAAGCTACATTTATGTCCATAACTAAAATAAAGGGCCGTCTTAGCATTCGCTCAATGGATCAGGGAAACTGCACAAAACCCTGATCAAGATGGGTGTCACTGACCCATTTGACAGTTTCTCATTGTGGTCGTCACCGCCCCCACCATGAAGTATTTTATTTTTATTATTTTAGTTATTTATTTTACGTGAAAAACAGTTAAAAACTGTGTGTGATGTGCTATGGGGAGATGTGTACACCAGTAACCAGAAATAAGGTTTTAAAACCTGTCTCTATTGGTTTATTGCAGTATTCTTGGTAGGTATTAGTCTTCTATTTCTAAATTTTATAAAATCAATTTCAATTTCAATTTCTTCCAATGTGACAATACATATCATAAAACCTTGATTATCTATTAACTACATTATCTAGAAACAATTCAATAATCCACATATTTCAATTATTTTGTACATCACCACCAATCAAAAATTAATCAAATTATGACTTTGAATAAAGATTGAATAAATTGTATGAATTGATTTTACAGACTTACCTGAAGGATATCACCAGTTTTAAAGGCTATCCCAGCTTGTGCACAAGGAATCAAATCATCATCCAAGGGGTCATAATCAAATTGAGCTCTGACAAATATCTGGAACAAGAAGAAATAACAGGGCTAGCTAAATAGTTCGTATTTCATATTTCCCAACTCGTGGATCTGGAAAGAATGCTTGTTGATATTTCAAAGTCATGCCAATATCATAAAAACATGCTTCCACTATGCTGTATAATTATACAGAAAGTGAAGCTAGAATAGAAGCCATATGGCAAAACTGCAGATGTACAAACAAAATGCCAGTACAGAAGATTCTTTGCCAATTAACCATGAAAATAAATCATTTCATCTCCATGAGAATATTCATACAAAATGATACATTAGTAATATAACTAATGATCAATTCACAGTGTGTTTTGAAATAATGGAAATGAAAAATTAAGCAAAGAACAATATTTAAAAGTGGCTAAATTGTTCCACACAAAATTTGACCATAGTTTCATTAAAAATTTACTCTCATGCTTCCTTAAGAGTTCTTTCTAAAATTCATATTATTATTATTTTATATTAAAAATAGAGCAAAAAATCAATACAAAAAATAATTGAAAATTAACATATAAATATTTTATTTGTTGCCCTAATTCCATATGAAAAAGTAAAACACAAAAATCATGTTAAATATATACCTATGAAATACATAGTTTGATTCTGAATTAAGGTGACTTGTAACCAGGTCCATCCATAAATTACATTATAGCTCAACTAAGCACTTACCTAGTACAGCACAAAGTCAATGAATCTAATTTAGTATTATATTCTAAATTCTAAAATATACTCCCAATCAAAAATATTGTACATATGTAAGAATATTGTAAATGTGAAAAGACAACTAATGACCATTTTTTATTTACTTGCAAAATTTTTGAGTAAACTGTTGACTAAAATTCCTTGCCTAAATATTTATAAAATCCATATTTTGCATTACTACAAAAATAATGGGGAATGGGATAGGCACATTTAATGGCAAACATTACAATGTCACTTTATGGATAGGACCAAAATAGTTATCAGATAACATATCATTTTGTTTGCCTTTGACAAAGAATACTGTATAATTTAACATTTAATTCACAAAGGCATATGATAAACTGGTCAGAAAATGTATAATTAATTAAAATGAATATCAGATTTCATACTCAATTGAGATTACATTTCATGAGGAAAAAAAAGTGAAAGTGAGATGTACATTAGCAGATGTACCGTTCATGACTGAAGCATCCTAGAAGCTCTCCCATGCAAGGCTATTTCTACATAATTTATAGTAGTTTCAGTTGTCACATTATTTTCACATGGGCCACATAATATTTGAAAACATTATAACCAATCTTTCCTTACTGAAACAATTTTCCAGAAAATATCTTTTTACACAATGGACAGGGAATAAAAATATTAAAAAGTATATAAAATAAATTAAACACAAGAAAAGATATCAAATCTAGTATCTTTGTTATTGAAGTTGAAGACTCAGAATTTTGTTAAGTGAGAATTAATTTTGAAATGTATGCAATATTATTACAATTTCAAAATATCCGTTTTCAAATCCTACATACTACTTAAATGTCGTAAGTAAAATTATTGAATTCAGAATATTATGCATTAGATATCTGTAAAAGGTTCACATCAAATTTTGAGAATCGCAGGAACTCTGAAAATTCCTATCATGATAAGGTCAGGCAAAATGACACATGCTAATTATTGTTGATAATATTTCAACAAATTGCTCATGCAAATTTTTTTTTTTTTGATGATCTAACATTTTGGAGTATTTAAAAGTATAATTTTTTGAAGCTGCAATTATAATAAATTAATACAAGGTACAACTTCACATAATTAATGGAATTACAAATATGTAATGATTCTATAGAATTTATGAATTATACAACCAATTACACCATATTTAATTTGTATTTAATGTTTAAAATGTACAAGAATGAAGCAGGAAAGGACAATGAAAGGAAATGGAAATAAAACTGACAAAACAGCAAGAGAGGAAAAATAGATGGTGAAAACATGTATTTGCTTACTAACTGGCTTAAAAAAGAGATATATGTATTAAAAGAACTGTTTAGATAATAGTTAATTGAATAATGAATTAAAAAGTGAAATTACAAGTATAAATGAATCATTAGAATCCATTATTAAAACTATTAAATGAACTTTCCACTGGGCAATCAGAATGGAAAAAAAGATATTTTAACAATACAAAATTGGTCATTTTAAACTTGTGAGATCAAAGCTTCACACAAATGCAATCATGAATAATAGTAAACTATTATTTCAATTAACATAAAATAAACTTCTCTTCTGAGCACCCAATGGAAGCTGTAAAAATCATTTAACAATTTGAATATTTTTTTAAATAGTACAACTATTTATTCTACAAGAAATATAACATCTACAATACATGTACACATGCACATAAAAAATTTCAAAAAAAAAAAAAATTACACATGATCAAAAACACATAACAAAAGACATCACACCAGACCAGATGCTGAGAGGTACTTACTAATACTGGAAGAGGCCTAATCCTGAACAACTATATTGTGTTGGGGAAGAAAAAGGAGAAAATACAGTTAAATTCTAATTCACAATATAGTGAAATCATTCTAAATATATGATTTACTATCAAGTATGCTCTTTGCTCTAAAATAAACAATGCCATCTTGAAATGGTGTCTCATGCATCACAATTTTTACTTATTCAGTGTTTAAACTTCCTTCTCCATTTATGACTCATAATTAATGATGAGTAATCATTCATTTTTAACATGGTAAATTTTAACAGATATTTCGTTAAAACTATCTATGAAATTGGAAGTTGTTTCTTGAAGAATTTCCAAGGAAAAAACACACTGAAAAAAAGAATTGGTTTGTTTACTTAGAAACAAACGTGCAAAATTTACATCAAAATATATTTATTTGTAAATATATACATAAGAAATACTACATTACAAGAGAATACAACTCATACATGGAAAATCAGCAAGAACTCTCCAACATTTTGCTATTTCCACAAAGATTCATGATTTATTTAGTAGTTCATTTTATTCTGCATTTTTTCAAAGTAAAATAAAAACCTTCATTTGACATCAGAGAACATAAAACTTTAACATTATCATAATTTATTTGAAGATAAGCACCTTATAAAATAATTACAAATATTCATAATAAATATAAAATTCAATTTTTAATCAGAAAGTTAAACAATGAATATGCAATAATATGAGGATTAATCAAAATCAGAGAGAAAATACAATGGCTATGAACTTTCCTATAGAAACTTACATTAAAGTGAACTAAGAACAAATATTCTTATTAATACATACTGTATGTGCAGTTTCATAATGTTTTTTATTTATTTTAGAGCATTATTAAATGAGTTGTAACACCTTCAAAGAACTAAAATCACATTACATTTTGATCTTTTTAATTTGCATGAACTTATTATCTGTTTCTATTTCAATTGTAAAATACTGTGACAATGGGTAATGTCTTCCTGCTGAACATTAGGCTACATATTATTTAATGGGAAAAAAGCATGATTTAAGTACAGAAGAAGTTATAACAATGATGAATGATAAGTAGTTGAAAAATGGAGCAAGAAGCTGTGTCAATAAAGTATTTAAATACACCTATTTTAAAGTAATTAACCACAAAAATTTGAGATGACACCAAACAAGAATGGCTATTGCTGATCATACTGTTGTATTTTATCCTCCATCAAAGCATAACAGACAAATCAACATCTTCTTGATGAACAATAAAGAGAAAGGCACTAACAACCTCTCACAAAATGTCTTGTTGGATTTTCTGGTGTGATGATACAACTAACATAAAATAGAATGCCCAAATAAATAATTTAAAGCCTAAGGCACAGTTCTCAAAGTATTTCTACTACCTACTAAGAGGTAAATGAAAACAAGTGTAGATTACATTAAGAAATTTTGTTTCTATGTTTCAGGTCAGAAATTCTGACAAAACATATGACCAAATAAGAAACCGTTTTGAAAAAGTAATAAATTTGGACATACCAGATGTAATATTAACTTTTCTCATCCAAACATGCCTTAAATGTGAGTCATTTGAAAGCACCAAAGATGTTGCCAGACATTTTTCTTTAGGTATTCCACACTTGTTTTAAAAGTAATACATGCCTTTTTTGTAATATTTTGTCTTAACATCACATGCATTAGATATCTGTAAAAGGTTCACATCAAATTTTGAGAATCGCAGGAACTCTGAAAATTCCTATCATGATAAGGTCAGGCAAAATAAAAGATGTGTAATTAATGCAGGAAATAAAATAACTAATTACAAAAAATCACTACGACATTTAATAGGATACATTGAACAAAAGAAGGAAATACTTGACAGATTTACTAAATAAAAAAATGCTAAGTTAAAAATTTGTGAAAATGTTCAGTTTTGAACATTCAAAAAATGTTTCAAACAATTACTATAGCATGTGCAAAGTCTCTTGAAAAATATTGTGAGTATCTGAGTGCATACAAGGATCTTGTTTCTTGAAATCCTCTCTTTTTTCTAATCTTAGTTTGAGGTATTACTTTGTTGGAAGGAACATGAATGGTAAAACCAAGGCATTAAAGCATCTCAAGTAACTTGATTGATTTCAGTTAATCAAATATTTTGATTTAGGTTTTTGATAACAAAATGTTGCAATTTTGAAAGAGTTTGGAAGATTTTCCCTAAATTTTTAGTTGATAGTTTATTTTTATAAAACTTATTTTATAATATGAAATGATTATCGAAATGTGAATCCAGATTAAAAAGTGGCACACAATTAAACACAGTTTAAGTGGCACAAATTTATAAAACTGAAACTGGATTTGAAACTGTTTCATTCACCTGTTCTAAGAATATATTCAATGAAAGAATCATGTTTTCAGTTTCTCTCTCACTATTGAGACTGTTTTTAAAGGTTTCGGTTTTAGTTTGATGCCTTGAGTACATCCAAGCTTCATCGTGCCACCCAAAAATATCAATTGAATTTAAATTTCCTATAAAATCTCTGCTGAAATGATCTGCAGGAGAAACATTAATTTTCTTAAAAACTGTTCTCTCAAAATTGCTTAAAATTCAAACAATTTTTATTATTAGTCTTACGCTGTTATAAAAAATGATTGTTTGTTAATTCTTCCTTTAGACTTCAACAAATCAACAAGTCTTTATTACTGTTTACTGAAATAATGTATTTATTCAACTTTTTGGAGGGTTCTGTATTGTTAGGACTTCTACTAGTTTATTGTTGTTAACATCTTCTCCATTTATTACCCAAAGTTATTAGAAACAACATGAGGGAAAAGGAACTGAAAAAATGGCCAAAGTCATAAGAAACATAAAAAAAATATTTAATTCATTTTGATGTACAATTAATTACTGTGAAAAAATGAAATAAAATCTTGCACATATTTATGAAAAACAAGCAAGAAAATTTGTTAAACGCATCTTTAAAAAAGGTAGTTAGCTGTGCTCTGCAATTAGATAAAAATTTATTCCTTTTTTCTATTTATACAAATTACAAAGAAATTTAGCAAACTTCCCAAACAGTCTATGGAAATTTGAAAACTTCCATTCCAAAACTTCCTTTCCTCTTCCATTCTAAATAATGTACAATTCTTAATTATATATAATTATATATGATTTTATAATCATATATAATTAAGAATTGTTTATTATATATGATTATAAAATCATATATAATCATATATAATTAAGAATTGTACATTGTTTAGTTCAGGATATTATAATTTTTTAAATTGAGAAGAAAAGAATAGTTTATTGCTATTACCAGAGTTTGTAAACAACTTTGCTTTCAACATGTATTCCAATATTTAGTGCAAATAATAAAGACAATGTCTAACCTCAAATGTCTAAGGTATTTTATTTTCTGAAGAAAGCTGAATATAACATTGCTAAATACCAAATTTTAGGTATTCGTTAGCTCACAATTTTCATTATAGTTTTTGAAATTGAATGAATGTATATTAATCATAATTATTAACTTTCTGATTGAAGAATGGCTAAAATGATTTTTTATTTTTTCAGAGACTTAGCACACACCATATAGAATGGACTGGCAATTGTGTTTCAAGTTACAAAGCAAAGAACCAGGGAAGAGAAGATAAGCTGAAATTGATTACGAAAGATGTGATGATATGAAGATATTGGAGTTTCAAAAGTGAATCAGTCTTTAAAGATAATAAACTTTGCTTCTTTTTTGTGTAACTTCCTCTCTAATGTTGAAGACTGCATCAAAAACAATAAACACTTAAAAACGTTTGCATTTACATAGCACATCAGTCTTTGATAAAACCATTAAAATATTAGGCTTTAAAAGTGTATTACATATTAATTTTGAAATGGTGTATTTTGCACTTCTCTACTGTACATAAAAGATATTCATGAAAATCTATGACATCATAATTAACATAAAACAAAAAAAAAATATTTTAAGTTTATACATAATAATAACTTTTTAAACTTTCTTGTAGATGATAAAAAGAAACAAAGCAACTCAAGAAATTGATAATTTTATAAATAAGTACTTAAATTAAAGATGTGTAAAAAAAATATTATCAACAAGTATGATTTTAATATTGCATTTTTATGCACATGTCCTGGTATGGCACTGGAGATGTCTGTAAAGAAAATACTAAATAAAAAAATGAAAGAGTCTTATGAAGCCAATTAAAAGATCTTCATGCATTATATCGTTGAATCATAAATATATGTTTTTATGATGCAATGTATAAAAAGTTAAACAACAAATCAAGTGCATATATAATAGATGTGCTTGTATTATAGTGTTTTTTAAAAGATGGTGCTCAACATTTATTGTAAGGTTGTATTCTGAAAATATAACGAAGAGAGAGAGTTAGGGAAAGAGGCTTGTAGAAAGACAAACTACAGTTTTTCATTATCAGAATCACAAAAGTTTTGGAAAAACAAATACAGTACAACACAACATGCACTAACAAGAGGCATGTGCTAATAGATTGCAAACTCATTTATTCCACATTCATTTCATAGTGTTTTATTAAAATATATTATTTCTAATATAACATTTCAATGTATTTTAACAATATATTAGACATTTTAGAACAAGATTATGTTTTAATAATATTATACTTCAACAATAGATAGGCATTTAGCACCATTATTTATAATTTGATTTTTATTCACGAGGTATTATAAATTATTATTGCATTTATAAGTCACTTAACCTGAGCTAAATAATATTTTTGTAATCAACAGAAAGATTTTACTTCTTTTATGATTCTTTACAATGTTTTAAATTGTTCTGTTTTTTGTTTCTTTCTTTATTGTTTATTTTGATATTCATGAAATAACATTTCCCTATAAAAAATATTTGAACATATAGCAAGAAATATGAAAGAGACAGAAATACCACTTTCATGTTATGTAGCGATAGAACTGCAAATGAAATGAAATTCTGACATGAAATCATCTGGAGTTTGAAATGGAAATTATAGTTGCAAAGTGAGTAATACATGGACAAATTTTCAGGGAAGGGCAAACTATTTGCACGAAACAATCTACATACAAAAAAAGTACACTATAGGTCTAAAATAACAAGTAATGACAGTACCATCCAACCTTTGAAATTGTATGAAAGAGGTTTTTGCAAAAGACATCATATTGTGGAAAAGAAGTAATACGTATTTAGAGATCTAAATATCATCCGTGTTTCAGATTGTTTTTAAATGAAAGGGCAGATTAAATCAATTAATGAACAAATTCCTAAATGATATTAAGGACCTTGTCATTCTCTCACTTCACAACTAGTTCAGTCTTTATACTAATATTTACAGCATTAAACAAGTTATTATTAAGTTAAATGTTTTGGAGGAAAGCTAGGTTTCTAAAATCATAAATTATCATTAATTGTATTTATGTCAATAACAAAAGTTATTGCATTAATAATCTCTTGTAATTTTTTAAAAATAATTCAGCAAATATTCTTCAAATTATTGATTGTTTTTAAACAATAGATCCTTTACAATCAGTGAAGATAGTATGGAATATGGAAACAGGAGGCATTTACAGTTAATTTTTATAAAATAAGAGTTTTATAGAAAGGCATTTACAGTGAATTTATATAAAATAAGATTTATCTCTATGTCATATTGATTGCTCTTGAACGCCCAAACTGTTTTGCATACTCAATAATGTCGGTAATATAGGTATAGATAGGCAAAGATAGGTATAGACAGGCAAAGATAATGTAGATCCTGTTTCAACACATCAGTTTATCGTGTAATAAAACTAATGAAAAATAATGTTCTTAGAATCAGTTCTAAGAAGATTTTCTTTTCTACAACATTTCTTTCTGGGGTAATTCACAAAATTGACACTTTATGTATACCTGAGTTCTTCAAAACTGGAATAAATATTGAAATAATTGTTAATTAAGGGTACCAGAAAGATTAATTAATATTTGAGCTGCAAAATTAGTAATTTGTTTCCATTTCAAATTTCATTCTTAATTTTTAATCATTGTAAGGTAGTGACTATTACCTCAGCAAAGAATTTGATATTATCCTTAAGCTGATAACAACAGAATTTTGGCAATATAACATCAGAAATCTTTTAGGGAAAGTGGCATTTTGTTTATTACATGCTGACTAGACAACAAGAAGCATACAGTGTCACTGAGAATTGAATTTGTAATGTAGATAATTCAAATTGAAATATTGAAATAAAAGAATTTGGTTTTTGTGTGATACAATATTGCAGAATATATTACAATGACTTATCTCAAATTTTTTTATGCAGAAAAAAACATTTTATATAATGAATGAATTTAAGAAGAAAAAATTTTCTTGAAATAGGACTTTTTAATTGACTGATAGGCAGAATTCAATTGAAATAAAAATATTATCTTAGATAAATTATATCAATGGCAAATTACTTTGAACATCTCAAAGTTCTAACAATTTTGCTCTGTAACATGTTACTCCTTTATCTGCCTGGGGTATATTATCAATTTCTTAACCTTCAATTTATGTGATGAAAAACTCAAAAATGTAAATTATAATGTTAATTTGTCAGTTTCTACAGATTTGCATCTTGATTGCAAAAGAAACTGCATACAATGAAAAAAGTCTGGTAAATAATAAGTAAATGTGCATATTAAGGCTTCCATGAACTATTTCAGTCTTTGGACATATATACATGAGTATATTTAAGGAATAAATTAGTTACAGTTACTCTGCAACTTTCTGGTATTATAATATTGGTTAATAAGAAATTACATTCCTTTACATTTTTCTGAACTTGAGAATGGATTGCAACTATGATTACAAAATAAACATTCATGGAAAATTTACAAATTCAGATTTTTTAGTGCTTTTTTAGTAAATATATTGCAAGGCACAGACTTTAATTTAATTCTTAAGTTTATCTAAGAATATGTTAATGTTTCAAGAAATGTTAATTTACTCGTATCACTTACGAAACTCTTTTCATCATCATACTGAATACAAGGAACTTGCAGCTTAACAGAATGCTTTTCTATATAAAATGAAATACTGACTTATAAATTAGATGTTCCCCACTAACAAGACATCATTATGCAATTGGAAGAAAAATAAGTTTTTTATATCAATTCTACAAGAAAATATTTGAAAATATAACAGAAAAGTATTTTAAAACTAAACAAATAAATAATATAATTTAAAATATAGACAACCATAAATGAAACAATTAAGTGGCTGTTTTAGCATATTCTAGATTTGATAAGTGAATGAAAGTCTCAATTCAGATCAAGTTATTATGAATAGAGAAGCATTTGCAAATATTTAAAATTGGTTAGGCCTACAGTATATGTGAAATTGAGAAAACTTTCTTTAAAATTGTTATTTCTTACTTTGGAGATGTCTTTATTCACATTTATTACTAGCAATCAACAATATCAATGTTCATAAAATATTCGAGTTATACTTGAAAATTTTCTTTATATATATATATATATATATATATATATATATATATATATATATATATATATATATATATATATATATATATATATATATATAAATGTAAGATGTAGCAGACTAACTATCTTCAGTTTTAAAAATACATCAATTTGAAATAATCTACATGAAAGAATTGTAGAATATGATTCATTTGAATTTCATACTTCTGACAGACTCTGAATTTTAGTTTTCTTCAATGTTACTGGAAATTGCATTATTTTTAATTCACAAACTCTAATAGTTAATAATTATAATTTCTTTCAAATATTGATAATTTTCTTGTATTATACAGATTTAAACAAATAAGTAGCTATTCACTGAAAGATAATTAACAATATTGCACCAAACATATAATCATCATTATCATCATCATCATCATCATCATCAATCCAGAGACGCTGTATGCTTTGCAGTTTCAAGACAAGGATATATTGTGGCCGGGCTTACTTGTACCTCACAGGGAGGAGGGGCACTCCGATATGAGGGAACTATCTTGAATGTCACTGAACCCCTGGCTTCTCTCTGAAACAAAATTGAATGATCTATGTTAATAGATTCAGTTCTTCATACAAGGTATATTACTTCAGTTTACTTTCACTTTGATAAACAACTTATTTAAAATAACAACTAAGTAACATTTTATAAATACATATTTCATGGTAAATTAACACTATAAGCTATGATAATTTTATTAATCTTAAGAAATAATATATTCAAGAAACATATTTATAATTTTGTACTTTTCAGCTTAAAGTGAATAATTACAAAATTTCAAAACTAATGAGTTATTCTTTTAAGGGCAATATCGAACTACTAGTTTCTAGTAATGAATTTATAAAACTCATAAAAGTATAATGAATCTACACATAGAGTTTTCAAATTTAGATATAAAAATACTAGAAACTTTTTTACAAAATAAATCATGAATATTTCACTAGAAATATTCATGATTTATTTTGGGATTTTCAAAATAGTTTTGGTTTCAACAAAATATTGAAAAGAATACAATATATCTTTCTTTTAAAGAAACATAATTTTTCAGAAAATTTAGAATTTTGATATAAAAATGGTTCAAGTATTTTTATTTACTTACTACTAAGTAAGTAAGTAATAAGTAAGTACTTACTACTAAGTAAGTAAATAAAAATACTTGAACCATTTTTATATCTTTTTTTTTTTTTTAAAAAAATTTTTAAAATTATAATTCTAAAGCATATGTTGAATTAATTACAGTAAAATTAAACAAACCTAAAATTATTACCTAAATAGTTACCCAACCTAATACTGATTCACACAGAATGCTCATTTGAGAATAATAAAAATATATAATAGCATAAAGGCATAACTTAGATTGCATAACCTTCCCGTATGGTAATATTGAAACACAAGGAGCTAGCAAAAATAAACTTTGAAAATGTTATTTAGATTCATATTGGAAGAGAGAAAAAAGCAAGTTAGCAAGCAAGGGTTGGATGGTGAGACATGTAAAATTCCCCAGTTTTCAAAAATCAACAAATTTAAAAATTTGTTGCAATTTTCAGGTAATCAGTAAAATTTTGACTTTTATTTCTCTCTTAATATTCTCTGGATTCACCTATTATGTATAAAAGATATTTAAATGAATATATTGTCATTCTGCAATTTTTTCAACACGTCAGTTAAATAATTTCCAGTAAATTAGTTAATAGCAATGTTTTGAAGAAAAAAATATTACTCAAACTTTAACATTTTTAAAAATGAAGATGATAGAAAATAAAAACAAATTAAAAATGTAGGTAATCTCTTATTTTGTAACTAAAATAATTCACTTCAATGATATAAATCACCACAGTTCCTAACTTATTTAGGACTTCCAAAAAGTTAATAACTAATATGTTTACTGCCTTCTAACAAGTATGTCCCACATCAGTTCTAGGTAGTCAGTTATATATCCTATTCCAGAATTAAATAGTCCTTGCACACAAGGATATTTCCTCTATTATAAATAACTTTGTGAAGCAGTGAAATCTATAATCAAAAGGGGAACATTTCCCCTAAAATATATGAGAAAAGTTACAAAACTTATCAAATAAAGCCAATTACATAATCAGGATTTTACTAAAGAAGGGAAGTGGGATTACCAGTCAACTTATTGTTTTTTCTTCTAAATGATTTTTTTATTTATGCTGAATTTAAAATGTATTATTGTTTGTTGATTTATATTGAATGACTTTTCGTCAGAAAATTACAAAAATGTAATTTATGCTGTTTTTAATTTTTCTGCTGATGACGTGCTATGGGGAAAAGTGAATTGTGTGCACATTTTCAAAATTCTGTGATCCCTACACTTACTCATATACTACTTAAATTTTGAATTTTGAAAGGGAGAAAAAACAAAAAATCCCATGCAATAAAATCTATGTTCAAGGATAAACAAGCAATAAATTTTGAATTTTGAAATTTTGAAAGGGGGAAAAAAACAAAAAACTCCCATATGTACAGAAAATTAGTAAAAGCTTTATTTGTGAAAACATGTCATTAGCTTCTGGCGAGGGACTCTGAAGCTCTAACAGCTTGCCTTCATATTGGAGATACATTAAAATAGAAAATAATTCAAGAAATATAGTACAAACATACAATTAACACACATTTAATTGCATTGCTTGATTTGGTTAACTGATGTTATTATCATGTCCTAATAACCGAATCTTCATTTAACATTTGAAAATATTCAAAGACGTATTGTTTCTTAATGACCATAATTCACTTCATCGACAAAAGTACTTTTAAAAATTTAAGTTTTCTTACATAATTAGGATTAAATGTTATCACGTCATAATGAAAAGTCAGTAATTGAAAGAATTCTGTGTTTCACCTCTTTAGGGGTCTTGAAACACTAAAAAATAGTGTTTTCTACTCTTGTTTTCTAGAATGTACTAAAAGGATCTCTGTAAAAACAATGCCAATCCATTTGCCTGCAAATAGCTATTGATCACCACTGTATATGCCTAACTAGCTCCAAAGATGTTTTAATTGCATCAAAAACATGTTTTTTGAAGAAATGTGTAAGAATCTTCTAGATGGACCCACGAAAAACCCATCAGGTCCCCACTAGGGGGTCGAGACGTGTCGGGAAGGGGTTGAACTACAGAACAAGACTTCTTTCTTCTTCAATGGTGTAACCGTGAGTGACTGATGGATGCAGCGGCCTGACGCAGGTTACTGGAATACTGTTTATCCCCGCACGTTTTCTTGAGCTCTCAATTTGCTAGATGTGAGAGGAGTGGGTGTTATGTTATTTGAATGACCAGTTTATTATATCAAATGTGTTTTTTGATGCAAAATTGTTTTTATTACAGGGGAGCGAAAGTTTCTGGTTATCTGATTTAGTCAATTATGCTCATTACTATTCCTTGGTTTGAATTCAACTAATGTAAGTTAAGGTGTGGGGATATGTAGTCAGAGGCTCAAGAAAACGTACGCGTATAATAACTTCTTAAAATTTCATTTATAAGGACTAGCGTACCCATGCGAGGAATCTCACATGTTAAATCCCACCCTCTTCCTTATCCTTCCACTACCATATTAAGGGGGAGAGTTGTTAACGAAATGTGTTTGTTTAAAAATGTATAAAGGTAACTTCCAATGTACTTACAGAATATCAAATTTAAAAAAATACAATATCAATTGTATTTTTTTAAAATTTGATATTCTGTAAGTACATTGGAAGTTACCTTTATACTTACTTGAAACAAATTTTCAATAAAGGTTTATTCCGTATTATAGAAAGATGTTTTTGGAACCATTCATAACATTTCCTTAAAAACATTTGAAGTAATTACACAATCTTCCTTAACAGTTTGCTTTTCACTTTCCTTTATAGTTACAAATATATTAGAAAAGCATTTTACTCGTTTAAAAACTATGTAAAGGTGTCCATGCAAAAATTCAGGATTGGGCTAGTACAACTGTACTCTTTGCAGTGTTTGAAATTGAAATTGCAATGTATCAAGAAGTGCAGAACCAACAAAAAATATAATAGAATGTCCAAGAAATTGAAATCTCATAGAAGAAATCTCATCATGTAGATTACTGTGTGAGAAACGTTTCTTTAATGCATATGGTCTCAAAATCCCAGGTTTTAAGGCCATAGAATGCTTCGGTTTGGAGTTATGTAACTAAATGGATTTTAATTGGAGTTATGTAACTAATAGAAATTAATCGCTTCTCGGCCTTTTGGCTAAGATCAAAGTGTAATACTGCTGCTGAGTGTTGCAGGTTGCATTTGACATGGATATTTTTGTTGTGTTTTTTTCAACAATCCTCCAACTATTTGAAGTTAAAGTGCAATTCGTCAAGTCTCCGTGAAATCCTCTTTCTTCAGAGGCATCATTTATTAAGATTGCGTGTAAGAGCTGCAAAACTCCTCTATATAACTAAAATAATATAGGAGAGGATAGGAACAAGATAAATCGTTTCTTGTTACCACCTTTTGGCAATAAGAGTTTTTCTGACGAAAAATCGCAGATTTCTGGCGCATGAACACATTACTTTCTCTTCTTGTGACGTAAGGCGAGAAAGTAAGAAAGGGAAAGAGGGAAAAAAGAAGAATACACTACACATTCTTGACAGAGAATTACGACAAAAATGACTTGGATTATTATGGTTATGGAATATAAGGAATAGCAACATTCATGATACATGTCCATCTGAACAAATAAACTATAAAAAAATGAGAGGAGTGGAGAGAGGAGGAATCCGTCGCGTTTGGTTCTGTTTGGCGCGTAATAAAATGAGTATAATTTGTAACTCTTCAGTTATCACTGGAATTGGTTTTTGATGTACTATCTTCATAGAGGGGTCAGTGGAGGTAAGAAAGGAATAACCATGTGTGCGAACACCTTCTATTCGGACAAAATGTGGAAGGTAACCGTGATCAAAAGTATCGAAAAAGCACACGGTGTATTTTGGAAAAGCACTGGTGTAGAGCACATTCGGTTGAATCCCAAAAACAAACGATGGATGCCGATTGATTGACTGATTGGTTGTTAGTGGTTCCAAGCATATCAACAACTGAGGTCAGTCTCGTAAGTGTTATGCATGTTCTTTTCATCGGGAGGTGGCAGTGATCTTCCTCCGCTGGATGGCGAGCTCCGGCGCCGATCTACTGTACACTAGCGGGGGTTCCCCAACCAGGTTTCTCCCACCAGCGGGCACCGCCCCAGCCGGGACAAGCTCTAAGCCGAGTAGTGTAGTGCATGTCAGGGTAAGTGTGTGTGTAAGAGGTGATGATAGGACAAGGAAGAGGAAGGAAAGATCGCGCGCGGTACGGGCGAAAAAAAGGAGCTGGTGTCTGGGCACGCGACTTACCAGGATCTTCTGCAGTGCGTTCACCGACTGGTTGGCGACGGGCACACCGTTGATCTCGCGAATCTCGTCGCCCACGTGCAGCGTCGCCTGTCGGTGGATCATGCCACCATGCATGATGCGAGCCACGATACACTTGCCCTCTTCGTTCATCTTGAGCGTGATGCCCTGCGGACAAGACATAGTTGGGGTTGGGTTATGAATTGTGTTGGGAGTTAAGAGATTAGCTAAATCATCGCTGCAAGCGCAAGAGAGCGTCAACAGTTTCTAATACATTGTCAAAAATTAATTAAATTTAATGTACGAATGTACGTGTACATTAAATTTAATGTACGCGCACATTAAAGTTACTGTACGTATTTACTACATTTAATTTACGTACAAGAAAATTCCTTTCATGTACTTTTACATTAAAAGTAATACAGTAATTTCTGAGAATGTAGATAAAACTGTAGGGTTAATGAAAAAACTTTTTGGCGTTTTTGGAAATGGATTTTCAGCTAACTCCGCCACTACAAGAAACCTTCAAGGTCTTTTTTAATTTGTGGGTAAAAGAAGCATATGGTGCAAGAAATGTTTACACAGGTGCGGTAGCGGCTGCAGCAGGGAGGCGCTAGGGACACTGCCCCCCTCCTACTGAGATCAGTATTTCTCTTCCTGCACTATTTAAAATAATCTCCGTGGGTATCCATCTTCGTAGCGTTGTTTTCGAATCGAACGTATTTTTAGCATTCATACTCCCGCTTGTTCCCTAGAACGGTTATCATTGGCTGCGGACACTCGCCCCAGAGTCCAAAATGCGCTGTTGTTACAGAACTTACTGGCAAAGAAGTCGTCATCAATGAGTGCTCAAATGGCAACATAGGTTCGGCAACTGGCGTCTTGCGACAGCCGCCGCCGAGCAGCCTGCCACGGGAAGTAGCATCGCCGTTGACCGACGCTACCTATTGATCGATTTTTAAACTTACAGTATTCCTTTCGCTTCATTTTCGTCAAGGCCAGTGCTATCTGCTGGTGGCCTGTTTAACTGATCTGCCCCTCACAAGCATTGAGTGCAATCAGTATGATCGGCATCGATTTTCCGATCCATGTACAAACTGTATGAATGCTCTGTGTTCTGATCTTTGCGGCCATTTTGTGTTGTTCATTTGTGTGTTGCCTTGAGATTGAGAATGGTTTCCAATTCTGTAAAATGGCTGAAAACAGTCAATCTTGATTATGATGCACGGCTGTGACTGCATTCGCTTTTGTGGTTCTTTCGAGCTTGCTTTAAGAGGGCACGATGAATCACGGTGCATCAGCTGATTCCTTCAACCCTGGTGTGTTCCGTGGATTAATAAATTTAATGAGTGACATGGACAGTATTTTGAAGAAACATTTGACCGAAAATAAATGTTTCTTAAGAACATCAAAGGTTGTGCAAAATGAATTGCTTGCAATATTGAGTGTTGCACGTTCGTTAATATCACGAGAAGTAGAAAATTCAGTTTTGTTGCAATTCAAGCTGATGAAACGACTGACGTTTCTCCTCAGAGTCAATTGGTACTGATAATCCGATATGTTCATGACAATAAAATCTATGAGCGCCTTTGGGGATTTATAGTCCCAAAGGCTCACACATCTGAGAGCTTATTACAAAAAATTCACGTACAATACATGTACATTATTTTAAAACACTTTGCCATGTAATATTAAACGATTAAATTCGATAGAAAATTTTAAGTCCCAAGTAAAATCATTTCTGCTGCGTAACTGTTTCTATACAATTAGAGACTATACTGAACATCGAAAAGAAAGTAACATTAATTTTAAGAGTTTTAACATTAAATTTTTATTATTTACCATTTTAACTGTATAATTCTAAACAACCTGAAGCAAATCTTGAACCGCAGCCTCTGGGTCAATGACCCCCATCTCGATTAGGTTTTTCGTCCGGTTTCCCTGATCCATTGAGCAAATGCTGAGATGGCCCCTTGTTTTGCTGCTGGACATAAAAGTAACTTCATTATCTGTGCACGTCTTCTAGAATTCAGTGGGAAATATAGTTATTCAAATTATCGTTTCCATGTCGTCGCGGCAGGAAGTATTATTCCTTGACGAAGGACATGATGAGGGATAAGAGCCCAACTTTATTGCTGATTTGCCCTTGACAATAGATTGTATTACATCGGAGCGAATACTTTTGCTAACAATCCTTGCAAAAAACGCAAATTTTTTCTGTATTCAAAATTCAGTTAGTATATGGCTTAGGGTACGGATCATAGAATTTTGAAAACATGCACAGAATTCACTTCTCCCAAATAGCATGTCACACACAGCTTTAACTGTTTTTGTCGTAAAATAAAAAAAAAAAATTACATTCAAAAACTAGCGGTGCTAAACAACACATACTTTCTCGCATTATTCATAACCTTTTCCGCAATTTTCTAAAACTCAGAGTTCAACGCAAATCAGACCTGGGCGTCTACGCGTCTTTTGATCTATCCGCGTAAAAAAAGAAACAATTTGGATCCGTTAAGGGGAAAATGTTTGTTTATAAATTCCATTAACTTCAAGCAGAAATTTCACGAAAACTACTCGTTTTTTAAAAAATAACCTATTCATGAACATGTTTTTTAGACAGATTTCATGAAAAATCTTTAACTTCAATATTATACTTTTGCAATGTTAATTTTTTGCAATTTTAGAAACTATTGAGAGTTCGCCGAAAATGGAACCAGCACAAAGCTTTTACCATTTTTTGATACACACGAGGAGAAAATTAAAGAAAACAAATATTGAGCCGTTTCTCAGAAAATAATTGTTTAAAAACTACTTACATTTCAAGCATAATTACGTGAAAACTACTCAGATTTTCGAAAAAATTGCACATGACCTTATTATGATCTCTCTTTGGCAACAAATTTCAATAAGGAAAAACTCTGTTTTCAATATTGTAGTTGTAGGAATACGCCGAAAAAATTGAACTTCTGTAAAGGTGTAATAATTATGAATAAGAAGAGAAACCGCGTCCGGAAGGCTTTGCATACTCGTGCACCACTACGGTACTATCTCTTCCTATTCGTCGCAGATCTCTCACTCATCACTCCTTTAGTACTCACTAAAAAGATAACGATCAATTGCTTATTGAATAGAGCTTCTTCCTCCTCCACGTAACACAACTTAGATTCACTTATTGTGATGTCTCTTACATGAATTACAACACAAAAACGGAATTTGCACGAAGGGAAACACAATTAAAACAAGATTCGTTCATTACGAAAATAATTCATCGTTTGCTTCGCGCCTCATTCTATATACTGGAACTTGTAGGAGGAGGCAAAGGGGACCGAATGATTTTAATAATGGAGTCCAATGATCTTTTAACATATCTGAAATTTTATTAGATGATATTTAATGAGATAAAGATCAGAAGATACTTGATGAGGTTTCATTCAATCGAGTTATCAATTTCTAGAAGTTATCAAGATTCCCAAAAAGCGATTCAAACCTCCCTAACTTCTAGGCGTCTCTCTCATCCCAACTACCTTCTTACTTAGCTCTATATTAGTCAAACCTCAAATTCAGAGAGTAAATCAATCCTGACTTAAGGATGGCCATATCCTAAAAGACCTGCATTAAATGCACCTTAAAGTCCTCGAAAGGCCAGTGTCGAATGAGAGAAAAAAAAGTCATCAAAGCTCGGAACAGAAGAAGAAAGTTTTGGATAGATTTGAGTCCTGAAGGAAACACTCTCCCATAAGATCTAATGTGCCCAGAAAACGAAGAGGAAGAAAATGATCTAAAACAAGTTTCATCCAGGATTGGCTAGCTTATCATATAGAATACGATCCACTTCGGATATAGTGATTCTGCATTGATAGCATTGTGCGAATGGATCTCGACAGCGGGGAGACCTCACAAGGCAGTCCGGCGCTGCACCGACGAGGCCGCGTGGACGCGGCGGCCAAACAGACTTCGGCAACCCGTTTAACCCGAGGCGGGCGCTGCACCGAGACGCCCTGGTCTGTTGCAGTGGCGCCCAGCGCTTCTCTGCAGTCACGTAACTCAATTTTCGTCAAAGCTGCTCAAACAGGGTTGTTCGCAACAGTTACCTGAGATGCATTTACTTGGACCCTGACCGAATCGTGAACGAAGTAATTGTCTCTCGGGGGACCGGTGTACTCCATTCAAACAGTACGCTCTAGGGGCGCGTCATGTATACATGACGTATGAATATATATATATATATATATATATATATATATATATATATATATATGACGTCATGTATACATGACGATGAACTGATTTAGGAACACTGCCTAGACGGGGTTTTTCCTGATTGCTGAAGATTATTTCAGCTTGGATCTGGCACTTGATAAGCGGCAGATAAGCAAAACAGTAATCGGAAGGGAAAAGGACATCGAGAATAAAATATAATACAATCTTTTGCGATGTATTCATTTCAAATAATACATTTGTTTTCATTTTGTGCAAGGGAAAATCATGTAACAATATCGTGTTTAAAAAAATGAGTTATTTAAATTATCCCCGAAAAAATGAAACTGTAGAAACTTCTGTGTATTGATGAAGCGCCAATATTACAACCGATTTTACAAATAAGATTTGTCACCGACCAATCAGGCGAAGAAATTATCTTCATATTTCAACACAATTTCTATTTTTTAATGATTCACAAAATACTGCTGCAAAAATAACTTATGGATAGAAAAATATGTTTGTTTGCACATTTTCTGGTGCCATTAAAAAAAAGGGATGAGTTTCTCTTTTTCTTCCGTGTGCAAAGCGAAATGCTGGGACTCGATTAACCACCGCATTCAAGAAGCGATATGAAATATGCCTTTCCAGATTTTCCGAATAAGAAACGTAATCATCACTTCCAGCATTTTGCGTTTCAATTTAAAACCAAATGATTGCATGGAGAACTAGATATAGAAATTCCCCACATTTTCAAACCGCTTACAACAGACGCAGTTTAAACTTTGCGCATCCTTTGCTTAGTGTTCTCGCTATCTCAAAGTATGAAAAAAAGTTCACGTTAAGGATCATATTTATACTGAGGATTTGTTATTTATTGTTCAATATCCTTTCCGACTCTCTGATGAGTGTATTTTTAAGGATGAAAGTAATAATTCACTTAAATCGAAACTGTTTGATGTGAAATTCACATAGTGATGATACTGACGCGAACTAAAATGTCACGGTAGCAAGGTGTGCACAACTCAACTTTTGACATATTGGTAGTTAATTAATTCCCAAAGACCTAATTACTCGTTATTAATTGCAACATATCTAGTAAATGCAGCAATAACATTCAAATAAGTTATTTATCAGTTTCTTAGAAAATCTAGAAATAACTCCGACAAAATTAGTAAACGCTCTTTTAAATCCGTTGTTATATTTGAAAATTTCAGTATTGATTTTCTAGGTAAATCTCACGAAAAAGAGCAATTTCTCAATGCTCTTCATTCTTCTTAATTTAGATATCACAGGTAATGTACTACCTACACGGGGTACATTTAAATAAAAAAAAGCAATACATCAAATCGTAATTACTAAAACCACGGCTAGACATGAAATAATAATAATAATCTAGAATATAGTGACCACGAAAGACAAATTCTTACAATTGCTAGTAACTTGAACACTGACACAAGAAATAGTACACGCATGTATAGTCCATTTACTCTAGGCGGAATAAGAAGATAGTGTAAAACAAACGTCCTCTTTACTTTATTTCTAAACATTATAATCAATCGCCCAGTTTTCATGCCTCTGTAAATAAAAAAGCATTTTATGTTACGCATTCAGAATTCTTTCGACTTGTCAGCCTTCATGCAGCTCGTTACGTTTATTTTGAAAATGTACATTCCGGCTGAGATGTGGCATAATATTCTGGGGAAGCTCATCCTACAAGACACAGACTTTTAGAGTAGAAAAAAATTCGAATAGTAAGCAAATGCTATCCACGTGAGCCTCTCTTCACTGAGCTTGCAATCTTACAAATGCCTTGCATATTTATTTACGAATCTGTAGTTCTTGTCAAAATTGACTTACTTAATAGCGGGAACACATTGTCATGCAATTATGATGTTCACAATTTCAACACGTTCCTAGAAATCACATTAATCAGATATCCGTATCAACAACGCGCTATTAGAAGTACGTTATTTTACAATACATTGCCAGGTGAAATTAACCCTTCTGTCTATGGTGGGTTACCCAGGTAACCTTACGTTCTTTTACTTTATTTTTTTAAAATTTTATTTTTTTATACAGCGATGTAAGCGCTTTACTAGATTGAATAGGAACTGCAACTTAGCACACGTAGTACTTAGTGTAACAAAAGGAGAGCGAGGATACTCCCACTAGAGACCTCAATAATCAATAGTTATTGTATGCGAGGATGTAAAGGAGAATAGGGTAATTACAGAAATAAAAAAGTAAATATGGAGTCGTAGGCTTCTGCGGCCGGAGTCATTGAATTCTTGGCTGTCCGGGATTAGCCGCGTCATGGTCGATGGAGCTGACGTTTCGGCCATCTTGTTGTGGCCTTCTTCAGAGCTGCACAACAAGATGGCCGAAACGTCAGCTCCATCGACCATGACGCGGCTAATCCCGGACAGCCAAGAATTCAATTTACAGAAAGTAAGTTTGGGAAATCATTCATTTCTCTTTAGGGTGGTTTAAATTTATCTTTTGGATATCTAGATTTGATTCTTCGGTGTTGGTTATAGGATTTTTCTAGGTTGAATACGGAAGTTGCAGGGGAGGCTGGTAAGGAAAGAAAAGATTGGTGACTGATATAACCATCAATCGTGTGAAGAACATACTCTCTGTAGAGTTGCTTGATTGACACGTACGAACGCGCTTTTCTGCAGTGCGAAGGACTTTATTTTGGAATGTTTGGAGAGTTTTATGAACCGAAGATGCAGCTCCTCCCCAGATCGGACATGCATATCAGGGGCGTGCAGTGACCAATTTGACTGGGTAAGCTCTGTAAATAGCAAGAGTGCTATTTGGATCCTGTTTTGGAAGACATAACGAAAATATATTCAGTTCCCGTTTTCTTTTCGTTTACTATTAATTTATTATTTCGGAACCAATTTGAAACATCTGATATTGTACTATTTACGGTTTCTTTATTGCAAAGGATGTTCGTATCATCTGCAAAGAGAATCGTTCTTCCGTTTCGAATCATCGAGGGCATATCGTTTACGTAAAATAGGAACAGAACATGAAAGGTGCGTACGTTCCATCATTCCAGTAAGGTATTTCCACTCTTTGAGATCTTTGTATAAGGTACGAACATAACCAATCTAGAGACCACGGATTCCATATGAAGGTAATTTTGAAAGTAAAATGTCTTGATCAATGTCGTCAAAAGCTTTTGAGAGATCTAAAAATAATCCAATAGGTGCCTTGTTTTGATCCAATGATGAGGCGACATCTTTAAGAAAAGAAAATATGGCTGTTTCCGTTGATTTCGATTTTCTAAATCCATGTTGGCAATCAGAAAGCGCGTCGTGTTTACTGAGAAAGGTTTCCATTCGTACGTAAAAAAGTCTCTCTAATATTTTTGAAAAAAAAAACTGATAGAAGAGAAATGGGCCGATAATTTTGAATTTAATTTTTGTTGCCCTTTTTGAAGAGCGGCTTAATTTTAGCTGTTTTGAAAATATCTGGAAACGTTCCGGTGCATAACGATGAATTAAATATGTGAGTTAACGGGTGTATAATGTCATACGCACAGGTCTTTAACAAAGAATCCGGGAATTCATCTAAACCGGACGAATATTTATTTTTTAGTTTACCGATTATTTTGAGATTTTCATAGGAAGAAGTTTCGGAAACGAACATCGTGTCTAAAATTTTGGGTGAACTGTCTGGTTTTGAATTTTGTTGCTGAAGACCCTTAGTGAGATCGGCAGCAATTCTCGAAAATTATTGGTTAAAGAGACTAGCCACTGTTGCCGGATCGTTCACATTTATATCGTTATATATTAAAACAACATTATCTACAGGGTTTCTAGTTAATTAAGTCGTATTTTTTATTATATTCCACATTGCTTTCGTTTTGTTATTTGAGTTCAAAATATCCTGATCGTTTTTCATGATTTTAGCCTGCCTTATAACTTTTCGTAACAATGATTTGTCTTTTTTGAAGAGGAAAGCAAGTGTTAAAATGTAATGAAAGAGTTGGAAAAAAAAGAAAGAAAAGAAAAGAATTATATTTGTCGTTTGTATCAACAGTATTATAAACCGCTTTTTTACTTTTTGTAAACAATCTAGTCATACGTGAATTATTTATTGTGTCAGTGATCGCATTTCTTATAATGATAAGAATTTGTGCATCGTGGTCACTGTATCCTCAATCTTTTGTTTCAACTTCATATCGAGTAGTAGTTTTGTTAATTATAATTTGATCAATGGACTTCATCGAATTTTGTGATTCGTGTAGGTACATTAATTGTAATGTCTAAATTGAAGGAATTAATTAAATTGAGAAACTTTTCTTTCTCACAAGATTCGACCAGAAAATCAATGTTAAAATCTGATGAGATTCTCTCTCTGTGCAATAAAAGCCTGTGAGGCAAAAGTTTGGAATTTGGAAAATGCTAAGTTCATGAGGAGATAACCAATGTTCTGTAAAGCAAAGAACATCCATTTGATTTAGATCGCTCTGTAGAGCAGCCTCGATAAACACAGTTTTATTTGAAAGGGATTGAACATGATGGTGAAGAATGTTTATTTTTTGCAAGTACCTACACGAATGTTTTTCTGCTGCATCTGACTGTAGTTGCTATATATTTACTCCACTTTTACCGCGAGTGCGTGGTCGAAGGTTGTAGTGTGTCCCGGCAGTGACAGGTTGTGAGGAAAATGGGGCATCAGGTGTAGATGAATTGGTAGTGGGAATGGGAGAAACGGGAGTAGGTTCAGAGGAAGAGGCAACTGGGTCCGAAATAAAGGTGGGGGGTGGAGAACGTAAGGAAGGTGAAAGGGATGGATTTTTGGCAGGAGACTGCGTAGGACTGGAGTTGATGATGTATTGTGCAAGCTTGTTACCGACTGCAAGTTTTCCAGCAAGGTTCATGTGAAGACCATGCCGGGTGAAGTGTTTTGCTGAGAGGAAATTAATTTCAAAAAGTGTAACATTTGTTTCTCTCAGTTGCAGTTTTAATTGTTGGTTTGCGTGCTTAATCTCGCTGCATAGTGTTGGTCTGTTGTACTTTTTTGGGGGTGTAATTTGTTTCATGTTTTGGTAAATTGCTTAAGTCATTCTGCCTCCTATGATAATGACTGTGTCCTGATTGGTCAGTGTCTTCGTGTGGGTGTCCAACTCTGCAGTCACATCTGCAAACCTCCCGTTAGGTTTAAAAATAGATGAGACTGAGAAATTGGAGGGTAACTTCCTACTGAGAATGGAGGAAAGATGGCGGCCATGACTGTCAGCTAAAATAAGTACGTTTTTTAGGCTCAGTACGAATGTCTTCGTTTTCAAGTGAGCTAGGATGCGCAGCTTTACGTGTTTTGGTTTTGACACGCTTCCTAGCCTGTTTGCGTTGGTTTGTGCATGAATTTGTCGATGGTAGAGAAAGATGGTGAGGATCAGGAAGGCAAGGAAAATCTGTTTCATAATCTAAAACACTAAATTTGTTTTGATTTGTGACTGCATGCGGTGCCTGTGTCTTTTGTACAGTCACGGGTGTACGGTTGGTATTATTCGCTGTGTTGCCGACTTGTACCCAACCGTCTGTGTAGAGAACGACCTCTTCCAACCTTCGGATATGTTGATCTAAATTATTGTTTACGTGTGTGAAGGCTTTCAGAAGGTCGGCTTTGAGAGTGTAAAGAGTAAAGAGAGTAGATCGAGCAGTAGCCATGTCACGAATGCGTTTTAATGTACGTGATAAAAATTGGAATCAATACAAGAAAACCCAGATAAGAACAACAAGAACCTAGCTTTATATATTAAAAGTGTAAAATTCATGCGTATTCGGTAAATTAAAAAGTAAGATTCAATATAAAAACGAGAAGGTATACTACTCACAAAATCTATTGAATCTATCTATTATCTACTTACGAAATTTGGCAATGTGGCTACGTGGAATTTCGTCCACTTAAGCTGCAACTGTTTAATACAATCAGTAGATTTTACTTTACCGTAATTAGATAATAGATGTTATCTGAAAGTTTGTCTTCGATATATAGAAGAAGATTTGAAACACAAATTCAAACTGTTTGATACACCGTCCTCGTAACGTTCAAAACAACGGAATCGTTACTTGTCACAGAAAATACAATAAATCTTTCAGAAAATTAATTCGCACAGTGATTTAATATTGGAAAATAAACTGAGCTGTGAATATGTTTTGACACTTATCAGCACCTCGTAAATCTAAAGTTCGTTGAGGTTTGAATGTCTGTTTAAAATTCGTAATGTTTGTTTGTCTTGGTTATAACAAAATAATCGGTTGAAATTATATTTTCAGCTAACCTGCAACAAGTAATGAACACACTTAAAACACACTAGGTACAGACAAATCCCTAAAAATGGTAGTTAATCACCAAATAGCAAGAGCACAACCAGATGCGTCCGTCTCGTTCTTGAAGAAAGCACAGTCTCAAGATGGGAAGAAATTACAGAGCCCAAGAAAAGTTGCGAAGATTGTACTTCTCCCCCACACTTCGCATTCAGTTTTCACGTTTTTTAACAAAATAAATCAAGTCAAATAGTTCTGTACTGAAAGTATTTGTTAAAAATTGAATAAATACACATTTTATGTAAGTTTTTTAAGTTATCGCCCTGCACTGTTTAGTAAACGATGACGCGAGTTATGTCAAACTGGTTGACGAAACGATGTAAACAGCTTTCTTCAAAATCTTCTCGGAACCAACAGCACAAATATTCACCGCCAAGGGAAGTTTTTGCAAACAACATGGCCCTTTCTCGCTCGGGCGAACGTTCCCAGCTCCACTTGGAAGTAATGCACGCATCGGAGCGCGTCCGCGGCCTCTGCGGCGGCTGCACCTTGCTTGCGTTTTTCCTTCAGGGAGCGCGCGTCTGCGCGGCGCAGCGGTTGGCGGGGCCATAACGAGCCTTCGGCCGCGTCTGGATAACGACAGCGGGGCCACGGGCAGAGGGGAGCTTCGGAGATGCCGCCGCTACCGCCGCGCGCGATTGTCGGCCCACGCACAAAGGAGGTAAAGGGTAAGGCTCATGAGAAGCGGAGGGAGAATGAAGACACGAGGTTGAGAGATGAGGAACAGAAAGGAAGTGTCAAAGGAGGAGAGAAAGGACGGTGGGCGTGAGGAGAATAAGGGACATATAGAAGAGGAAGAGCAAGGAGGGCGAGGGAAAGGAGGTACGAGGATGAGGTTGAGGAGTTTGAAGACGAGGAGGAAGAATCCAGATGATAAAGGGTAAGGGCAGAGAGGAGGAGGGGAAAAGGGAAGAAGGTTGAGGAAGTGGACGATAAGGAGGGAAAGAGATGCAGTTGAAAGGTGGAGAACGAAGTCGAAATGACATTACATTTTTAAACTTGAGGTGCTATAGAATGACACAGACTTTCTCGTAGAATAGTTTTCTAATTTCCTTGGTGTGGTCTGGCTTTAAGGTTTTGCTCCATTCTCTGGCCAGCTGCCGTCTATCGTCACCCAAAGTATATTTTTTTGGACATTTTCTCAACTTTTTGCTTTCTTAGTAGTACAATCAAGTAGTTCAAGAATATTAAAGAAGAGTAAAATCTCGTCCTAAATAGAAGTTTTCATTGAAAAATTTTAAGCGGTTTAATAAAATGGCGATTAAGCATTACTGTAAATGCGAAATTGCCAGCTCTTTTTCGCAGGAATCTATTCAGTTTTCGAAAAATTTCATTTGAAATCATTTGAAGCACTTCCACTCAATTGTAATAATGCATACAAGTCGATGAAAATGTCCGTATTAATGGAGTGAGAGGTATTAAAAAAAATTACATTTGTGTAGTTTTTGAAAAATCAAACGAATACACCAAAATGAACTTTACGTCATATTAAACAACGCACATAGCACTATCTATTAGAAAAATATGAAGTACAAATTTGGAGTAACTTTTGAGAAAATGCCGTTTGAGCGTTTCTGAAAATGAGGAATTTTGACCTCATTTGTACAGAAAACGGTTGAGTTTTCGAGAAACTTTATTTTACATTATTTAAAGCACATGTACTCAGAGTTAATGGTAAAAATCAGACCTATCTAACGCTTAAAATCAGTGCCGTTTGGGAGAAAAGTTTGAAAATGTCCGGGGGGCTCCATGTAAAGTACCCCCAAATTTTAAAGAATGTTTTTCAAAATTTCAAAATTTCAACTAGAGCCTGATAGACAGCGGATTCTTCACTTTGGAGAAGATCGTACGCATGGTTTAGGTGCTAGGAGTGTTCACAGACAGACAGACAGACGGACGGACGGACGTTTTTCTTCCAACTGTTTTTTCGGCATCAAGGACCCACAAAACAGGGATTCTGGTTACACCACGTGTTATGGATTTTTTCTTAATGTAGCAACTGATTTAATTCACTTTCGCCACCAGAGCCCGGCAATGAATTTTTTTCCGCCGAAAATTCACTGTTTTTTCGCTAGCATTACATAACTTTCTGTATACTACGAATATACTACTATACTACGTTAATTTTATGTATTACGTACGTATAAGAAAATGTAAAAGCTCGTCGAATGATAAAAAAAAAAAAAAAAAAAAAAAGAAAAGGAATCTGGGAGATGAAAATAGTAAATGAGAAATAAAGACATAGAAAAAATAAACTCGTCAATCTATTTCAAAAAATATCAACAAAACACTATTTTATTTCTCCGAATATCACACTGTACATAAATACACACATTTTCACCTTTCTTTCATCTAGAGGTACTGATTAAATATGTTGATATTCATTAAAAAATAATGTTTAATTTTGACATCTCCTTTAAAAATTTTTTTCAAATTCTTTTTTTTTTTTTTAATTAACTGTACTGGGTTATAAAACGTTTTAGTTTCTCTTCTTTTTCCTCTCTTTCTCTTGGAAGAAATTTCGTACGAGAATTTTCGGGGCCAATGACTTGCACAACTGAAACGGCAAACACTCCGGTGCAGCCACAATCGAGTTTACATTCGCGTCGTGGACATAGCGAGGAGAAGCCGTGCGCAACGAATCGGATAATATTCCTCGTCGCAGGCCGTGGCTGCTTCCGTTCCCTTGAAGGCGCATTGCGCGTTCTGTCAAAGGCGGCCCAATCCGCTCGCTGCCCGTCGCGCGGAGGCGAATGCGGCGCAGAATGTGGGACGGCAGTGGGAATTGGGAATGGAAGCGGGGCAGCGGTGATGGATATTGCTACTGAACCCTGACGCTGACGCGGGATGCAGTGTTCGCATGTTGGGTGAGGTGGCGAGAAGGTTGGTGGTGGCGGTGTTGGTGGTGGCGGTGTTGGTGGTGGTGGTGGTGGCGGTGTTGGTGGTGGCGGTGTTGGTGGTGGCGGTGTTGGTGGTGGCGGTGTTGGTGGTGGCGGTGTTGGTGGTGGCGGTGTTGGTGGTGGCGGTGTTGGTGGTGGCGGTGTTGGTGGTGGCGGTGTTGGTGGTGGCCGGTGTTGGTGGTGGCGGTGTTGGGTGGTGGCGGTGTTGGTGGTGGTTAAGTGAATACAACAGTCGTCCGATAGCGACTTCAGCAACGTCAAAGGCGATGGCTACGGAGGGGACTTCCAGCGGTAACGAAGGCTGGAGTATGAGCAGGGGACGATTCGTGTGTGGGGGAGAGGACGCAGAAGGGCGAGGGCTGTGGAGGCGCGGAGGGTAGGGCTGGCCTGAGCTGCTGTTGCGCCGCACGAGCGACCTTACCGCGCCCTATTAGACCTTTGGGGCAGCAACGCCAGGCGTTCGCCCTCCCGACCGCACGCGACCACCCAGATCCGCAGAACGTGCTTGCCCATCTACACCGGGCACACGTTCGGACCTTTGCCTTCGCCACGAGTCCTCTTGCCACCTATCTTCCATCAAATTTCCTGCACTTCCCTTCCAGTCCTCCGTTCTTGAAGTAAATCAAAAAGTCGCATCTACATAATACCCAGAGAGGTTCTTTGATTTCATGTATCCAGATCAATTTTTTCGTATAACCTTTCAGTCATTCTTTGTCTAAGCTCTTCTTGAAAATCATATTTTTGGAGTTCTCAATATTATCTCTTATAATTCTTATTCATTTACTTTCAATTTCATTAATGTATTCTTTCTTTCTCACTATCCTTCCAATTTTGCTACCCCTTCTTTCTTTTGCTCGCTTGTCCGAACGTCACAACATTGCTTGGTAAAAGTAATGTTCGTAGGATGTGGCAGGGCTTTTACTCGTGTTTGCTGTGTTGCCTGTTATTGTTTTTCCCAAGACTTTACTTTGGATCCTTTAATTTCCTCTTTGTCTCATTTTTATTAGCTTTCACATTCCCCTTACAACACGTAACACAATCTCTTAATGTTAATCTCAATTTCTGCTAAGGATGTCATCCGTCGCGTTGTAAGTCGCTTGTTCGTAATCCCAACGTACTTCACTGAACGTTCGTGTCCGTTAGCGCATGCTAAGGCACTGCCCGCTGCCCGATCAATCGCAATTAGAATGCCTTATGTCGTTCTTTCTACGTAATGCGCGTGAGCGCTCGTCCAAGGACAGCTTACAATATGACGGACACATGCACGCACTAGAATACTTTATTTGTATTTTTATTTTCAATACTGCTAATTTACAAACTGTTCACTTGGAACAATTAGTAAATGGTATACAAGTCATAAGTAACTATTAAGTGAATGTAAAGGGTAAATCTAGAATATGTTCACGCTTTAGTCTATACACATGTTCACTGTTGTCCAACATGTTCACTGATTGTTGGTGTGGGTGGTAGCTCAGTCTTGTCTGATGCCTCTTACTTCGCTCGGTGATAGTCTATGCCATAGTTAAGATTTTCAAGTCTTTATACAAACTATTGTTGGTTACGAACAATGGCGCGTTGCATAAATATCTCAAGGTTTTTGTTTCAAATCTTCTCAGGATCTCCAAATTTGACGTGCTGGCTGTACCCCACAATTCTATGCCCAAAGTCCATGTTGGCTTCATTACTGCTTTGTACAGTAATATTTTGTTGTATAAGGAGAGCTTAGATCTTCGATTAAGTAGCCATGATAATTTGCTTACTTTCATTTGTGATTCTTTCCTCTTTTTTATGATATGGGATTTCCAGGTTAAGTGGCTATCTAAATGTAAACCAAGATGCCTCACAACAGTTGTTACTGAGAGTTCTGACGATTTCAGTTTCACTTTTGGACACTGTTACTTTCGAAGTGAAAAGGTAATATGTGATTTTGCTGTGTTTATAGTTACTCTCCATTGGTTTATCCACTCTTCTTCCTTATCCAGGTGCGCTTGCAGGTGTTGTGATGCTCGAGTTGAGTCCTCGTTGGCACCTATGATAGCTGTATCGTCAGCGAATGTGGCTATCAGTGCATTCTGTTGTTGGTAGGTCAGAAGAATACATTACATACAGTATTGGTCCAAGGATACTTCTTTGAGAGACAACTGCACTCATTGGTTTAAATTAAGAGAAAACATCTTGGTATTTGATTTGAAGAGAGCGACTGGTTAGGTAGGATTTATAAAATGGATAGAATGAGTGTGGGAGTAATTGTATGATTTTGAATAACAGATCTTCGTGTCAGACCCTGCGAAATGCTTGCTGTAAGTCCAAGAAAGCGGCTGAACAATACTTCTTTTCTTCAAGGCTTTGAGATATTTTGTTCACTGTTCGGTGTGTCTGGTCTATCGTTGAATGACCTTCCCGAAATCCATATTGAAACTCTGGTATTATATTATTTATTATTGGTTTAAGCCGTTGAAGAAGTAGTTTTTCAAAGACCTCTGATAAAACCGGTAGAAGACTTGTTGGTCTGTATAATGTAACTTCTGGAATCGGTTTTCCAAGTTTTGATATGGCTATCACTTGTGCATACTTCTATAGATTCGGATAGTGGCTCTAATTATTATAGCGTTAAAGATGTATGTTAGGAATGATAATGCTTCCTTGGGTAATTCTTGTAATATTTTACCGGTTACAAGATCGTGTCTTGAGCTTTTAGTAGGGTTTGTGTGCTTTTTTAATGGTTTCTTCTATTTCATTTAAGTTGAACGTTTTTATAGATGCCGACTGTTGGGGTGGAGCCTGTAAAAATTCTATTCCTTCATTTTCCGAAGTACTACGTTTATCTATTGGTTTGAATACGGTAGAAAAGTGTTTAGCAAGACATTCAGCCTTTTCTTCAGGACTTCGTGCCCATGTGCTGTCGTCTTTTCTAATAGGCGAGATGTGTTGTTGTGGCCGATTCCTTTTCCTTTTGTTGCTTTCCACAGCGAGTAACTAGTTGTATCTGTTGGATACAAAAAATGTACGTAATTAGATAATCTGATATTTTGGTACTCTTTTAGTTCTCTTTTTAGGTGTTGAGCTCATGCGTTTAGTCTCTTTTTGTCTTCAGGTGGTCGGGTGTACATATAGATTCTACGGAGACGACGTTTTTTGCTTTTTGTCTCATTTCTTTGGGATACGGTGAGTTCTTGACTGCGTCTATTTTTGGTGTTGCTTTCCAGAATTTTAGGGGAATGTTTGCGCTTAACGAGTTGTTAACGTACATTCGACATTTATCACTGTTGGTAAACTTGTTACACAGTTTAGGTGGCGATCTTCGCTCAGTAACATACTGTAGCTGCACAGAACACCACGAGCTATTCTCGGCCACAAGCCGTTTGGCAACGGGAAGTCGAACAAACAGACGGAAATTCCCAACTGTTTGTCGGACCCACGCCAAGAAAAAACCCCTGACGTCATGGAAAGGGCTCGTCTCGTCTAGTGAAAGGGCGCGAAGGCCTACGTCACAGGGCGTTTGGTAGGTTGCAAAGGACGCCAGGTTCGTGGGACAGATGCGACAAGTCACGTGACGCACAACCCGATGCGTGATTGGCGGGGATCCACCGCATCATCATGACGGGAGGGGGAATGGCGCGTGCCATAAATAGGGAGATTGGAGCTTCCTCGGTCTTCTATTTTGAAAATTCTTTGGTGAGCGAGCTTCTGCTATTTCTGAAATTCTTCGGTGAGCGAGTTTCTTCATAGTCGGAACTTCCTCGCTTCTGGTTCGGCTTCGCCGGTGTCGCGTTACCGTATGGCTGCCGAGTGCCGCGATCAGTGTCTCGCGCTGAGGCGTTAGCCGCCGAAGACTGTTACAAGCGTGAACGTAAATGCGTGTACGCACGCAAACGTGTCCGCCCCACATGTGCGGGCGCCAGGAGAAGCAACGAAAGACGGAGGGCGCCTTCCCTGAGGCATCGCTCTCGCCACGCCGCCACTTCAGCGAGTTACGAGGGAGACCCGGCGTCGACTGGAGTTGACTGCGCGGGCGCTATTCCGACCCCTCGCTTCCACCGGAGACCACCACCTACCAGCGCCGGTCACGGAGCATTTCGGGTGAGATCGCCAAATGGGGCAACCGCACACAAACATTTAAAAGGTGGAGAGAATGACGGTCGAGAGAGAGGAACGAGAGAGGAGTAGATTGTAAGAGCGCAGTAGGCGTCAATTTGTGATTTAGCAGTGATAATGATGTATGGGGCGTAAGTGTTTGTTTTGGGTGGGTACTAGAATAATTAAAGCCATATTTCTTATATAATTAGATCATTTAATGATAGAAAACCAGAATCCAGTACATGCATGTCTCCCGAATCCTCTGCCAGATACTATAAGTGGCTACGCAGGTGAGTTCTCACTAACATTGGCAGCCGGGCAAGCAGCCAGCCCACGTTGGACAGGGCAAAAGCTCACAATACGAACAAGTCATCTACACTGGCGTGTGATCGGAACTTAGGTCGTAGTTGGTTTTAATCTCAATTATATAAGTTGCTACTCCTTTTGCTAAGAGTCTAGAAGATCAGGTATTTTATTCAAATCAGTGAGCCAGTATGAAGGTTCTCCAGTTGATAGTGTCATTACGTTCAATATGTTTGTTGCTTTGATTAGGCTCTTTCCTACTGTATTGAGCCTTGAGCCCCACTGTACATGTTTGGCATTGTAGTTTCTGCTGACTATGAATCTCCTTACAAGTGTTTTTATAAATTCAGCAAATTGATCTTCAGTGGGCAATAAACAGCTGTTAGAGTTAGTGATATGCCGTTTTCTATAAACATTACGGAAGTAGCTTGAATTTCTTCTGTTTTGTATTCAGTAAGCTCATGATGTTTTATCGTGTTGTGAATGATAACGGCCGTTCCAGCGTGCACTGTTCCGTCCGGATGTTCGGTAGTATAGATTACGTATCCCGGAATTTGAAAGCATGTCTATGTCTTGTTCTTGAGAATTGCAATCACCTCTTTGCGATGCTGGAGTATGCTACTAGCGTTCCAAAGCATCATTTTTATTTTCCATGCCATTTTAATGAATTTTGGATATTAATGTAGTAATTAAATTAAGGAGGGTTTTGATTTGCTCGGATTGTTGTTTCAAAATATTTTCGAAGCGTTGGAAGGCTTTATCAATTATTTAACTGAGGTCTCCTTGGTCGTTTGTAGGGCCGTTTAGTTTCTTGTATTCCATGCTGTTTAAGAATTTTGATAATGAGTTGCGTATTCATGAACTTACTCGTGTTTTTTTACTGATGGTGAATTAGGATGGGTAAGTTGTTATTTTGAATGAAGTGAATGGGAAGGGAAGGGAAGTCTGAATCACTTGGGACCATTTGCTTCTCTTCAGGAATTGAATCTGTGGTTTTTCTCTGTTGATTTTTACTTTTCGTATATTGCTTGTATTCTGTGCATCCTTTGTAGTTGGCTGGATGATTTTCAGAATGTAAAGCGCAGATTGCTGATATGTTTCTAACCTTCTTACAGTCTCCTGTGAAATGCTCTTTACTGCATTTCACGAATTTTGGGATTTCTCTGCAGTATGTTCTTGTGTGTCCATACTCTTGACATCTATGGCATTGAACGGTCTTTTTTCTTTTTGTAGCGAGGTTCAAATTTTATAATGGCCTTTACAAGTTTCCCTATTTTGTAAAAGCGAGAGTGGGCGTTTAGTTAGCCTGAGACACATTGTGCAAGTTAGGAACTGTATGTCCTAGGTTTTTTAATAGTTACAACTTCTTCTTTATCAATTGTAGGATGCAAGTATCGTAGTACAACTCTAAAAGCTCTATCTTGTTTAAGTTGGTAAGTATGATATGTTGCATTTTTTCCGTCGAGTATCTTTATTACTGAACGGTACGCTTCCACTGTTCTTGGCATTACTTTGATTTCATTATTGTCCAGTTTGTAAATAAAGTCTTCTTGTTTCACTTGTTGCTTGAGAATGTCAATCAATTTTGGTACATTTGTTATGCCGGGTATAAATATAGGTGGGATAGAAAGATTTGTTTCATCTCTTGCTGGTTCGTTGTGCGTTTTATTTTGAGTTTGGCGAATTTTTATGTTGAATCACACTTTCGTTTAATATAGGTAGGTTATTATTTGAATGGCTACCATCACTTCATCTTCTTCGCTTGCGCACGTTTGTTTGCCATCCTTCAGAACTTGCATCTCCGTTGTTATCAGTTGTTGAATTGTCTCTGTCACTACAGTACTTTGTTGAGGCCACGATTGTTTCTGCGTCTTGTAGGGAGCCCTGGAAGCTGCTGCTCTGGCGTACTTACATTTCCATTGTTGACAGGTGGTAGTGGTTCTATGCTGCCGTTCTGCGATGGATGTGACCAGGCTGGTGACTGCATTTGCAGAAGGCGCTGCCATTGAAGCTGCTGTTCTGGCGTACGCTGCGATGTATCGGTTGACTGCACTGCGTCGCCCGGTGTTTCGTTGTAAGTTAATATAGCTTCACGGATGCTCTGGCCGAGACCAGTGGATTCGTTTTGTGTTGAACTGATTGTCAAATACTTATATTGCACTATACACGTTTAGAATAACATTTCACTGATTAGCAAACCATGCATCCACACTAAAACTTAAAGGACACTCAATAACCTCGTTATCACAGCGCACTTATCGCAAGGAGCGACCCTCGGCGGACGTCTTGCCCCGATGGGAGCTGAGCTCAAACTCGCATTCTAGTTTTACTTCTGCACTAGAATACGTCTATGAAATGTTTTAGCCTTCAGCAATACTCCATCACCATTTATCTATACTTTGCATTACTCTTTGCGAACAATGAAGTACCACACTTCAATACTTTGCTGAAATACTTGAATGATTTGCAATCTAACAAAAACGTACATATGATGTTTAGAGAGCCAAAGCAAGGACATAATATGAATTGCAAAAAGAAAAGCGACGTAAGTTACCTAGTAGACCTGAAAGCAAAAGAAAATATAGTACCGATGACCATCATTAACACCATTAATTTTGAAATTTATACATTTAATGCTTTGTATACCTTACAAAAGACTCCAAATGAGCTATTATTTTCCATAAAGAAACAAAAAGCAATTGTTGCAAAACTGATTTACGCTCAGGATACAGACAATGAAAATGATTGTCTATACTCACAAAATGTATATTTTTGTAAAGCAAACATTTCAATTCCAAATTAATTTTGTCGATCAATAAGCCTTTGTTAATACATTTTGTAGCGTTCTACAGTTATACAGAGGGTGAATAGATCACATTAACGCCTTGGTAAGCCACAACACGCCTTTGTAAGGTGCAGTGACTTAATTAAGAATCAATGTAACACATCGGTACAATAACCTTAATCATGCATTGAAAGAAAAAGCATTTGTTCCACGAGAATTCATAACTCAACATTCTTCGAGACTGTATTTCAAGAACGTCGCCGGAAGGTTGATTCCAAGGCAAATTCCCCAAGGCCGCGAGGCACCACTGGAGAGAAAGCGAGGCGAAATGAAGCTTTCCCTACGAGACACAATACATCAGCCTGGAACAGGGGTCTGCGTTTCCCGCCGAGCGACGGATCGGAATCAGGAGGAGAGCGAAGGACGAGCGGAGGGCCGTTGATGAGTTTTAAAATGGGAGTCGCGACGGGCAGCTCATTAGGGAAAGACGCACGCCGCGGCAGTGGGTGGCAGATGAGGAATGGGCGGGAGTTCGGTGTGTAAATGCGCCTCTGCCCGTCTCTCCGCCCCCCCCCCCGCTGACACTGTTCGTCGCCTCGTTTCTCGCCCTCGCCTTAGGAGCAGCCCCGCCATACCATTCCCGAGCCCCTCACCGCCTCCCTTACGACGATTTCGTTCTTCCGGCGGCGTCGCGCTTTCGCCGTCACCCTCCCGGAGCTTCCGCGTCGAGCGCGTCATAATGCCCTGCTTTCTCACTCATCCACCCTCAGTGAGGCATTCATGTTTTCTTCAGCGATTCTCAAAATGTTTTACGCCACGCCCAATGTTTTCCTGGCGCGTCAACTGCTATGACCATTAGTCCCGAAACTGTAGTGCATGTTTGTATCAGGAGGTGGTGATAGTGTTCTTCCCCAGCTGAATGGTGAGATCCGGCGCCGAACTAAAGGTACGCTTGTGTGGTTTTCCCATCCAGGTAGAGCGGAGCACTGCCCTAGTCAGGACAAGCACTAAGCTCTCGACTGAACTCCCGACACCTGCGAGAGTGCACTGCGTTTATGGCAGAGGATAGGACAAGGAAGATAAAGGAAAGATCGCGCGCGGTCCGTGGTCCGTTTGTTAGGACACTGCTCTGACATTCGTCTGGTGTTGATCGGAATAACCAATCAGAGCAGCCGGCCACTAGAATTCTCCTCCATACAGCGACTTAAGTCGATCTAATATTTATGTAGCTAGCGTCGAAAAACGTGCCTCTATCGGTGCTCGATCTCCAGGACCTCCCGGCCAGAGGCATTGCAGTGCCATCAGTTGATGCCCTGGGCCACCTCAGCCGGTTAATCTTTGGGTTTTAACTCTATAGGTTTTCTAAGTAAAACCTCGCCATCAGTTAATGCCCTGGGCCACCTCAGCCGGTTAATCTTTGGGTTTTAACTCTATAGGTTTTCTAAGTAAAACCTCGCAATATTTATGTAATAAATCAGATCCTTCACCTCCCATTTCCCTCTTATTTTCCCTACAAGATGCCACGTGTATATTAATCTTCGTCGCTACTTTTCGGCCTTTTGCCGTCGTTCGCCTTTTTTGACACTTCTTTAAGATATTCTTTGAAATTTTACTCACTTCTCCTTGTGCTTTTTTTTTATCGTATTTCTCCCTTTACCCGATCCGTCATTATTTAGTTATATTTCTCTAAAAACTAATAATCACCACTTAATTTCAGACCTGCCGTGAAATCAATTTTGCTATTGAATCGGAACACTATTCATCCGCCACCATGTTTGACATATTTGAGTTGTGTACATCAACGTGAAGACGCTTCTCATATGCAATAATCGAAAATGCTATTGACACGTCATTCTCTGCGTCATATTTAACCTCTGTTTAGGCCTGTTTGCCTTATACGCATTATTAGCATATATTATATCAGTGAGTAGTAGTTTTATGCGGTTTTAAAGGGAGGCTGTTGTCACATCACTCATATTCAAATAATTCAAATCCTAACTCACGGGGAATGTTATTGGCAAATTCGTGCAATAATATCAAAAGTGTCATGCAGAATGTAGTGAGAACGAATTGAACGATCTTGTCACGAGTTAAGTGGACAGTATTTTCCGTTTGAGCGATGGAAAAGGTAGAGAAAGGCGAACATTTTCAAACAAAATAGAGATAACAGGACATTGTATCCGAAAATAGGAAAAGAAACTGGCTAATTTTTTCACTGGCAAGGCGATATAAACATTTTCGCCCCCTTTTTATGTATTCTGGGTAAATATTTCGAAACTTGTTGATTTATTTTACTTGCATTATTTTCACAATGTATTTATATACCGCTAAAGTGTAAGTAAAATTAGCAGAGATAGAGCAGCATATACTAGCTTACATTATTTATAATTTTTGCAATTTTCAAAAATTAAGAGTTCAAATGAGACTTGCGCCAATTTTTAAGCGTTCTTTGCTCAATCACAAAAAAAAAAAAAGATTTGGAGGAGTTTTTGAATGAATTTGACGCGTTTATAAATTGCATTAAATTTAAGCAATATTACGCAAAACTACTAGTTATTACAAATAAAATTATACATGACCTCATTTAAAGATGTAAATTTTTAGAACAGGAAAGGAAAAAAAATTCTATCATCAATATAGTACTTCTGTAATGTTAATATTTTAAATTTTCGAAAATATAGAAAATTTAATTAAAAAAAAATTGGAGAGTATTGAAAACCTATATTTGACGTAAAATTACGCGGAAACTACACATATTTTCGAAAAATTGTGTACGATATTATTTCAAGATCAGTATTTGAATAAAATATTTTATTTAAAAAACCTTTATCTTCAATACTGTATTTGTAGGAAGACGACGAAATAATTTTGAACTTTCGCAGTTTTAGAAAAATCGGGAATTTTAAAGTAAGTAAGACGCGCCGTTTTTGCAAATTTTGGCACCCAAGAACATAGTTTAATAAAAAAAAACTTTGATCCATTTTTGAGAAAATCTCGAAAATGTTGAGGCTTCGTTTAATTACCTCGAAAAAGCATAATATCCGTTTGAAACTCGCAGAGCCATCAAATCGATTGAGGAATATCAATTTAGGAGAACATCGCCTAAACGGTTTAAGCAATGACCACGGACGGATGGATGGGCAGACGAATGTTTTGTCTGTAATACTTTCACTTTATTACGTAAGTACGTAGAATGACGTGCAAGTAAAAAATAAATTCAATTTATTAGAAATAGTTCATCTTATTTTTGAACAGGTCACCTACTAATTTGATCTTTAAGCTTGTAAATCTCAATCGCTTATAAACTTTCAAGAAAATAATGCTATTTTGACAGAATCAAAGACATTTCTGATGTGGGAATTTTATTTTTTTTTTAAGAAATTTCACATATGAAAAGAGCAAGAATATTTCGGTTAATTTCACAAAAATCAATTTACAGAATAACTGTACGAATCATGATTGCACAATTGATGATGATGCTTCTTGGAAGGTAGCAAAATAACACTTTAAACTTAAGAATTCTTTGATCTCTTCGAAGTTGTATTTGGAAAGAGTTTGCTTTTCCATGCTAAGAACTCAAAATTGGGAAACCAGTTTTGCCATTCATTTCAATTATTCTCATAAAACAACTGAACCGAAATGAGACATTGCTGCGAACTTCATAAACTCATGCTCAGGTCTGTGGGTCGAAACCAATTTCTTTTCAATTTCTAAGAATATATACTATTATAAAACTTAAAAATCTTCATTCTTTTCACTTACAAAGTTTGAAGTTATCATCATTGGGCAGCATTGATTCTGGCTAAAGATTGTTACTTTACAACAGGATATCTGCTATAATGGCTCACATATTACACGAAGATGCAAAGTAACGCCTTACGGTTTTGAGCATGGAATTCGTGTAGCAATCCTCTTTATAAGCAATTGCATTTCTACTGGGAAAAGACATCTCATTCATCACTGAAAAATTACAACTGCAGGGATTTAACAAAGTCTAGTTGCGGACGACCCTCCATTTGCAGGAAGCAATTTGGTGAGAAATGACTGGTTTCTTTGATGTAGGAAGTGGAGACTTGGTAATAGTTGCCATCGTCCGAATTGCGACGAGAAGAGGCCATTTAAGGAAAACGCATTTTCAGCTTTGTAAAGAACTCTTTTAACTCGGTTCATCTTTCTGTTCGTTTTATTCTGAGATCGTATAATTAAACAACGATTTTCAGACAAAATGCCCTAAAATGTTATGATTGCCACAGTACGAAAAGTTCTCATATTGAACAATTCGACATAGTCTATTATAGTTGTGAACATAATTTTATTATTCATTTATATACTGAAGAACTAAATGAAAATAATGAAAATGGTTGCTTCTCGTCCAATGATGTTGAGATGCTTAAACAGATTTGTTTAGAATGAATTCATTTTCACATCAGTACTAGATAAGGGGTATCCAAAATATAAAATGGATTTTCTAAATTTTGGACTTTAATGACGTAATACACAGTCAATGGTGCAATTCACTGTTAGCAGCATTTTGCATTAATTTACTCATTTATTTTTTCCACTTTTGTTGCATTAGAAACTTGTATGACATTAAATCCTTCAATGACATTTTCAAAAATTCCCATTCTTGCATTCTTTCTTCAGTCTGCTATCTTTGTATCTTTTCGAGCATCATCCAATCAATTCAATTTTTAGGTCTTTGCATTTTTCTTTTAACACTTTACATTTATCTACAGGTTCGTCTCTTTTCTATTCTTATGATGTGGCATGCACATCATTATGTGATGAGAATTCGCGATCCTACTACGGCCAGAGGTATGTCCCCAATGAAAGTTCGTGATCATCAATCTGTTTAAGGTGTGGTCTAGTTCGTAACGACCAGAATGTTCAGAAACAAGGAGACTGATGAGCTTTCCTGATATTACGAAGTGTATAATTCTCAATTCATATGCACATTGAGGCTCATATTCATACCCACACCGACTGGGATCAGGGAGAGCTATTCTTCGATTTATTTCGGGTAACTTTTGACATTTGAGAAGCTGTGACGCGGTTACCCAATTGTGAGCTTCAAAATCCAAAATTAAGACCCAACAAAGCTTCGGATTGAATAACCGCGTCCCAGCGGATCCAACGTCACTCTAAATCAGAGTGTATGAGGGCGGGTGCTGAACGATAAAATGAAGGTGTCCGTGCCTAAAGCTACCGTAACAACCACGCAAGCCATGGAGGAGGGGGGTGACGGGCAGTGAACCTCCTGACGGCGGGAGGTGGGCGTGGCGCGGTGTGGACAGCAGCGAGCGGACAGTGCACGTAGCGCAGTTGGCATTAGGCGTCCGCGCCCATCCCCTGGGACGCGTATCGAGCGATGGGCGGGCGCGGGCTAACGAGCAGGAACGCCCTCAGACCGCGCCCTACCGGGCTCCCCATCTCCTTCTCCGCTTCATCGGTTTCCACTCCACACCTTCGCTCCCGATCCCGACCCTCCCAGCGGCAACAGACACATACCAGTCGCCACTAAGAACTGATGAAATAGAGGAGAGAATTGATGAAATGGTATACGCCAAATAGATTTGATTACGTATAAAAAGAATTCTTGGCATTATTTTGTATACCCATTTCCAATAATTATGATGTAAAAATATTACTGATGTTTGAATATTCCTACTGATCAGTTATGAGAAAAAACTTCGTTTGAGAAGTGCGAACTTCATTTGTGATGTAGATAGCTTATTTCTGTGATGCTGTAATTCACGACAAAAAATATATCATTTCTTAATAGACGGAATCCATTTCCAATTCAATTTTCAATTTCGTATCATTGGCCAATGTTATTTATTAGCATTGATAATTCACTTTTTCAACTTCATTACACCTTCTACCACCATTCACTCTCATCTCATCTTTTTTCCATACACTCTGCTCTATATTCCGTCTTCAATGTTTGGATATCCTCCGTCCTCGTCTTCTCATAATGTATCCTTCTGTCGTGGACAGTAATCAGCTGCTATCGGAAACGTTAATCGCTATCCGAATATCTCGGGGGCCTCTGCTCCACTCCGCCGGGAGCTATCGGCGCCGATATCAATTGGTCCCCCGACCAGCTGCCGTTTGATCAATGCAAAGCGTCGTTTCTATAGAAATGGGTTTCTGAAGGTGAAAGCGGCCCGTTTGTGAACATTGCATATCCAAATATCGCCCGTCATTAAAGGCGTCACACTAAACAACGGGGATCCAGATAAAGGTTTGAAAATATATATATATATATATATATATATATATATATATATATATATATATATATATATAACACATACATATACATACACATATACATATACATATACATGTGTATATATATATATATATATATATATATATATATATATATATATAACACACACACACACACACACACACACACAATGCGGAGTTGCTCTACAGCTGTCGCCGTGTCTCCGCTCTCAGTCTCCATGCCTCTCTATTTGACCATAGATCTTCCTGCATTTCTCTTGCCGTCATAGCCTCTCGCACTCCCTGCTGCCATGCAAGTCTGGGTCTTCCTCTCTTCTGTCTTTCTGTCGGTACCCATTGCAGGACTCGTTTTGGCCATCTTTCGTCTGTCATTCGCATAACGTGACCATACCACACGATTTGTTTTTTCTCTATTTCGTCAAGGATAGATTACTTTACATCCATTTTCTTTCTTATTTCTTTGTTCCTGCTTCTGTCACGTCTGCTGTAACAGCAACTTCGACGCCAGTAGTCCATTTCAAGGGCCAACAGCTTCTCTCTTGTTCTTTTATCAGCTTCCCACATTTCTGAATCGTACGTTGTAACACTCTTGACTAGTGTGGAGAAAAGTGGTCTTTTAGTAGTGTTAGTGATCGTTTTGTTCCATAACACAAGAGTTTATACTTCGTGTCAAGTTCCTCCCCATGTTTATTTGTCTCTCAATTTCTTCTTGGCTATTACCCTTTTCGTTAAAGAGTACCCAAATATTTATATTTGTTTACTCCTTTCATTTTTTCCCATTTTCCAGAAGAAGATCTTCAATCTCATTGTTCCCAACTGCCAGGTATTCAGATTTGTTCATGTTGATAGTAAGTCCTGCTTTTAAAAAATGTTCATTGAGTTTACGGATCATGAAACTCAAATCGTCCGCATCTTCTGCAATTACTACCTGGTCATCGGCAAAATATAATGTATATAATTTATCCTCCCCGATCGTCATTTCCATTATTATGCATTGTTTCTCCCACTGCTGTAAAATTTGATGCTTTGATGCAGGCTTTAAACAGTGTTGGGGAAAGACAGCAGCCCTGACGAAGACCTTTACTGACCGGCAATGGATCCGAGAGCACACTGTAGATCTTAATCTGAGAGGTGTTGTTCTTATGTAGATTCTGTGTGACTTCAATTAAATTCTCATTGGTTTTAAGTACATCCATTTCTTCCCACACTCTAGCAACCGGTACATTGTCATACGCCTTCTGAAGATCAATGAACTTCCCAGATGAACTTCCCTACCTCTCCTTGTTCTCTTTTCTATAAGCTGTTTTAATGTAAATATATTGTCTACGACCGATATACCGGCAGTAAAAACACATTGTTGCGGCGGCGATGGTGTAACGGTTAGCGTGTCAGGCTGTTATACCCAAGTTAGCGGGTTCCAACCCGATCGAAGCCGTGGATTTTTAAGGGCGAAAAAATCCTTCGCACGCCTTCCTTCGGAGGGGAAGTAAAGCCGGCTGTCCCATATTGTAGATTTACTGCATGTAAAATCAAGCCTCAATGAAGCCTCTGAGCTAAATTCAAATTGCCTGTTTCGTCGCCCAAGTAATACCTTCTTCCTCCCCTAGTATATGAAAGGAGCGTAACGAAATTTGCGTTGTCAGACGGAAGAGCAGGCCTCATGGCCTGAGTATTGTCATGTAAAATATGGTATTCATTCATTGTTCCTCCCCAATTTTACCTTTTATCTCTTCTTCTATTTTATTTCGGATTATTTTGCTATACAGTCTACCTATAGATACAATAACTGCTATTCCTCTGTAGTTTGTTTCATTGTCTCTGGATCCTTTCTTATGGATCGGTGTTAGGGAAGATGTTCGCCACTCCTGAGGAGGATCTTCTCCATTCTTGCACCTTGAAAACATGTGTTTGAGCATTTGGTGCAGTTTATAGGGATCGTATTTCAGTAGTTCTGCCGGAATATCTCCTGGTCCAGATGGCTTATTAGATTTCATGGTCTTAAGCGATTTTTCTAAATCTTCAATTGTCAGATCTACCCTCTGCTCAAATTTCACTTCCTTGTTTCATTGGAAGTTTGTTTTCTAGCCGCAGCCTTCCAATGTACTTTAAAAATATTATAATAAATATAAATATGCGGTATGTAAATATACAAGATCAAGACAACAATACTTAGAACACAAGATCAAGAAAGAACACTAGTGAGGAAAATTTAGTCACTCATCATGTTAATGTGCCCTAAAATATGTAAAAGATTAACGTAACTTAAATTTTTTGTCTCAAGTTTGGCTGGAAGCAACTTTGCATTTTGCTACTATGCGATGGGACCTACTTAAAGAGTAATATAGAAACCATTAAAAAGTAAGTATCACCAATGTTTAAAGAAATATCAAAAGAAGTGAACATGTGATATTTACAGAAATATGAGAAAATAGTGGTGTATAGAAGCAAAACTTCTCATCAACGGCACTCTACATTCTAAATGCTAAAAAATCACATTTTCTCTCAGGACGAAACAGTTCGGATCGGACCACAGCCTAACAAATGCGTTCTCTCAGTAAAATCGGAATCTTTCGCGCTCCACAGATTAAAGTTTTCATGTGAAATTTATTGAGACTCGGACATTTAATTATCCATGTCAATATCATAGACAATACTAAACAGTATTACAGTTTTATAAGCCTGTCACATATGAGAGTTCTAGCGCATTTAAAAAAATAAAACATACAGTAGAATTGGTAACAGACTTACTTCTACACAAATAATATGAATAATATCGAAAATAATATGAATATTATTCATATGGGTAATCAGATTAAGACGTAATATTGAAATACACAGTGAAATACGCATCACAGAGAATACTGCAGCTTTTACATTTTCTGACAGCTATGAATAGCCTGTTATTTAGATCTAAACATGTTCATGCTAGGTCGTTCTCATAAACATTTAGAGATTAGAATGTAAAATTACAAGAAACAAACCACTCCAAGTGGTCACTTCTTTCGCGCCACTGGAAAAAGCTAAAAAGCTACTGAACTATCACTGATATTGAGACATGCAACATACACGGAGAGACTACGGACACTTAATCTCCAATAAATGACATGAGAACACACACAGATCTCATAGAAACGTTTAAAATTACTTCTAGGGTATCATGCTCAAACTTCCTTAAGTGTATCAGTGTAACCAAAATCTTCACCTGACATGTACTAAAACTAAATTGAGTGAGAACTAAAATGCAAACAACTGAAAACCTATTCTGTTCATCACAGTAGTTGGGCAACTGGAATATACTCCGAGCTGCTCCAAATATGCCATTTTCAAGAGGAAACTGGACGCCTATCTAATTCAACATCCAGTAGACGAAGTGACCTGACGTATGCAAAACCTAGCAAAGTACACATAACACGGAAATATGCTCTAGTAAATTTTGACAGTTGTAGATGGCCGGTACTAAATGTAGAAATTACCAATAAGTACAACAGCTCTCTTCCGTTTAGTCATAATTGTTTGAGAATTGTAATCTTGTATTAAATCTATACTACGATTTACGTTATTCAGTATCATAATTGTTCTTATATTTATTTCATTATTTATTTGTATTCATTGTATTACTAAATTTTGTTCGTCAAAAAATCTACAATATTGACCGCGGACTTTATCAGCTACATGCATGTCCGTGGAAACAAATCTCTCTAGATAAAACAAAGTCGGATTAGTTAGCGCATTTATAACTCAAGAACGGGTGGACCAATTTTAATTATCTATGATTTGTTGTATGCATCTTCGCATCGAAGATCAGAATAACTATTAAAATATTGAGAAAAGTCACTAGATTCACTAATTCACAACAACAAAACAAAATGTTCGTGTCAAGTGCAACCTGCAACACACTAGACAGTCCTTTTTGAATCTATATTGCTAAATAACTCCTAAACGAAGCGATTAGGGCATTAAAAACTAAGCGTTTCAGGCCAAAGGTCTTGAGGCCAGATGCATCAAAGAAAAGTTTTTCACACCGTAATCTAAAGGATATGATCTTCATGAACGTTCTATTACATTTTTGCTGGTCCGGCGCATATCGATATCCCCTGCTAGGAGACGAGCACAATCTGTAATTAAATGTAAATGTCAGAGACAGAGAGAGGGAGAGAGGTGGAAAGAGATGAAGAGAGAGGGAGAGAGAGTGAGAGAAAGCGAGATAGAGGAAAGAGAGAGATAGAGAGGAAGAGAAAGAGGGAGTGACGGAGAGAGGAAGAGCCGGAGAGAGAGGAAGAGACGGAGAGAGGAGAGACGGAGAGAGAGAAGGAGATGAAAGAGAGAGGGAGAGAGAGAGTGAGAGAAAGCGAGAGAGAGGAAGAGAGGGAGAGAGGAGAGAGAGAGAGGGAGAGACGGGAGAGAGAGGGAGAGACGGGAGAGAGAGGGAGAGACGGGAGAGAGAGGGAAGACGGGAGAGAGAGGGAGACGGCGAGAGAGAGGGAGACAGTGAGAGAGAAAGGGAGAAGGAAGAAAGGGAATGATGAAGGGCAGATCGAAGTCTGCTGGGTTTCGCTAATAATAAAGAACAAACGCTCGGCTGAGGAAAACAAAAAAGTTAGAGAATATGTCAAATTTTATTATTGGTCTGGCAATAATAATATTAGCAAAGTAATGTTAGCCATATAATTTAAAAATAGGAATAGCTTTGGCATAACGAAAAAAGAAAAAAGGCGGGTTATTTTCAAATGGAGGTGAAATTAATGACTTTTTCAGTGAAAATTTGAGTAATAAATAAATATGAGAAAAAAATGTGGTGAAACACTGAAGGTGCAAAATGAAATAAGTTTTTTTTATCCCCAAAATGTTTTTCTCAGTTCAAATAACATAATAATAAACAATTTATTTCGCAAAATTAGGAAACGAAAGAATGCGGAAATCACTGATTTAAAATAGAAATATTACCGTAGAAAATTTAATGACCGGAATGCAAAGAAATACACACCTTGAAACAAGTATTCACATACTCTTCTGCCGGTTGGTGTCAATTATATGAACAAATTGAAAGATATTCACATAAACGTTATTCTTCTATGAAGTGTCGTTTTAATATTCTATGAAGAGCTAGATTGTCATTGTGTCAAAGGAAATGGGTCGTGAATAATGGCTATTTTAAATAAATAAATATGAATTAATAGATAGATTTTTGTATCTTGATGGCAGAACACATTCAATAGCTATATCTCATTCCCCCAATTGCGTAGTATGTCTTATTTCTCCGAAAGTAATTAAAATGAATTAATCCTGCATTTTATTATTCACGTCGGTTTTCACAAGTGACTGTTAATTACATCAAACTGCACCACTTTTTTTTGTACGGTGGAAAAATTTTATTTTGTATTTTACGCGAGTTCTGAATTGAAAAAAAATTATTTTGCCTGAGGTGAGTATAATAGGTTGAAATTCGATAGCCACACGACTGGTGATCGAGATTCAGCAAAAATAAATCGCATATTTAGAGATCACAACTGGGTTGTTATATTTTATGGCGACATAAAATGTAGGCACGAATGGGCATCACAATTTCACGTATAGGCAGGAATGGGCTCGTAATTTTTTTTTCTGTTCGATCAACTTTCCAACGAAGTATCAAGTTTCAATGTTGACAGACTGTTATTTTCCAACAAAAGATTATTGATTAATTAAGATAAATTATATAACATGATAATTTTCTATCTTCTAGTCTACCGTTGTTAAGCAAGAAATAGGGAATGTATTTAGCAGTTATAACTATTCGATGCTATGGACGGCTAAAAATTTGGTTTGTAGTGGAGCCTTTCAGACTTTTCGGCATTGGACCTTATCCCCCTTTTTAAAATTTCAAAGTGTTTGAAGTAAATATTAATTTTCATAAAAATAATTTTGTTTTTATAAGATATTTGAAGTAAATATGAATTATCATAAGAATAATTTTGTTTTGTACAAGGTGTAACAAACCAACCTTTTTTACAGTTAAAACACTCAGGGATTTCGTTTAGAAGGAAATCTGAGCATTCCACTCAACCAAATTTAGTGATTTTTTACTTAAAAGAAAGGAGGAGAGCCTAGATGTGTTATGATTTTTTTATTGTTATTAACAGGTTTTATAATATTAACATTAATATTTAATAATATTAAAATTAATATATAGAACGCCCATAGCCGGTCATTTCTTCATTAGTACCCAGTTTCGTTGTGCTAGTTGCAAATTTTATCGAAAGTACTGAACGTTTCGTCGGTTATCGTGAGGGAAATTGCGAGTTTGGGGTTATAGTTAGCGCATCATAGATAGCGAGTTAGATGTTAGTTAGAGTTAGTTCGATGTTCGAAGATTGAGTGCTTTAAATGCAAATATTAGCATTTATAAAGGCAATGACAAGCATTCGTTTGACATATGTGTAAAAAACAAACAAACAATGATTACATTACGTGATGCATTACATTTTAAATTAAGGATAATAGGATTTACAGCTAAAGTATACTACAAAATACAAGTATAGATATTGGTAAATATAAAACCTTTTAATTACATTTTCAGAAACATGTGTAACTCAGTGAAAAGTGGTAAAGAGTGAATTGTGTTTACATTGTTCCAAAATTTGTACACCTCCCTCATTTCTTGTTCGTTTCTCCATAAGCTCTTGTGTTTGTAGTTTTTTTCATGAAAATATTTTTAATAGTCATTCAAGAGTAGGTAGTAGAGTAGTACGGAGTAACTTGTAGTCAACTCCTATAGGAGTAAAGCCTGGGATGTGTTTCTGTTTTGTTAGCAATGCAAAAAAATCGAATCTGCAGTTCATTTTTTACCGATGCAATTTTTTTATAACTTGGGAGTAAAAATGCCTAATATTGCAATTGTTGTTAATTTCGTGCTTCTTAATTTTATTTGTTCATCTTATTTACTTTTGTTTATTTTTATTTTTTACTTTTATTTATTTTATAGTTAAAAGATTATGGAACTGAAGAAAACATGCGCAAATGATACTTCTCCCCCTTGCACCATCTCTCGTTATCGTCAAAAGAACCGTTATTTTACCACCGAACTTTTGATTTTCGAATTCTTAAAGCAGAATTTAATTTAAGCACCTTTATACTTACTGTAATCCAAATTCGACAAAAGAGCAGTATTTACTTACTTGAGCCACCAATTTTTCAAATTAAAATGTTTAAACGAAATTGATTGCATTCTAGAAAACCAGACGTTCCTTTTCAAAGTTACTTCTTGCGTTTACAGTTTGAAATTTGCTTACTAAAATTTTGAAGTTATCTCGTTACTTATATCCAAATTGCAATCAACATTATATTAATGGAAGAGTTAAGTGCAACAATAACGTTAAATTCTTAAAGCTCTTATTGCTGCGGTTTCTTTTCCTAAATATTTGAAAACTGTTTTTTTGATGTCGAGGTATATGCCATCTATAAAACGAAACCTAAACCACCTAGTGCGAAATGCATTAATGAAATGAGTATCTAAAAGCGATCTATATGACAAAATAGTTCTGTCGAAAAGTACTTTTCACTCTCATTTATCACAAAAGCAGGTTCTATTGAACCAAGCTTCTCAATTAATGACTACGACTAAGATATTTAAAACGTTTTGAATTAATTAGTCTTGTGCTATTATGTTTTGTCTATAAAAATATTTATGTTGTGGTTTAGGAGTATTAGTAGTTTTTGCTTTCATTTGCTTTGAGGTTCAGCACAAAAGTAAACCAATGTGACCAGTTCTAGAGGGGGAATGAAAAATTGGTGTACAGTTCACAAATTGAGTCAGAGTTGCAAAAGACAACGCCCGAAAATAATGAGCTTAAGAAAGTCGATAGGATTTGAAAAAGATAAAGGTGAAAGTGCAACGAGTCATTGCTCTTCATGCCATATCGTTATAGGAAAAAATCGTCGTTTTCCGAAAATTGGGTAAGATTATTCAAATTTTCCTTCTCTCGAATGAAGTTTGAGGTAATTGCACCCACCAGTTCCGAAGCTACAGAATTTGCTGCTCAAGGAAGACCTAAATTCGGGATGCCCCTACCCAACAAGAAATGAAAAATATGAATATGCTTAACACAAATTTTCTGAAGTAATAATAGTGAATTCGTTTTAGGTCACTGTTCAAAGTCAAACTAGGCCACTAGGTCAAATTAATTGCAAATATTATGCAATAATGGACTACTTTAAGACGACTTCTAAAAGTATTTAGAATTCCATTGTTTTACCCCTCCCCCGAGTATCCTATTTTCGACTCTGATTTTCCGGACCCGGGATGATCGTCCTGTCCATGCCTCCAACTTCCACTTCCATACATACATTACGATTAAGTAACTTCAGATTTAATTCACAACAACAAAAGATGTTTTATAAATGATCCCGATCAGATTGAGTTACTACGGTATTCCATTTCACGCGCGATTTGAACCTGCCACCATTTCTCAGTCACCCTCTGGGGTCCCCCTAATCGGTCATTGGTCCGATGCTACTCACCATGGGCTCATCGGTGTTCTTCTGGAACTGCACGAGGCGGACCCGCGTCACGTTCTCCATCTCGACGTCACCATTGGGGCCGTCGGCTCCCGCCGCCGTTGAGGTAGGGCATCAACGGCGGGGGCGTGACGCGCACGGCGTCCTCGCCGTACACCTCGTGCGCCACCACATCGTGCGCCTGCAGCAGCGCCTGCGGGCAACACAAGCGCATGAGCACCAGGCCCCAGCAACCGCACGCGGTCGCCATGCGCAGCCCACTGCAGCCACCGCCGCTCACACCGGCCACGGAGAAGCTCCGCAGGTCACTTGACCAGCTCTGGCCAATCAACGCTCTCGCGTCTAGAATGCACGTTTCACGCGTTAACATTAGGATTGTTTGCATCTAGTAGAAATGGACATACATTACATAATATTCTTCAACAAGATGCGTTTCTACTTCCCTTGAATTATATTTCACTATTACTCACGAAACGTACATCAAATTCTTTATCGATACTTCGCTTCAGTCCGCCATTTTCGTCACGTGATTCATGACGTGTCTGCTTCTACGTAAGCCAGGAAAAATGTGAACTCGAAATTTGAGCACCCTGGTTTCTTGTATCGTGATACCGCAGCCTTAGAAGTGTCCGTTGGCATTGACTGTATGACGGTACTAAATATTTCTAATTTTAAGTGTTCAGAACAAAATTCCATCACGATATAAATATCAATTCATGTTTTAAAAATTCAGCATTAGATGTTTACGTAAAACCGAAGATTATCACTCAGATTTCTTGGTAGAACACACATTGTGATGGAAGCTGCGAATTGTGTTATATCTTGAAGTTAAAATAAATAAAACTTTCTCTTCACTGAACAATGTTAGTCCGAAAATTAATGTAACCACACTCGTTTATAGCACGGTAATTTTAAAACGATAATGGGCTTGTCGCGTTTGAATCGGTAGAGTGAGTTTTTCGTGCTTGTTACACTTGTAGTGGAAGTTATAGCCGGGAGGTGGCGGAATACCTCTTCGGCTGGAACGTGAGTTCCAGTGCCAACCCACACATCGGCTTGCGAGGATTTTCCTCTCCAGTTATATCCACTAGTGGACCACTGGCTCTAAGCTCCCATTAGGTTTGGTAGTGAAGTGTATGTAAAGGTATGTGGGCGTGTATAAGGAGAAGGAGGAGTCGAGGATGGTAGAGGGAAGATCACGCGTGGTTTGTGGACCTTTTATTAAGCCACTGCTCCGGCATTCGCCTGGTATTGATCGGAGAAATCACGGAAAACTATCGACTGGAGCAGCCGGCCGCTACAATAATTCTTTCTAACAACGGTTGAATTTAATCTAGCTATATATATTTATTTGTGGGGAATATTTATTTGTGTTAAGGATGTAATAGATATAAGGCGAAATTGGGTCAGTAAAGAATTTGAGATAATGCGGATAGAAATAAGTGATTCAGGGAATGTATTAGAAATTATTGCTTGCTATAGGCCCCGAATGAAAATTACGCATTTTGGACGACATTTCTGAGAAAATAGAAAACGCCAATAGTCATCCTATAGTTATTGCTGGTGACTTGAATACTCCAGACGTAAATTGGAAAGACGCCGTGAGCGAAGCGAAAGTACAACAGTTAGTGAACAGACTCGTCTGGGAAGGGGGATTAGCGCAGGGAGTAGATAGACCCACGTGGCAGGAAGCGCTTCTAGATGTTTTCTTAATTAGATCTCGAGAGATTTTCTTATTTTGCGACGTCGTTGCGACGTGTTAGTAGACTTAGACATAAGTATTTTACAGAAAAGAATTTCTAACGGTACCAAAATATGGCAGTTCAGGAAGGCTAATACAGAGGGGCTTCAACACTACCTAAGAGAACAGTACGATTGTTTTCTGAGAATGGAGAGGGGCATGGAGGAAATTTGGAACTCGTTTAAGAGCATTCCAGATAAGACATTGCAAACGTTTGTGCCGTACACACTTAAAAAGTAATTCAGACCCCAAATTTTACAATGCGAAAATTCGACGTCTGAAGAGGAAAACTCGAAAGGCTTTCAATAACAGAAATCGTAGTGAAAAACATGATACATTATCGTAATTGTTCGAAAGAATTAGAGCAGGAAAAGAAAATTGCGCAAGAGATATTTTTAAAGCATATTCTTGACAGGGAGGGAAATGATTGGTCGGGGTTTTACAAATATGTTCGCAGAAGAAGAGGAAATAAAAAAGAAATTCCTATCGTTAAAGATACCAAAAATAGGTTACTTACAGATGATCGGGGAAAAGCAAACGCTTTTAATGTCTACTTCAGTTCCGTTTTTAAAACAAAATCTCAACTCACTCAGATATCAAGGGAGGCTGTGCCAAATCAGTTTAATATAGACGTAAGCACATTGCAAAAACGAATTAAATCTATGAAAAATGGAAAGTCGCGGGGTCCAGATGCCATTTCAACTGACATAATTAAACTCGGTGGAGAGGCAATATTACCGTATCTAACAAGATTATTTCAGATTTTGATCAACAATTCAACCGTGCCCGATGATTGGAACCTAGCTACCGTTATTCCGATTTTCAAGAGTGGTGATAGAACTGTATTAACCAATTATAGACCAGTAAGTTTCACGTCAGTTGTATGTAGCTAATGGAGCACTTGATAACTAGCTATATTAAACAAGAATGGGAAAGAAAAGAATGGATATTTCAGGGACAGCATGGTTTTAGAAACGGTTTCTCTTGCGAGAGTCAGATAGTATCATTGTTTCAGGATATAGCTGATGAAGTTGATAATAGTGGGAGGGTGGACGCCGTAATAATAGATTTCGCGAAGGCATTTGATGTTGTTCCACACGATAAACCGGTTCATAAATTAATGCAATTGGGTATTGACCCCAGAGTTGTGGCGTGGATTGATGATCTACTTCGAGATAGGAAACAGAAAGTCCGAGTTGGACAACAATTTTCGACTCAAGCAAAAGTAACTTCAGGGATCCCTCAAGGAAGCGTTATTGGATCTCTCCTGTTTCTCGCATTTGTGAATGACCTGCCAGATAATTTATATTCAAAGGTGTGGCTACTTGCAGATGACTGTATAATATATCGAGTTATTCAATCAAATGTAGACGAGGGCATTTTGCAAGGTGATCTAGACAGATTACATTTCTGGGCGAAAAAAAATTACATGACAATAAATATTTCGAAAAGTATAACCATCACGTTTGGTAGGGTCCGCAAATATAATGAAACTCAATACCGTTTAGGCAACGAAAACATTCCTAGAGTCGTGTCTTGTAAGTACCTGGGGATAATGTTTGATAGCAAATTGAGTTGGGAAAATCAGGTAAATTGTGCCGTAGGGAAAGCCTGGAGGTCCTTGCATTTTACTATGCGAATACTAAAAAAGAGTACTGCGAAAGCGAGAGAATTAGCTTATTTATCTCTAGTTCGTCCATTAATGAAATACGGGGCAGTTTGTTGAGACCCTTATAGAAATTCCCAAAAGGAATATTTGAATAGAGTACAGAGAAGAGCGTATACATTTACTTTACGAGGGTTTAGGAAGGATGCAGAATGGGAGTCTCTAGAAATTAGGAGAGTTAAGCTTTCTCTGTGCCCTGTACAAAGCGTATGCCGGTTATCCAGCTTGGAAAGATATCTACATCCGATTGGGTTTCGTACTTTAGTAGGGGGGGTCACAAGCACAAAATTCAGTTTAGGCCACAGAGAACAGATGTTGGAAAATTTTCATTTACAAATAGAACAATAACGGACTGGGATAAGTTACCTGCGACAGCCTTGAAACCTTTCCTCTAGTTGTTCAAAGATTTAAAAATAAATTAACTAATGGTATTTGTAAACTTTATTAATTTAGTAAGTTGGATTATTATATCAGTTATTATTTGATTATTATTGATATTTTTATTGCTATTATTATTGTGTTAATTACTATTAAATGCGTTCCTGCTCTAAATATATAATTATATTAAAATTAGTAATATGTAAATTGTAGAGTTCTGCCACCAGGTTGTATATACCTATCTGCAGAATAATAAATATCTATCTATCTATCTATCTATCTATACAGCTATTGTCCAAAATCCGCCACAGACGCCTACCGTTTTGGTAGACGTCCCAGCCTCTTGAATTGATAGTTCAGACGGATTCATGGAATGAACAAACGAAACATTTTCCTCTTCCCTCTATGATCTAAATCGCCTGCGCGGAATGGACTTTGTCAGCTTGGAATTTGATGCTAACGGACGAAAGTGAAATTTAAGACGAAGTATAGGAAAGAATTTTACCTTAGAAACTGTCGTATGATCAAGAGACATGCAGGAGGAAAATACAGTTATATATGCATTAAACTATATATTTGTAAGAAACTCATCTGCAACAATTAATTCTTTCTCGACGCTGAAAGACCTACAGCATTCCCAGAAACAGAAATGATTGCAATGATTCGGCGAAGAGATGCCATTTATTTTCATTTTTTACATTGCCTCTTGCGTATAAGTGGTATAAAACGAAAAACAACCTGATACTTAATGAAAAGAATTTTAATTACGAGGCAGAAAGCTACGCATTGCATTGAAGAGCAAATGACAGATTTTTTCCTTGGATTTTTTGCTCGTAAGCTATTTTATTCAAAGCAAGAATACCCCATTTGTTCACAAATTAATGCTAATAATTAATTACAAAAATATTCACGAACTAGAACGTAACTTGAAATAAAATATTGCTGGAGAACCTATCATCAATTCAAATAATTATTCCCTTAAAACCAGTAAATGAATAACTAACATCTTTCAAAAGACATGTTTACTGTTTCAATTTAGAGGCAAAATGAGATATGTGATTCGGCATTCCGCCGCACAAAACACAGACGGTTTTGAAGAGAACGCCGTGCCGTCGCTTTACAAGCATCAAAGTGGAAGCGTTGAAATTCGAATTCTTTTCATATTTCGAATCGAAAAAAATTTCATTTCAAAGGACAAACAATTTATCACAGTCCAAGAAATTGGATTCCATAGCGGACACTTTCATCCTCTCATTTGAGGATATTGCTTTAAAACAAGGAGCATCCCGACCGCGACGTATTTCCAGGAAGCTTCCTAAAAGAGGAAGCGGCCTCTGAAGAGCCACCGCGAGCAGCAGACCAAGCCAATCGACGCGGAAAGCCTCGCTCCATTACATCTGGACGCGGGAGGCCCCCGGACGCAGGCTCCTGGCGCGGCCGCGCGCATGACGCTCGCGGCGGACGACAGTTGAACCGCGATGAGCAGCGGACGGAGGGCGATTGCCGTGGCAGGCGGGCGAATAAACGTCACAGTCCGACTCAACTTTCCATAGTAAATAGGTTGTGGGAGAAATGAGGGATCAGTGTTAATCTTTCAAGTACCTGGAATTTGTTTACGAATTATAACGTGATTTCATCATTCAGTAAACAAATGCTTGCGACCTATTTTAATTTTTGTTTATTGATGAGAAAAAACTTTATTTCATTAATAATCAAAATATTGATCAATGCTCATTTATAAGACGCACGTGTCGCGTCACGATGAAGAATAAGGAGATCGAAAAGGGGGTGGCAACGGGGGATCACGGGGCGATATTGTCAGGAGTCCTAATTAGTTGGGAACTGGGTGTAAATGACACGAGAAGAGGGAGTGATCCGAGGTTGATAACTATGGTAGAAATATGATGGCTGAAGCTTATGCTAAGTTTATGCCAAGTTTCTTTGCAAAATAGATGGTGATTTTTAGCTTCAGCTTATTGATAAAAAATATAGGAACAATAATGAGAGAATTCTTCTTTCTTTTAAATTTAAAGAAATTATTATTTATTACTTTAATTAAAACCATTTAAAAATTATTAGGAAAAATTTTCAAAAATATGAATTTTTTTTCACATATTCCAAATCAAGTTGAACATAACTATAAAATTATATAAATCCATGAACAGGTTTGAATGCTTCCCGAGTAGAAGTGCAAAGAGATGTGTAGAAAAATGTTAAAGTGTTACTTCTGATACTTGAATGTAGAAAATTATATGAAACTTGAAGCAAATAGCACGGAAAACGTAATTTTCTAATAGAGCTATCTGAAATAATTTTTGCTTCATAACCAGTGAAAATATAGTATGTGAATAAAAGAAAAGTATGACAGAGGTAATAGAAACGGCTATACTCAAGGGTCTCATCTAAATATTTCATAATTTCGTTATCCATTGAAGTCAAAAGTTAAGAGTTTAATTATAAAGTTAGCAGGCTGGAGGTAAGCTATTCGAGTGTGCTTTGATCAACAAATAGAAGGTAAAATGGTGGTGTAACCAGCAAATGGGTGTGGAAACTTTGCAAATGGTTTAGAGTGTGGATGTGATTAGACAAGGAAGTTCAGTTAGAAAACAAATGCTCTGTAACTGAGTGATTGGTGTGTGTATATATATATATATATATATATATATATATATATATATATATATATATGCAGGTAGAGCAATATCAGTGTAAGATAGATCACGCATTGAAACAAACGAAAACCGAGAATCATAGTGAATAAAAAAACAGTGTTGAGTGCCAACGATTCCACTTTCTTCGCCGAGAGATCCTACACCTATCCTACGAAGAAGTAAAATTGCAGTAGAACTAACAGATTAATATATGACTGACGAGATAAATCAGACAGTACAGATAGCTGTGAGATGAAATAATCTGTACGATCCACTAACATTTGTATAAAGGAGTAAAAGAAGGAAAGAGCTACAAGTTACAACAATGTATGGTACATAACTTTATGAAAAAAATGAACTGTGAACTTCCTCAGTTTCAGTGGAAACAGATAGAAAACTTGGATGCAGACCGAATAGAATACGGATTCAACATTATAGGCTCTTTTTGGAACGCTGCAAGTAACAGCGCAGAAGCGTGGTATTTGCGCGACAAAAAAACACGTACCGCACCCACTCACGTGGGTGTTTGCAGCAATCCGCGGTCGCCCTGGGTGCGAAATCCACCGCCCACCGTCCACGGAACATTTCCGATCACGCCGCGTCGCGTCGCGTCGCGTCGCGTCGCGAGCGCTCTCTTTCGGTGAAGGCGACCTCGCGCGGCGGCGGGGTCGCGAGAAGAGACGCCGGTCGTGTCGACGGCGGAGGACGACGTCGTCGTTGTGGCAGGTGGCGGGCGGGGAGGACGACGAGACGGCTCCGAACTAGCGAGGCGTGAGATAAGGCAAAATGGAAGAGGGCACGGTGAGCCGTAAGGTTGGATCGGCGCTGACGGTAAAGATACCGATGTCTCGACCCGACACTTGAATGAACTGGTCTACGTGTGCGGGTAGGGGTGAAGTAAGGAGAGGTTAGGGTGCAAGGAAATGAGAGAGAGAGAGAGAGAGAGAGAGAGAGAGAGAGAGAGAGAGAGAGAGAAAGAACTTGAGGCGAGAACTTTGGAAACAACATAGCGGTGGTGTGAGACCAAGAAACGAGATGTTGGAGAGTGTGAGGTAATACGAAGGGTCGCTATGTAGCGGCATTCATTTTCAGCGCTGGCGAAGGGTCCAAAATACTTCCATAAACCCCGATATGTCATTGCTGTCGAGAGAGGACAAGGGATGAGTGATATCAGAGTTCGAAAAAAAAATCGACAACAAGAAAACCAAAACAAGAAATAAAACACGGGGATGTTTGTGAACAACTGCGAACTTTCAGAAGGAAGAAGTTCAATGACAAGTATTGACAGAGAAAGAATGTCCAGCTGTCAGCTAGTGAGGGTTTCCGAGACAGAAAAAGGTTGCGTCGTTCAGCGGAAACTAAAGGAAAGCGAGTGACAGTGGATGAAAAGGTAAAAATACCAAATGAACAGCAAATCCTTTCATGTTGTGTTAACGAAAATGACCTTAGGAGGGAAAAGAAAATGAAAAAATGAATGAAGAAGAAAAGAAAACAAAGGAATTGACGGTAAGTAGAAAAAAGATAGGAAAAAAGAGTGAATGTGACCACAGGCTCCACAAGAGAAAATGGTTATGAAAAAAATCTATATCCGAGTATCTATACGAGAGAAAAGTCGGAAAGTACTGACAGTAGGCCGAGTAATTTCCGAGAAGCGCAATAGAGGCGGTACAAGCGAAAGCAGAGAGTGAGCAGCAGCGCCTTGAGCGCAGAGAGCAGCGGACGCAGCGGGCGCAGAGAGCGCAGAAAGCGAGCGGAGGCGAGCTGTCCCCAGGCTAAGAGACGTAACCGGAGCCCTAGTTGTTGACAGCAGCTGAGACAGCGTCAGATATAACAAGCGAAAGGGAGGGAGACAGCGTCAGATATAACAAGCGAAAGGGAGGTAGGAGGGCGCGCTGGTTGCTCGGTCGGTTGGGTGCGAGGGCGCGGGCGCGGGCGTCGGCCGGGGCGAGGGTGATGACGGCGCGCCCCATTTGCGCCGGACTGCCCGGGGCCCGTTACCGCCCCCAGCCCGCCCACGCGCCGCGCCGCGCCGGCCCGCATCGGAACACGCGACGCGGAAGACTGCGGAGGCTGCCCAGCTCACACACACACACACCCGTCCCGCTTTGCTACCATGCCCTTTGAATAGCGGTCAGAACTTCTCACAAACGCACTGGCTCCAACGGCTCAGGGCAACAACTTTTGAGCTGCAGCGTTTCTTACCGGGAGTTTCTATGGTTCTAGACCCAAAGGTGATGAATTTTCAACACCAGGTAGATACCTAGGTCGAATTCAGTCGCTGAGCGGAGGAAAATTCAAGGAGAGGGATGCTCTGATCGGTACTTTTCTGTAGTTTCTCCGATCAATACCACGCGAATGCTGGAGCAATACTTTAACAAACAAGTCGCGGAACCGCCGTCCATCTTTATTTCCTCAACTTAAACTCCTCCTCTCTTCTGACACACACAGACACATGTACACACACGCACATGCCCACGCACTTCAGAATTATTCATATCAGGAGACCAGTCTGGAGCTTCCATCATCTCTCGACTGGGGCAGAGCCGCGCTGGCCGAGGCACCAAGCGGGAGAACCCTCCGCAAACTGACGTGTAGGGACGTCGTTGCATCTCACGTTCTAGTGAGGGAGGAACATCGCCACCTCGCGGGATTCCCTACATTTGCGACACAAATGACCAGAGCAGTTAGGGCGTTTGGAAGCAAGAAATTATCAATCAATCCCAATACTGCGCGTAGTAAAGATAAAATGAGTTAGTTTTAAACTTAAGATTCAGTTTTGTCCAGCAGTAAAAACCAAAGCAATAATTTGCCTTTAGGCCAGATGTGTCGGATGGATCACCGTATGCAGTTGAGTTTTAGGACAGAAGTGTCCTGTATTGTGCGTTACATTTTCAAATCTACAGATGAAACGTTCTAAGGTGATTCTGCATCAAGAAAAGCACGTTACGATATTCCATTAATTAAGAAGGAAGTATGAATGTATTTTGAAATCATGACGAATGCATCAATTGAGTAGAAAAGAATAACACACAGGCAATGTAAGATATTTCAATTATAGAGATATGGCAAAAAGATGAATGTGCCTATTACTAATTCACATTATTTTGTACTAAAATTATTGAAAAAAAATACTTTTCTGAATCATAAATAAAGTGAAATGTTTTCTTTGCGATCATTCTGTACTGACATAAATATTAATCCTTGTTAATAGATCAGTGCTTCTGGTAATTCAACAATCTAAAATGTGAAGAAATCTGCTAGCAACAATAAATTATTTTCTAAATGAAAACACTGTTATATATTCCACAGGAAAAGAGAAATTTATTATTGTCGTAAACGATCATGAAAATCGTAGAATGTTTTACATTTTGTCACCAAAAATGTATGAATAATAAATCGATTACCGTCCTACGATCTACCTTTTCGTCTCTACCACATTTGTAAGGGTATGTGCACTGATATCCCTCACCGATAAAAAGGTGGCATAACTCGACCGGCGCCTCTTCAAACTTCCAACTCATAGCATGCAGAGCGAGCAAACACAGAGATATGAAATCGGCAGGAAAATGCAGGTGCCCAGCGCTACAGCGGTCGCCGTGATGAGAGGTGCCTAGGGAGCAGACGGGAGCGAGGAGGTCAGCAGAGGGTGGGGTGGGCGGGGGAGGAGAGGGGACGTGACCCCGCCCTCCCAGTGGCTGGCCGCCCAAAAGCACCAGTGGTTTTGTTCGAATTCTGCGATAGGCGGCGCGTTGGTTTGCGGCGGCGCAAGTATTTTAATTAACGTTATTTGCTGCTGGACGAGGCCGCTGCTACCTACCCTACGCTGGCTCCCGCCTAATCTCTGTTTCACGTAACTTTGCGCACGTAAACAAGCATATCGAGAACAATTTTGCCACCAGTGTGGGTATTTAAAAGCGAGTGAAAGTATGAAGGAATATCATTCGCGAAAACGTGTAGATAAATCTTCCTCCAGGTAGCTCGAAACATCAGAACAGTTTTATGTTACTGTAGATGAATATTCGTTATTTTGATGGTTTAATTTCGGTGAATGTTTCCATAAATGTGGCGGAGAAATTACAGTAAGTAATATGTAACAAAACAATGTAAACACAGATAAATAATATTCACACGTGCATAGTGAGCTTACATGATGCTTCACTCTGTAAATAAAGAGATGGCTATTTGTAGAATACTTTATGAGATGAAGTTTTTATTAGAGATAAAACAGATTATGCATAATGCCATTTCAAAGGCACTCATTTTTCAGTTTATTGAAGTGTAATATCAAGATGAAATCCAAACAACAAATGCTGACTTAACTAACAATTCTACATAAAAAGAGACATTTCAAAAAGATGTGAAACTTTTAGTGATGCTTTCATTCTGTGTGTGCGCGATATTTCTCAATAATTGCTTACATTATGCTTAATATTTGAACATTTATCATCACGAAAATGGATGTTCATCACACAAAATATAAATTTTGAAACAGTTGATTTATTTCTTAAGATGGCTTGTATAACGCGGTTTTTGATTTACAGACCAGTTACATTTACAAACGTTTTTCTTCGAAATCTCATGGAATCTCTACGCACGTATTCGATGCCATTTGGACGCACTGCACGGCACGAAATCCTACTCCTTTCATATGATTTTTTAAAATTTTCTGTCAGTTCCTGCGTAACCTGCACAACACTATCGAAAACACTCAACTGCGCATTACATTTGTTTACATGGAGAGCAAAGTTACACGAAACAGAGATTAGACCTACTCGATCCCACTAGCATTCTCCGACCACCATGGGCCTGGTGTTATCGGTTAATGCTATTGTAGGGGCGGATGACCTCGTTTGCTGCTTTGTGAAACGTGGGAGGTCAAGGACGCCAAGTTCTGCTATGTGAGCTCTAGCGTTGTTAATTCGAAAAACGCAGAGTGATTGGATTTCACTTTCAATTCACAATAATGCAAAAAGGGGTATAAAATATTTTGGAATGCAAAAGTTTGATACCACGAGAAGGTCGATAATGAATTCCTATTCCTGCAGTTTTTGAATTTTTGTCAAAATATTTATGAAAGCAATTGAATGTGACATATACTATTTATGCTGGGATATGCGAGAAAGAAAAAAATAGCTACACATCTAAAAGCGAATTTTTCACCATTTCGTCAGGTTAGACGAACTACAATAGAATTATAGTTCATCAAAGGGAAGAATCATGAGGGACCCACGTGGATATTGTGTCTTGTTTCATTATGTCTTGTTGGAAAATTTTCTTCCAGTAATCCTCAAGGTTGACTCGCAGAGGGAAAAAATTCATTTCATTATAATGAACTGCAACGAATGTATTGTTTAGAGAGTGCTTTGGAATAGATTACGCAAAAATGAACACGCAAAGTCATGTCATGCTAATTTTGAATTTGGAAAATGCTATGTAGTCAATGGCATAAGTAAGTAAAATCATTCAGACATATTTCCCCAAACGAATACTCATACGTTTGTCAGGCAGCACAATCCGTGAGCAATCAAATACACAACTATATTTTACAGATGTTTTAATTACATTTCAAGTAGTGATTTAGAGCTAATGACAACCACTAGTCAGGAGATCAGAGCAGAGTCCGGCGCCATCGGAGTGCTCGAACATTTACACTGCAAAAGCGAATGAGGGATTTCACCGCAACACTCGCAGCCAGACATCGAATGATTTCAGGTGTTAGACAGAGGAACACCCGCCGACACCCGTTGATTGCCTGGAGTCAATTTGGGTTTGGTTGGCAAGGCACTCAAATGGCCGGGTGCCGAGAACAATAAGAATTCCACACTGAGGAGAGTAGAGGAATTTCTGAGAGCTCGAAGAAGCGCGGCGTGAACTGCAAACGCAGGCTGCCGAAATTATGGGGCCCGAGATTAAATGCAGAGGGGGGCGATGAAAATAAGATTAGAAAAAGTGCCGATGTGATATTTGTACAATTTTATATGATATTTAGGGTAATCAAAGTAAGTATTGAGAATTGAGTTTATAAACTTTACAAAGGAAACAAGGTAAGTGAATCTTGAAGGAAGGGACCACATAGGAATGAAGACAACTTGCTTTGAGAGGGCATGCGTCAATAAGGTAAGTAGGAGATGGCAGCAGTAATGTGAAATATAACACATTGCTTGGCCTTTTTGAGATTTACCTTGATTACAGAGTATATTCCGTTAATTTACTGAACATTCTATTCATTTACAATTATTCGATTAATTTACGGGCGATATGATTCATTAACCGTAAATCCATTTGTTTACTGACTTTCGGCTGGCATTTTACAACATTTACAGGGTTATTCAAATCGTTGTTAATTTAAATTCTTTACAGTCTATTCGAATCAGTTATTGGCTATTTAAATCAGGTTCCTGCTTATATAAATCAATCAATAAATACCTATTACAATGGCATCACTTGCTACATATTTGAATTGGTGACTGGCTTTACCAACCAGAGACTGACTATACCAATTTGTTGCTGACTACGCGAATCAGTAACTCACTACGCGAATCGGCGCCTGGCTACACGAATCGGCGACTGACTATTCGACTATACGAATCATTAAAATCGTAGGAGACCTACACACTGAAAGCACAGAACCCGACATGGCGGGCGCGAGGACGGAGTCGTTGGTGTGGGTGCCGCAGGAGGCAGCACCTTCATCTGCAGGCGGCGCACGCGCGCAGCTATTCGCACGCGTCGGTGCGATGTGTCCGCTGTGCGCGCGGTTTCCGATTTCCGCTGCCGCCCACCGCTCCTCTGCCGTTTTCCTCGATCCCTTCCCTCCTTTCCGATCTCCCTCTCGCTCTATCCCCTACGCTTCTCAGCCCATCCCACTGGGCAAAATGGCGGTGCGCTAAGTAATCTGCGGAAAGCCTACGAGCAAACGCCGCCGCCACTGCTGCCGGCGGAAAGATGGCGATTTATTGATTACCGTTCGCACTTGCCTCAAGGGAGAAATCTCTCGGAAATGATATGAGCTACGAGAGGGTAAATGAAAAGCACTCCTGTAATTTATTGTTATTGGTTGCAGTGGGCAACTTGATAGCTCATTTAGTTCAAATACGAGTGTTCGGCGGCGTTTTTTTTCGCGTGCGGTTTGTTCACTTCCTCTGAATTGGATAGACTTAAGAGAGTCGTTAATAAATCATTATGAATGATACTGTAATGGAGATATCCTATTCTGATCAGCATTTTAGGGAAAATTAATTCAAGCAGTTGTAAGTGGATGTAGTGCAAATGAATATGTTCCGGTATACACGCCCTCTAGCATATCACGTTATTACTTCCTATCTGAACCGCTGCCTCTTCGGCATCGGTGACCGGGAGGGTCGAGGGTTCGGGCCCCGAAGATCTCGGATGTTCGATCATAGAAAATAAAAACCAGGGTCGAATTTAACTATTATCTGAAAGAACATTCTACCATCCAGCTGTTCTGATCGATTGATTTACTCGGTTTCTGCGATCAATACCTTAACAAAAATGCAATGGAACGAGCGCGATCTTTCTTTTTATGCTTGTTCCGTTCTCACTACTTACACAAACACATTTACACTTACATGCAACACACTACCACACATGTCGGGAGTCCAGTTGAGACTTAGAGCTTTGGAATGATTGAAGGCGTTGTCATTGTCAACAATAGTATTTATTTCACAAATAGCAGCTTTCGATGGCTTAGCCATCATCATCAGTTTTCTGCTGTCTGGGAGCCACAAAAACGGACTGCGCAGATAAGCCCTCATATTTTAAGAATTTTTTATTTTCTTTCTGCTTATGTGTTTCTAAACACAACTTTGCACTATTTATGTGTTTCTTTCTTGTCCAATGATTTATTTTCCTCTAGATTGCTTTAGTCTATCTCTCATAATTAACAGTATATCGACACAGCGAGGGCAGGTATACTTTCACAAACAAATACTATAAGTCAAAAAACAGAAATAGCTACGTATGCAAATTTATGTTTGTATTTACTATTTCGTTGTCGGGACATCCGTTTGGTAATTTCAGTGTCTTCAATAATGTTCTTTCCCTCTATATTTTGGGTTGAGTACATCAATATTGGAGGGTATAAGTCAATGTAAGTTCTCCAAGATACATCTATATTTACTCACACACTTTGGCGTTCTTCAATAGCCACAAGTCTCGTCTCATCACGGTCTTTTCCGGTTTTTGGTGTAACGGTGCTTGGGCGGCAGCGATGGTGTAACGGTTAACGTATAGGGCTGTTACTCTCAAGTTCGCGAGTTCAAACCCGATCGAAGCCGTAGATTTTTAAGGGCGAAAAAATCCTCCGAAGGATCGGAGGGGAAGTAAACCCGGCTGACATGTTGGTAGATTTACTGCATGTAAAAGATTCTCAAACCTAAATGAAGTCTCTGAGCTAAATTTAAATTGCCTGTTCCGTCGCCCAAGTAATAGTAGGTGAAAGAAACGTAACGAAATTTGCGTGGGGAGACGGAAGAGCAGGCCTCATGGACTGAGTCTCGCCACGTCAAAGAAGGCAATCCTTCATTCTTTGTTGCATTCATATTCTCCTGATTCTCACACCGACCTCTCTTGCTTTTCAGCATCGCTTGAACCATCACCATCACCATCACTGTCGCTGCCGCCGCCACTGTCGTTGTAGCCACGGGGCGTAATCGTGGCCAAACGGCGACTAATGACTTTAAGGCTAATTATTCGGGGTCTTGCCGCGTCGCCGCCGAAACGAGTCTTTCCGGTGGGATGCGGCCGCCCTCGACGGCCTCACCCCTCGCACACCCTGCTTAGGGTGGCATTTTACTATTTCGCATTTTATCCAGATAGTTGATGGGGCATTCCGATCTCGCATCAGCTAACTCTTTGGGCACTCCAATTCTCCCCCTAAAAAGTAAGTAATAATGAGGGCAGACTTTCTTATTACAATAAATTATCAATATTAAAGTTGGAAAACATTATTTGAAGTACTAGAAGATTTCTTTCGTATTTTACGAAACAGAATTCTTTCAGAACCAATCTAATATCCTTTATAGAGGAAAATTTTTATTGATCAGAAAATTAGTTCCTTTAAGGATCAAATAAACCTTCCGAAAAATATTTTTTCGTCCTCAGATACCATTTAATGAGCATCAATATTAGAGAATGCAAGAGTGTTCATATAAATTTGAAAAATTCAACAGTAAAGATACGTACTTTACTTTCAACCGCTGCTACATGCTTTATATCGAACACCATCTAGTGTCTTCCTTAACCTACCTGTTCTCCCACCCTTCAACCACATCTCATCACCTTGTTTCCACTGCCTCGGCTTTCGATTGGGTGCATTCAACGCAACCCGCCAGACCGTTAAGTCCCCTCTCCCTCTCTCCGACCTCCCCGCGACTCACCAGAACTGAGCGGGAGAGCGCTTCCACAAACATTGGAAGGGTGAGGTGCGGTGCGGTGCGGTGCGTGAAGGGCGGATCTCCATCCCCGCGGTCCACTGTTCATAGCCGGGAGGGAGAATGCACGAGAAAACTCGCAAACCGCTTCAAATATTCCGAGCATCTAACGATCGCAGGAAGAACTAACATGTTGCCACGTTTATTCGAAACTAAACCTGGTGGGCGAAGCTTTCATGGAAATATGTTAGGAAAAGGTAGCGGTGGAAATTAATCGTGAATTACACACATTTTTACATTACGCACACGCGGAAATAAAATTCCCTGCGGAATAAATAATACTATATTCAGTGCAATTGAATGATTTCGGCTGGGTACTAGTCTTAACGAGTTGGATTATATGTTTAGAAATATTGAAAAGAAACAGCAAATATACAATATTACAAAATATAAGCATGATAAATGTTTATTTACAATTTATCTACAACTTTACACATAATAACGTACTATTGAATCAGAATTTTTAAATCATAAACAGAAAAGATGAAAGACTCAGAAACGAGGACAAAACAAAATATGTAACATGTTACATATTATAAAGCATTATTTATTATTTAGTATTTACTCCATCGATTTTCACAATAAATATGTTTGATATGTTTTGAATACGCTTACAAAATTGATCTCTTAAATCTAGTCGTAAGTTTCAATTTTATTTTGGATATTCTTTCTGTTACTTTCTAACCAAAACTATTTGTTCACTCTACGTGTATATTCGTGGACTTGCACACTGTATTCTTTAGTCGATTCCCTTCTCCACCACATTATACTGATAACAGATTCATATGCAGATCAAAAAGAGTTGAAAATAGCACACATCTGCACTAAACGGATTCAACTTGATGTGTAGAAACAGCACATCCATCCTGCACAGCTTGTACTAAAAGCAAGTCAAGCGTATCACATAAAATAGAAAGAGCTTGAAAATACCATTCGTGAAAAAACACACAAAATTGGCAAAGAAGGAATATAAGTATCTAGCCGGATCTGTAGTAGAATGATGTTTTATGTCAAATAACCACAGCAAAGTGAAACTAATCTATCAACCGCTCTTAAAGCAAAATATTCTCCCGAATACTCAACCATAATTGATTTTGCTACGGATGCACGCGAAGATCATCGCAGCGGTCATGAAGTAGGGAATCCCAGACGGCTGGCAAACTTCTTTAATCTTCCTACGCTAAGAAAATCACGAGAAAGAGAGAAAAGGGAGTACCTGAGGGTAGTGAAAGAACACGCGAAGGACGCGACGGTTCGACGGCGCCTGGGCAGCAAGGGGCTCTCTGGGCAAACGAGAAGGCCACTCTTCCTTTGTTCTGCAGCTGCGCAGTACGAATAGCCAACCACCTGCACTCGGTAGCGGGTCGGGGAGGTGTGGAGAAGGAAGAGAAGAACGAAAGAGCCACACGCAACGTTCATACTTGCTACGTGTTGACCCATATGAATAGCAGGTGATAGTAGTGGGAAATGAAGGACAGTTACACGCATAAAAGTAGAAAAAAGGAAGTTGGAGGTGGGGAATGAATGAGATTCACCCGAAACACAGTTAAGGAGAATGCGGAAAAACACATATTTCAAGAGTAATTCAAGAGTAATTGGGCGAAACGATGAAAAGAAAGTAAAACCACAAGTGAACAAAATTGTATTAATCTGTGTCGTGGATAAGTAGTAGACGAAAATGGAGCTTAGTCGTCAAGGGAATGGGAAGGAAAATATGTATCTACATATTTTCATTCCCATTCGACACAAGAGATTTGAGAGAAAGAAGTGAAATCCGAGGTGGAAAGATAGATTTAAAGATGGGACAGGCACTCTACGCAATTGTGACATGTAGGAAGCAAACCTCCGGAGTTCCTATTGTCCGGAACAAATCTCGTGCGCCCACACGCAAGATAAACAGTCACGCAGAAGGGACGCGTGTATACTCAAGTACCAACAATATGAAGCAAAATGTATCTGCTATTCGTTATTGAATTTACAGAAATCAACATTGCTTGAAATTTAAGCAAACAAAGATAAGTTTATACAAAAAATAACCTTAGGCAGGGCACACCAAAAGAATAATATTTTTGAAACAATGGGTATTACTGAAAGAATCAGAGTAGAAAAATAACAAATTGACTTCGAAAAGCGGAGCATATTACGCAATAGTAGTAGGTCAATTCAGCGCAAAAATTCTCGGTAACTAAAATAATTTAATCATGATACTCGCAATTTGAAATATAAAATATTGTTGTACTTAAATATTTGTTTCGTCTAATGCATGTTTAACTAGAAGGAAATACGCACACGGGTACACACACATTCCACTGAATTCTGTTTACCCATCGGATATGATCGATGATTGAGCGGGCGATGTATGTAAAAAAAATATTATCTTAAGCCCCTTTCTTTTAATTAATTTACACCTTACATAGAAATAATGTCTTTATACTCATTAATAAAATATAAGAAAATCATAAATTATAATCAGATGCAATGGCGTGAAACGATGTGTCCTCCAATTAGTGGAAAGCGTTCAAATGTAACGATGTAGTCAGCATCTAACGCATTCTAGCAACCCCAGAAAGCTGAGTAAGCATGGACAGTGTTATGGATCATATATCATTCCCAACGGTTACTGCCCTCTGCGACGTTTCCTGGTAACAAATCTCCCGTAACTCTGAGCATCACGCAATGATGATTGCCAAAGCTGTATTCCAGTGCTCGAAATAATATTCCACAACCGTTAATTAAAATCAATATTGCATCTCGGTAAATCATATATAAAAAATATAATTTTTAAAAGATTTGAGAAGAAAGTACTGAACAAGGAAATGGAAATCAGAATCCTTATTCACAGGGAAATATTATCTCAATCTTCCAACTACAAATTAAATTAATAAACTAGGAATATATTTGCATAATTTGGCGATGAGCAAGTTAATTATTACAGTTTAACTTATGGATTTATTACTATTTAGACATGACGATTATTAATATATGATTAACTTATTTAATCCAGAACCATCGAGATTGAATACGCACATTTATTTTTTGGAGAGGACAGGGTACAAATTAAAAGTTCTGAAACTTAGAAAGTGGAAAATTATTTTATTCATTAAAGGAATATGTCTATTTATATTATGTGATTTTTGAGCTGAAATTGCATATGTGACACTTTTAATACCAGAATTATTATTGTCATAAACATTTCCAAAAACCGAACATAATGAATGGGATTTGGGGCAGGTGTTGGGCATCCCTCTTGCGGAGCGCTACAAGATACAGCAGTCTCGGCGTGCAGCATGGCAGCAGTCGGTTTCCGAGAGCTTCCGGCGGAGCCGTGAGATCTCGAGGCAATGGGGAAAGGAGGGGGTGGTGGCAAAGGACGGCTTGGGGCACAAAGAGGGGGGAGGGGTAATTGGAAGCGGCGCGGTAGCCTGTTTAGCCGCGTGTTTATTTTGACAGCGAGAGATGGCAGCACGCGCCTTCGCGACGAGGACGTAGCCCTCGCCTTTGCCAGAGCGCGCGGGGGAGCGCCAAATGACTCCCCAAAGAAGAAACCAAGAAGAAAAATCACGGAGAATGCGTGTGAGAAGAAACAAAATCACTGCATGTAAAGTAGACATCTGAGAAGTAGTTGAAAGTAGTAGAAATAGTACCGAATGAAAGGGAACGCGAATTAAGAACGAAGAACGTTAGCAATAAAAAGCAAGACTCTTAAAACCGAGGAAATGGAAAATAAAAATGATTAGTTAAAATTTGTAAAGGAACGGAATATAATTGAACGGAAAAAAAAAAAAAAAGGGAACAAAATCAATTAAGATATTCGGAGGGAATAAAAACAAGTGAAGTAAAAGTGAACTATTCCATAATGAAGTACCTAATTAAATATTGAGCTACAGAAATAACAAGCGCGTGTAATAAGTGAACACTCAAAGAAGAAAATAGATGCTCGAAAAAAAAAAAAAATTAAGTGCAGCATTTCACTCGCAGACGGGCGTTTCGACCAGACGTCCCCGCTCAGCAGGAGCCAAAGGGAAAATAAGCACGCGAGCGGGTAGCGCCAGCGGGAGGAGGGTGGCGCTGCAGCGGACAACGCGCAACTGTACTAATTTGCGCGTTTTTCACAAGACAATCACCGCTCGCAAGTGCGCCGGCCCATGCGACCCGATGCAACACTGATGAACCGCGGGACGTGTTGGTTTGCGACGAGGACGCGACTTTAAGTAGTAAACAGCGAGCGACACATGTGGCTGAAATGAATCCACCTTCATTAAAAGTTTAGTTCCCTTGACCGACGAAGGCTTGCAATTGATGAGATTGGGAAAGGTTTCACTTCTATAATGTACGCAATGTAGACGTTTAAGTAACACGTGTCAAGTCAAACTAATGTTAATTTTCGACTCACTCTTGTGATGACCACAAAATTTCCGCACAATGAGAAAATAAACGATTGTTAAGAACAAGTGTAACTTTTTAATTTCAAATGTAGGTGAAATACGAAGAAATGTAGTGTACAAAGATGCTTTTGTTTAAAATTGTTACACAAGTGAGATATTTTTGCGAAAACCGAATTATAAATTCCACACCCCACTTTATCACCGATGAATTAATTCTCTTTCAAAAGTGACAGAAAACTTTTCACGATTGAAATATTCGCACTAAAAATAAAAAGTAAAACTTTATTCTAAAGTAAGTAAATTATTACTTATTTTACATAAAATAAAATCAATACAATTGAATACGTTTGACAAAACTAACAAGGTACAAGGTAAACTAACAAAACTAACAGGGCACAACATTACAAGGTACGTGAGAATAAGTAAATGATGAAAATGGATGTATGCAAAATATATATATATATGCACATATTATGTGTACATATATATATTAATATTACACATATTATGTGTAACACTCCAAAGGAATATTATGTTTACTGATAGACATTTTTAAAGAAACATACCCTAATAAGGCAGGGAGTGCCATTACAATTGGTATAATATAGGAAAAAAATTAAACCTGAACAGTGCTGTAAGATGATGTGCTTCAATGGTTCTGCGATTTTATAATTATACAGGGAAACAAAACCCAAAAAAAGAAAAAGTCCAATGAACGAACCACGCTACAGATTATCAGCAAAATTTGTGCACGAATGGCAGTAAAACCCAACTTATTGAAGTTGAGTTTTACTGAACCTTAAAAATGAACTTCCAATCCCTAGTTCACCGCTTACGTAACGAGTACCACGCCGTCCGATAATCTGCAGAAACAAGCGATATGTCCTCGCGAACGCAAACGACTTCGTTTTAGGGTTCGTTTGAATATGAGGTCTTTCCCTGCGGATCACTACTACGCCGCCGGCGCCGGGCCATCCGATAGCGGCGCCGAAAATCATTCCGTATGATCCGGTGGCTTAAGCGTTGGCGCACAGCGGAAGCCCGACTAGCGCGAGCCGCAAAATGCGGCAGCAACCTGAACTAGGCTTCGGCCGAAGGCTGCCTCCCAGACACACTGACCGAGGCTCTTCTCAGGCCCTTGCATCTTCGAGGAGACGTCGCAAAAAATAAAAATAAAAAATAAAATAAAATAAAATAAAAATTTAAAAAATAAAAAATAAAAAAATAAAAAATAAAAAATAAATAAATAAAAAAATCTTCAAGTGTTGGATGGTGTTTCCCATTTCGAAATATTGAAACAAAACTTCCGTGAGAAACAGACAAATCACACCCAATGGTGGTCACTTTTAGTTTTAAGGCCTATATTTATTCAAGAGAATCTCTGAAGGACATTATTACCAAGTACAAGAAATACAACCAGTATTGTTAATGGCAGACGCAGCGTGCTCAAAGAATTCTGGATATATTCCTGAAAAATATTTAAGAAATAATAAAGGTATTGTTGAGTTTATTGTCATCGACAGAGAACCGTCATTGAAATTTTGACGATCATTTGGGTACAGAGGTCAGGACAATGCGACATGGCAATGCTGCAGCGTTGCACCCAAAATATGTATGACCTCGAGGTGCTACAGAATGGCACAGACTTTCTCGTAGCAAATTTTTCTAAATTCCTTGGTGTGGACTGGGTTTAAGGTCTTGCTCCATTTTCTGGCCAGCTGCCATCTATCACCGCCCGAAGTACATATTTTTACATTTTCCCAACTCTTCGCTTTCTTAATAATGGAACCGAAATATTACTTCAAGAATATTAAAGAAGAGTTAAACCTCATCCCTTATTTAAAGAACATGTACTCATAAATATAATACTGTCAAAAAATCGCCTCTAAAGAAAGTATTACCCACGTGAGAGACAAGTAAAAAAATTACATTTTTGTAATATTTAAAAAATAAAAGAATAGAGCTATATGGCATTTACGTCATCGTATAGGGTTTTTTACCAACAATTTAAAGAAAACGTTCAGAGCCGTTTTCGAGAAAATCTTGTTTTTGTATATATTTCTTTTAAAAATTGCAAATATTGTACGCACTATGGCACGAAATGAATACAGCAAAATTAATTCTACGTCATATTAAGAAATGCAATTATCACTATCCGTTGGAAAATTTGAAGATGAAATTTGGAACCATTTTTTAGAAAATGGCGATTGAGCGCTTTTGGAAATGCGAAATTGTTAGGTCATTTTAACACAAAGCTGTTGAGTTTCGGGAGACTTTATATGACATTATTTAAAGCATATGTACTCATAAATATAATGTGAAGATCTCGCCTCTAATGTAAATATTAATGACGTGAGAGAAGTCAAAATAATTACACTTTTGTAACTTTTGAAAAACCCAAAGAATAGAGCAATATGGCGTTTATGTCATCTTTAAGACTGCTTTTAGCACTAACCCTACCAAACATTTGGAGCTGTTGTTGAGAAAATTTTGAAAATGTTCGGGGGGCTTCATGTAATGTACCCCCAATAAATAATGAATGCAGATGGACAGGGGTTTCTTCAATTGGGAAAAATTCCTATGCATAGTTTAGACACTAATGTTGTTCACATACACCAGACAGACGGGCGGACGTTTTGCTTTCCATAGGTTTTCGGTATCAAGGACCCACAAAACAGGGATTCTGGCTACACCACGTGTTAGAGGATTTTTTTCTCTTAATTTTAGCAACTGGTTTTATGCACTTTTTCGTTACCTGAGCCCGACAATGATTTTTTTGTGCCAAAAATCCGCCGTTTTTTCGCGCAGCATTACATAACTTTCTCTATATTACATATACACGTACGTATGCGAGAAAGTACAAATGATAAATAACTAGTGAAAATGAACTTCAAACGAACATACATTTACATTTACGTAACAAGAAAATAAAGAGAGAGTGATTGAGCATTCCATACAACAAAATATACAGTGATCAAATATTTGGAACAGAAAATTACAGTCTTAGACGCAAAAGAGCCCAATGAAACAATAACTTACAATGTGTCTTTTCTACTTTTTCATCGCATTGCAGATGTTTCTTCACGGTAATTGTCTGCCCGAAAATACTATAAACTTTCACTCAGCCCGTTAACCTATCGGGGGACATCTAAACCGAGCGGAAGGGCGAACGTATGAGAATCGCCGTTCGCACCGCGTTCGTCCGGGGCCGAGGGCAGGGCGGCGAGCCGCCGCGCTGTGTCGTGTCGTGCCGTAGCCGGCTGTCGATCCCACCCCTCGCCCTGGAGGGACAAATTGAACGGGAAATTCCCACTTGACAATAAATTCTCTTCGCCAGTTACGGGTAATGGTCCAGCCCTGGGAAAGATAGGTATGCCGAACACTACCCTATCACCCTTTGTCCCCCGACCTTTCAAACCGCTTGCCGGCTGTTCAAGCAATAAGCAGTTACTTGTAATTGTCGTCAGAACTTTATCAGATTGAAATTAGAGCCAAGTTCTTTTATTTCGTTTTTCTTGATCCATTGATCGTGACTTACAGACAAAAATGACCATTTTATCATTTTAAATAAAAGTAAAATGAAATATTTTATAAGCAAAATATGCCTGAGGTAAGGAAATGAGAAACAGCTGCGTTCTAAATACATCTATTTATAACAGGGTGTATTATTAATGTGAAGTTGCCAAACATATTTGAAGTTGACGAAGTCGGGATGTTGAATGAAAGGCGCTCGCTAAAATCGATACTTGAGCACCCTTTTTAAATTATGACACCCGAACTGTTCGGAAAGTACAAAATTGATACGTGGGCGTGAAATAAACAAGTTTCATAAAAACATGTCTGGCCACCAACATTTTCCATTAAAATTCATTCAGGACTAACTTCAGTCATATATAAGCGGAAATTGTCAACTTCACATTAAAGTAGGTAATATATACACAAAAAACATAGATTTTGAAAATATAATAAAAAATGCAATAACTCTTAAAAACTTTTGGTATACAATTTAGTCGTGTCATGTTCACAATATAAATGTTTAATACGAGGATGTCCGGGGAGGAAACGTCGAAAATAAGCTTTGATGTCAATTTTAAGAATATTTTGTCCAATAAACTACTTGGATTCTGAGTGGCTGAGACTCAATAAGCCCTCAAAATTAGGTTTGAAAAAACGTTTTCTATGCAAAAATTTGCTTTGCAGAAGCATTTACTCAAGGATGTTAAAAATATAAATAGTTTATTAGTTACAAAAGAAATGAATATATTTGTTCAGAAAAAAACTCAGAAATAAAAAAGTACCCAATTTACACAATTCGACTGTTTTTTATTTCTCAGTTAATTCTTCTTTCTGAAGAAATATATTAATTTATTTTGTAAATAATAAACAATTAACATGTTTCTGGATCGTTTTTATGCTTCTGCAATCCAAATGTTTGCCTAGAAAGCATTTTTTTCATACCTACATTTGAGGGTTTATTGCGGTTCTGACATTCAGAATATCTAAATAATTTATTAGACAAAGTATGCTTAAAATTGTCTAAAGAGATTATTTTCCATTTTTCGAATTTTGCTTCCCGGAAATCCTGAATAATTTGTTAATGTAACTAAACTTTATAACTATGCATTTGTTTAACTGCGAAGTTCATTAGAACACATATTGCAATGTTTCCACGAATTCTAAGTTGTAAGCAACAAATTAATAGGCTTATTCAAATAATGATCGCTTGCTTCTGAAAATAAAACTTATGGTATGCAAAATATCCAAGTGTATCCTCTCATTTTGAACGAATACTTTAAAAAGAAAAACCAAACATTCGGAATAATGATGACCGCATAGCAAAATTTATCCAGAGAGAAAAAAAACTCAAAAAGAAAAAAGTATGAATTTCATATTCAAATAAATAGAACGCCAAAAAACAAAAATAAAGACTAAACAAATAAAGACGAGTTACTAACATTGATGTATTGATATACTCAACTTCTGAATGCATCAAACATGTCTTACTATAGGATCTCTTCACTGCTCAACGATTTGACACCAACACATCTGAAATGAAGATAACGAAACAACTCCTGTGCGGACTTACTCCTTAATTTGTAAGCCTAGTTTATGCACTTTTACGTCACTCTCACCCGTCAATTATTCCCCTCAATAGTGCACACCCCCTTCCGAGCAGGTGCGTATCTGAGGACGCTGGCGCGAGTTCACGGCGACAGCCAACTCCTGAGCCGGCGACGAAATGAAGGTGGCTTGATTCGCGGGACTGTGAGGCAGGGGTGGGGTGGTGGGTGCGGGCGCAGTGGGGCGGCACTCACTCGCAGGCCGAGCCGCACCGTTGCGAGACGGTAATTGGCGGTGAAAGTTATCTTCCAGCTCAGTGGAAGTTGAGAATTAAGAGACGGGCGCCCGCTCGAAGTGCCTGAGAGCGAAGGGGCGCGTGGAGCACGTTGCCACCTCTCAGTGCGAACTCCGTTACACCTTCGACATCCGTCCCATCCCGCCTCGCCCCAGCCTTGCACCTCCGAGTGTGCCTCGCGCCGCCTTGGTACCGAACGGGTCCGCTCCAATCCTCTTCTCGACACTCGCCTTCTCCTCTCTCGCCCTTCGAATTCAGTCGCTGTCTGGAGGAGAATTCTAGCGACCGGCTGCTCTGATCCGTAGTTTTTCGTGGTTTCAACGATGAATACCACGCGAATGCCGGAGCAGTACACTGACAAACGGAGCACGGACCGCGCGCGATCTTTCCTTTCTCTTCCTTGTCCTATCCTCCCCCATGCACTACACTACCACACATCCCGAGAGACCGGTCGGGGATTAAGAACGTGTCCTGACTGGGGTGCTCCGCAGCTGGGAGATACTTGGTTGGGGAAAACCCCGTTAGCCGACGATAGCTCGGCGCCGGATGTCGCCATCCAGTGGGAGAAGACCATCGCCACCTCCCGAGCAAAAAATATGCACTACACTTATGGAGTTAATGACCATAGTAGTCGACGCGCTTAAAATCGCTAACAATCAACCAATCTCTCGCTCTAATCCCATCTCTCTCCCTCTCTCTCCGTTCTTCCGTCACCCATCCGCCTTGCTTACCTTGCGTCACTTGTCCGCCTCCCTTTCACCTTGCATTCATTTCGATTTTATTCAGACCCAATGCACCTGCGACCCATTCTTCCAACGTTACAGACTTTCTTCACATTATTTAATCACCGGTAGCGGTAGCTCAGTGCATCAACTGATGTCGCTGCAGCGCCTCTAACCGGGAGGTCCTAGGTTCGAGTCCTGACGGCGGCAGGATTTTCGACACTAGCTTTTCAGCTAGGTCGAATTCAGTCGCTGTCTGGAGGAGAATTCTACCGGCCGGCTGCTCTGATCGGTAGTTTTCCGTGGTATCTCCGATCAACACCAGGCGAATGCCGGAGCAGTACCCTACCAAACGGGCCACGGACCGCGCGCGATCTGTCCCTCCTCTTCCTTGTCCTATCTTCTCCTTACACACAGACATACACTTACACTAACATGCACTACACTACCACATATTCCGGGAGACCGGTCGGGAGCTTAGAGCTTGTCCCGGCTGGGGCGGTGCCCCGCTGGTGGGAGAGTCCTGGTTAGGGGGAAACCCCACTAGCCGACGGTAGGTCGGCGCCGGATCTCGCCATCCAGCGGGGAAAGATCACCGCGCATATCCCGAGAAAAACATGCATTACACTAACGGGACTAATGACCAAAGCAGTTGACGTGCCCGGAAACATGAAAAAATCAAATCAAATCACTTTATTTATCACTTACCCCACCCGACACATTCATTCCCTTCATATTCGCGCCATCAATACGACTACGAAAAATTAATTACGCGTTTGCAAATGGTAGCTAAAACTTATTCGTTTAATTTTTGAAACACTTATGCTATTATATTTATGTTATTTTCAGTAGATTCTTCCCCAGTTTACTTCTACACACCACTCTTGTTAACGTGTGCGTTTGTGTTCTACAATCCCCCACATATCTTAACGGACTGACGCATTTACTTTCTTCATACTCACTGAATTTCCCTGGATTTGAATTCGTAATTGCGCAGCTCATGATATTTTCCTCCCTCTCTGACATCTTCTGTTCTGTCTCTTCCCCACTGCCTCAGTCTCACAAGGTAACTCTGTTCGTCTTACCTTTCCTCCCCGGTTCGTGTATGGTTGTTTGCCTGGGCCCACCCGCACCTGGACATGTTATTCGTGGAGTAAATCTCATTACGGCATTTGCTCAGAGGGGGACTTGCGAACGCGCGCCGAGGAAGATGGCGAGAAGCGCCAAATTAGCGCAGGGAGTTGGTGCATTCAGGCGGACGACCTTATTACGGGGCCCGGCGCCGGAGCCCTGTCCGAGTGAGCGGGGTTCAACCCAACAGCATCGGAAAAATTCCAAAAGGCCCAGCCCGAGAAACGTGAACTTTCAGTCTTGTGTTGCGGTTGACAGCAGAGGCGAAGTTTCTCTCTAAATTTACTCTGCAGTTTTGCTAGAAAACGTCTACCATAAAGAGAAGACTAGGGATGTGGATTCGGCCAACAAATAACGCACGGAAAGAGAAAGTTAGACGCTTTTGGAAGCAGTTGGTTGAAGAATGCTTTTGCGTGCAGTTACGACGACGGAAGCTGAAATAATTTTCATCCATAATTTCCGAGTCTTTCTTGGTTAAGTGACCTGAAGCTTTTGCTGTTGACGGACAGCGAAGGGCCGCGACGTCGTTGAAGTCGGATAGAATATATTCGCGTGCGGACCTCCAAGGAAACCTCATAACGTATCCGCAGCGGCTTCGCCCCAATGTGACAGCAAAGAAAATCGAAATATCCCGCCATCCATAAAGAAAAGGGGGTGGAAGGAGGACGTCTGCGCCATCGGGGTAGACGGCGTGTGGAGGACGGGGCACGAAGTCTCGAATAGACAAGGGTCGGGGTCTAGGGCGTAGGCGAAATAAAGCGTGTGTGCCTTCGACAAGGAGATGTTCTTGGATGAAGTACACGTGCACATGGGTAGAATCATTGCGAAAAAATTGTGATGAGGTGGAAAACTAACCAAGAGGAAAGTTTTCCCCCTCTTTTTATCAATACAAGGAAATCTACGCACCGTTTGTACAAGACATATCTTTGCACAGAAGAAAACACTTGACACCCGTATTCTGATTATACGTTGAAAACAATGTTGCTCCCTATGTTTAATAAGCTGCAAGATGATTTTATTGTCATTCATACAAAATTATCGAAGCGTTATTTTAGAACAATGTTACCATTTACATATTAATGTTTCACAGAACAGAAAACTACCATTAAACAACTGAGAATCGTTCACTGCTGACTAACCCATCGATGTACATTTAGCAAAACAAATCTGCACCTCCAGGAATTCTCCAAACCCCAAACTCGAGACAAAAGACAGTAAGTGGCTACGTTTTGACCGAAGGAAAACACACGAAGAAAAGAGATCAAAGGAAGATGGAGAACGTTACAAACGGATGTCTACCAGAGGTTAAAGAATAGTCGAAATCGGAACGGAGAGGAAGATCATTTTAACGGAGCAAATTCGGGTACGTGCTCAGACTGGTGATTTGGTGAGAGCTACGAAGAGTAATGGAGCGCGTTGATGATGAGTAGATGATGGCGAAATGCGTCAGCGACTGTCGTAAGCGTAAGGAAAAGAATGTGAAGTGGTAGAGATACTGGCGTTGGGGGCGAGTGCCGTGGCCCGTGGGCAGTGCTGTTGAGGGGATGATGGGAGGGGCTGGGGTGGGGGGAGTTGGAGTCGATGTAGAGCGTTGACGGGCAGTGAGGGAGGGCGACGGGCAGCGGGCGGCAGAGAGAAAGAAGCCAAGCTCGGGCGGTAACAGTCGGCGGGCTGCGGACTGCGGGCTGCGGGCTGCGGCGGGCTGCGGCGGGCTGCGGGCTGCTGCGGGCTGCGGGCTGCGGGCTGCGGGCTGCGGGCTGCGGGCTGCGGGCTGCGGGCTGCGGGCTGCGGGCTGCGGGCTGCGGGCTGCGGGCTGCGGGCGGCGGGCGGCGGGCGGCGGGCGGCGGGCGGCGGGCGGCGGGCGGCGGGCGGCGGGCGGCGGGCGGCGGGCGGCGGGCGGCGGGCGGCGGGCGGCGGGCGGCGGGCGGCGGGCGGCGGGCGGCGGGCGGCGGGCGGCGGCGGGGTCGAAGTGGGTGGATTGTGGATGGAGGTCTTCGACCTAGCTCAGATTTACACCAGCGCGGGTGAAGGCGCGTTATCGTGGCATTCATCACACGCTATCTGCGTCCGCCTCCGGATGCCTTGAGTGCTACGAAGCTTTTAAGATGGAGATGCCCTACTCACTCAACTGCGTCGCCCTTGCACTGAACTGCATTGCCTAGTCATGAGACATTATGCAATGTTCATTTTGGAACGACTCATGGCACCAATACAAAACAAAATTTGAAGAATTTCCATTAAAGTGGAGGCGTGAAATATAAATGAGTAGAGTAAGTAATTTTATTAGAAAACGTATTGAATAAAGGATTCAAGAATAAAGTGGATTGGATGAACAATACACTACAAATCCACAAACATTGTAAATGAGAGTACCAAATGAAGTTTTCTACACACATTTAAGGAAATTGAAATGTCACTCCTGACACATATCCATCAATATGCCTAAGGTGATACAGCTATCACAATTATCTTTTGACGTCCTGTAATTGACATTCATATGACCAGTAACAGGAGCAAAACGCAGTATAAGTGAAATAATCGAAGAAGAAATGAAGCCCTATACTATTTGTAGCAATTCCCAATACGGATAAAGGCATCTCCCATTCCGCTTGAAATTTGTCTAGACTCTACATTCTGAGTGTTATTCGCATTATTGTAGAATCGTATCCCACACAAACGATAATCACACTCCAATCTGTACAACGCCACGAGCGCATCTATTTGCCATGTCTAAAGCGGTCTCATAGTGTCGTTTACACGTATTGGAGATGAGGCGTTGGGGAAACTGACTGCAATGTGGAAAAGGGAATGCGGATACAAAATTATGTCAAGACATCTCAACGATTCAAGCGTCGTAGTACTCTTGAGTAATCTTTGCTGCGGGAAGGAGCGTTAATCCACGCGCTGAAGGCATCTTTACGACACATTCCCTCGATTATAGCAATTCGGAATTATGTGGGTGTAAGCTGCGATGCTGATGATGCTTTTGCACATAAAGGCGATAGTGAGTTTCGATAGTTAAAATAGTTGTAAAAATAAAGTTAAAGTGTTCTGGAGATCGGGTAGAACGAAGTATGTTAAACTAAAAGTTTCTAGAAAAAATAATATTACTAGAGATCGAAATGTACATTGCTAATTGAACTAGGTAACGGCGAATAGACTAAACAAATTCGAAAAGTACGTAAAAATTGCGACATATCAGGGTTAAATATTCTAAAATAAGAATTGAAAATAAAATGAAAATGATAATGGTAAAAAGCACAATAATCGAAATGGACTCTGGAAAGAGATATCATCAACATTACTTGCTTCAATGCTGAAACTAGAGATGTAGGTAGGTCTGATGAATTTGAGTAAAGAACTAACGCAACGGCATGTCAACCCTGACTTCTAGGCGGAGGGTTTAGAAAATACAAACTTGTTCAGAAAGCTAATCGCTGAGGTAAGTAGGCAGCGAAATGTAATGACGTATTACTGTTATTAACGTTATAAAGAGACATACCCTTATAAAAGAGAAGAATTATATAGAAATAGTTCCTGGTGTTAATGATGGTGATAATGATAATGGCTACGAGATAATCGTGTTTCTTTAATGGCTGCCGGAGTAATGGCAACTGAGGTTAGTATAGGCAGAGGCGCCGGCGGGACGGAAGGGAAGAAGGGCAGCAGGGGAGAGAAGACCACATTAACAGCGCGGCGCGGTTTTTCTCCGCGCGGCGCCGGCAAAAAGACCACACGGTGCGGGTCTGCGGTGGCGGCGGCGGCGGTGGAGGCTAGCGCGAGAAAGATGAGCGCAGGTGGCTCTCCCAAGCGGCCTGGCCTTCGTCACGGCCCCTCCCTCGGGTCGTGGCTACGAAGTTTCGCTCTCTGCATCCCCTCCCCTTACGTCAGCGCTGACCGCCCTGCCGTCGCTTTCGCGCATCCCACTCTTCCGGTCTCTTTGTTCTCTTCTTCTCTCCCGGGTTTCACAGAAGCGGACCGGGTCGTCCTCTGCACTTCCGGTGGCTGCACTGCTCCGACGCTTCTGTCTGCGACGTCTCGCCTTCTGGGCTGGGCAACTTCCTTGCACAGTCCACTAGCTCCTCTTTGTAATGGCAGCTTTAGCCACATTCTGTGTACCACAGCGACGTATTTTACCGTCACCACCAGAGAAGTCAATCATAAATGATCAACATATTTTATTATTGTGTGAGAACGAGAATATATTAAATGATATTGACAATAATTTTACTACATAAATAAACACATATTCGTGCTTTCAATGCCACTTACATGTAAATCCCAATTAAATGTGTTTTTTGACCCAGTGGTAAAAGTCGAAGTGAAAAAGTGCGATATATAATACTGTACACGTTCACAACTCGAAATTTTCCTTTCTCATAGTAGATTTAACTAATTCATTCAGTGAGTATTATGGGCTTTAGCTGTTTCATTGCACTGAAAGTTCACTGAGTTTGACCTTTCCTAACGTCAAATTACAAGCCTCATCAACTACTTTCATTTCATTCGTTTTTCAAACTTTAGCTTGAACCTCATTATTTTCAAGAGGCAGCGGAGAATTCAGATCTACTAGTGACGATTTGATAGAGGTCGTCTATCAAAAGAAGTCTTGAAGAAGCAGAGATATAGGAAATCACTTAGAAGCGTGGGTTTACAAAGACGAACGAATATGATTAATCGTCAAATCTGAATCTATCTTTGGACGGAAATGATCACTGATATCGCATGGAAAAACTTGCGTATCGTGTCATCAGAAAGGGGCAAAGAAAAACATGTTCCATTTCTTTTACCAGTATTCAGTGGGTCTTCACTACAACTTCTATGCTCCATAGTTGTCTTCTCAACTCACAGAGACGCACTTGCCAACACTTCACATTGGAACTTGTTTCGTCGTGCGACTCCCGTCACATCGCATAATTTTCTTCCGTGACACTCCGTACCTCACCCCCAGTTCTCCTTTCTTAGTAAGTTAACTCTGCAACAAGCACCGTTTCCAGCCCTACTCTCCGCCCTCACGCCCCGTGCAACCCGCATCCCCGCGCCCGTCTTCATGGTCCTCCTCCGCACTTGAACCTCTTCTCGATGTTCCCCCCCCTTCAGCCGCCTCCGTTGCCGCCGCCTTTCTTTCGCGCGCGATCCACCACCGTCGCCGCTTCGGTCCTCTTGACCCCGCAGCCGATGGCGCGACTTGGGGGCGGGGGCGGAGACGAAGGGGAAGGCGTCACTTTATCAGCAGAATGTTCTTGCCATTGTCCGGACTTGGCGCCCTGCCAGGGGGCTTCATTATCCTCTCGGGGCGAAGTACCCCACCTGCCCGTCCGCCCGCCCGTCCCCACCCCCTCCTCCTGTTCGTGCCTCGGCAGCCGTGGTGCCTCCCGCCGCCGCCCCGCGCCTGCCATCACGACACCTTGTTTCGACTCCATTACAGCGCCTGCAGGCTTGATGCGTCCCCGGGGCCGGCGGGCGGGCGGGCGGGCGGGCGGGCGGGCGGGCGGGCGGGCGGGCGGGCGGGCGGGCGGGGTTGGTTGGCGGACGTCCGGGTGCTGCCGAACGCCCCCTCTCCCGAACGCGTGAATATGAATGAAGCGATCCCTTATTGGCGACACGCCCCCTCCCAGGTGGGAGCGGGTGCAAAGGTGGTGTTGGCTGTTCGGGGCGTAAGAGGGAGTGACGGAAGGAGAGCGCAGATGGATGAAATGGTTCGGTGATGTACGGTTGAGGCAGTGGGTGTGGTGACAAGGTGCGGACTTCACGACCAGTCAGGATGAGAGCGAGGAAGATCGGATGGAATAGGAGTGGAAAAGGGACGGGCAGCTTGACTGAAGAGGGGAGGGAAGGGAGGAGGAAAGGAACAGTTATTGGGCAAAAGAGAGGAGGAAGAACGGGGAGAAGGAAGACAAGAAATGTATTTTACACCAAGGGGACCATCAGCCAAAATATAAAAGCATTCTTAGATTTGCCAACAACACAATAGTATCAGTATTTTTATAACGACTCATTATTGTTCTTTTTTTACTTGCGACAATACAGAAAGATTCTCAATATAAGAACTTCACTTTTAACACAAACCAGTCCAAATCCTGGGCCTAAAGATAACGTTGAAACTGGACCGCTTAATATTTTATTGTATATTCAGCGTTTAACATATCGAATGATAGTGTGCTATTAAGGGTCGTGATCAGGATTGCCAAATTTGTAAGATGACGTTAGCCTTTAGCGAAGGAGCAGAAGAAGGCGTAGGAAGAAACGCCATGGGGGAAAAGTTTACATAATGAATTATGCGAAAGTGCGAGCGGAAGAGGTACCCGGGGAGAGGCGGCGAGGGGAGGGCAAGCACTCACTCACTGGGCTCGTGGAACGTGAGACTGCAAATATTGGGGCAGACAGAGCGAAAGGGCATCTTTATTGAAAGCGGATGCATTGATGCATCTCCTAAGCACGGGAGGAAGAGTACTGCAAAGATCGAGACCTTAGAGATGAGCCACAATCAATTAATCGGTATCTCGGTTTATACCTACTGAGTGCAATTGCTTTTTGGAGAAAGAACATTACTACTGCGAAACACCAATTTATATTATTTACACACCAGATTTTATAGTATTTTTACGAAAGTAAGTACTAGCATTTATATATACTTGATTTTTGTAAACACTGAACCCACTTGCAAATGTTGAAATGACATGACAGACAACAATAATAAATAACACTATCACTTTACAATCAATAAATAATATAATCTAATGATATTATTTATTGTACTCTCATGTTCTCTTATGTATTGTATGGCACTCAAACGCAGTTTACGTTTAATGCCATTGTATTTAATATGAATTGATAGTGATTCCGCGCGCGTCAACTAACGAGGTCACTAGTCCCGTGAGTGTAGTGCATTCTTTTTCATCGGGAAAGAGCGGTGATCTTCCCCCTCTGGATGGCGAGGTCCGGCGCCTACCTGCCGTCGACTAGAGGGTTTTTTCCCAAACAGGTAACTTCCACCAGCAGGGCACCGTTCTAAGTCCCCCGACCGGTCTCCCGACATGTGTGGTAGTGAAGTGCATGTTAGTGTAAGAGTGTGTAAGGAGGTGAGGATAGGAGAAGGAAGAGGAAGAAAAGATACTGCGCGGAATGTGGCCCATTTGTGAAGGTGCTGCTCTGGCACTTTTCCGGTGTTGATCGGAGAAACCACGGAAAGTTACCGATCAAAGCAGCCGTCATCTAGAATTCTCCTCCAGACAGCGACGGAATTCGACCTAGCTGAAAAGCTAGTGTCAAAAGTCCTGCCGCCGTCGGTTCTTGAACCTAGGATCACCCGGTCAGAGCCACTGCAGTGACATGAATTGATGCACTGAGACATCTCTCCCGGTAATATGAATAGATATTGTTAAAAATTGAATTAGTGTGAAAATGTGCATTGCTGTGAATAGTCGTAACTTATCAGTATCATGCGCGCTTCGGACAGCTCTTACAATAAATAGGATTCATATAATATTTTGTAAAAGGAATCAAACTTAATTTGCACAGAATATAATTCAATGATCACTAAAACAGTCTCCATTCCTTGCCTTTCACTCGAGAGTAAAGAAAGAAGTAAAACAAGTTCAGTAACCACAGATGCATTATCCCCCTTCAAAGGACGCAAAATTGCGAAGACAAGCGAGCAAACGATGTTCCCAAAACCATTACGTCAAATACAAAGTGCTGAGCCGGCAAGACTACCAGGAACGACGAAGCGCCACGGGAAGACCGCAATGCAAAAGCCGAGCCCGCTGTCGAGTTACGATCCATCGAGCGCTTTCTTGAAGGAAACTCGCGCGTATCACTGAAATCTGCAAGGGATACAAGAAGCGAGCCCTCGCAACCAAACGCAAGAGCTTGCATTCCCGAAGTGAAACAACTTGCGCTGCCAAACACAGCGAACGACACCGCCGAGACCTGGGGCGGGGCGAGGGCGCCGGCGGCGGCAACGAAGTGATATCGCGCACGGGTCACCGGCGCGGCGCAGGGACGGGCTATCGCAGCCGCGCGGCGGGAGCACGCACGCGGAAAAAGCGGCTGGGAGGGCTGGGGCGGGGTCACAAGGCAACCGGGCTGTGTCGGTGAGAGGCCCGGGAGGGCGAGCGAAAAGGCGACGGACGGGTAGTGGAGGCGTGATGCGAGTTTAGTTTGGGAGGGTGAGCGTTTGGGGCCGGGAAAGGGTTTCGTGACGAGGGAAGGAGGCGTGGAGAGGTTACACGGGCGAGGTATTGGGGCTTGGTGATACGTCGCGAGAGAGCAGGTTGGAATCGCATAGAAGTTAACGAGCGGGGAACTGGAGGTGAAATATAAGCACTGTAAGGGCCTCGAGAGGGTGAGCATGCGGGTTGAGATGAGCGCAGAGGGACATGCGGAAGACGCGAAGGGACACACAGGGGGCGATGCAGGGAGAGAACGGCCGTAGGGCTGAGCGCAGAAGCAACGACAATGATGGGTTAGATGGACGGGCGCAAGTGTGCTAAAGGGCGCAAGTGGGAGGACAGGCGCACGAAGACGGACGGGGGCAAGTGGGCGGATGGGCGCAGGAGGGCAGAAGAAAGCGAACAGGCGGGCGGGCGCGCGGCTGCAATCAGACTGGTGGGCGGGTGCAAGACAACTAGGCTGCTTCAAGTGAGTGGGCGGGTGCAAGACAACTAGGCTGGTTCAAGTGAGTGGCCGGGTGCAAGACAACTAGGCTGGTTCAGTGAGTGGCCGGGTGCAAGACAACTAGGCTGGTTCAAGTGAGTGGGCGGGTGCAAGACAACTAGGCTGGTTCAAGTGAGTGGGCGGGTGCAAGACAACTAGGCTGGTTCAAGTGAGTGGGCGGGTGCAAGACAACTAGGCTGGTTCAGAGTGAGTGGGCGGGTGCAAGACAACTAGGCTGGTTCAAGTGAGTGGGCGGTGCAAGACAACTAGGCTGGTTCAAGTGAGTGGGCGGGTGCAAGACAACTAGGCTGGTTCAAGTGAGTGGGCGGGTGCAAGACAACTAGGCTGGTTCAAGTGAGTGGGCGGGTGCAAGACAACTAGGCTGGTTCAAGTGAGTGGGCGGGTGCAAGACAACTAGGCTGGTTCGTGAGTGGGCGGGTGCAAGACAACTAGGCTGGTTCAGGTGGGTGGGCGGGTGCAAGACAACTAGGCTGCTTCAAGTGAGTGGGCGGGTGCAAGAGGGGAGGAGCAAGTGGGCAGGCGCAAGTGGTGTTGGGAGGGCGGGCGAGTGCCGCGACGAGCAGCGGCACAGTGGAGTCAGCGCGCACGCTGCGGGTGGCAGAGCCAGGCAACCGGTGCGTCGCCGGCGGCGCGGCGTCAGCGCCCTTCGGTCAATATTTGAACGCTCGGCGTCGCCGGATTTACATGAGATTATCATCGAGCGTCCGCACGGAGGAAGAACAGGGACCGGTGGCGTTTGGGAGGCGAGGGAGAAACAGACACCGTCGATGCTATTGTGCTGTTTGCTTTTTAGTGATTCCGGGCGCGTTAACTAATAAGGTCATTCGTTCCGTAAGTGTAGTGTATGTTTCTTCTGGATGTGGCGGTGTTCTTCCCCCGCTGGATGGCGCGATCCGGCGCCGACGTACCGTCGGATAGCAGAATTTCCCCATCCAGGTATCTCCCATCAGCAGGGCACCGCCCCAGACAGGATAAGATCTAAGCCCCAGGACGCTCACCCAGTAGTGAAGTGCATGTTAGTGTGTGTGTGTGTGTGTGTGTGTGTGTGTGTGTGTGTGTGTGTGTAAGGGGTGAGGATAGGACAAGGAAAAGGTAGGAAAGATAGCGCGCTGACCGTGGCCAGTTTGTTAGGGTACTGCTCCGGCATTCGCCTGGTTTTGATAGGAGAAACCGGCCGAACGGAGAGATCACAGCAGCCGGCCTCTAAAATTGTCCTCCAGACAGCGACTGAATTCAACCTAGCTAGTGTCGAAAATCTCGCCACTGTCGGGACTCGAACCTAGGCACTGCAGTGACATCAGTTGATGCACTGAGCCGTCTTCCGTCGGTGCTATTGGGGGACAGTTGGCAAGTGCAGGTGAAAGAAACAAAGGAAATTTGAGTAGTTGTCGAATTGTTATATAAACAAAGGATCACTTGAAATCGAATAATAAAACGGGAGGATGAGTAAAGACTGAAAATGAAGAAACGGTTACGGAACACAATGAAGGCAATGAAAATAATTGGATTATAAAATTAAAAAAGAAAGGACGAAATATTTGCTTGGAATACATTCAACAGAGCACGTACCTAATGCCGAATTATTGCCGTACGAAGATTAAATGTACTTAAAAAAGCGTAAAAACTAATCGGTGGAGAATGTCGGGTAATTATGATGCTCGTCAATCGCAATATATGAGAAGTGAAGATACTGCGGTGCACAGCGTAGAATAAAAGAGCGTGTGTGCTCACCACCTCGACTCATATCTTACTAAACACTGAAAAAAAGAAGTCTGTTTTGAGCAACGCCTCGGCGAAACCGGACTCCTGAAACGATATTTCGAATCAACGGCGCGAAAGAACAGCAGTAGCGTTTATAGTGGAGAAAACCGTCGGCTCTGAGTGCCGTCATTTCGTTACATTAAACTTTGTTACGTTTGCATTTATATTTAATCGCATTCACTCTCTTACGACATCTTTTCCTACTTAAGTTTATTTCGAAACTGCTAAAATTTCAGTGAATTTTGGAACTTGGGCGAAGAGGATTTTCTTGGACGGAGTGTGGCAAGAGGCGTGGCACGGATGGACCGCCTTCCGGATCCGTCTTGACTTCGACTTTCCTGTACTTCCGCTCGGAGCAACTTTCTCCGTCGTCTTGTTGCCTGAAGTCTTTCCATGGAGGCGCTCGAACTGACATGGCTTTACATATGTATGGAGGGACTGCTGTTATCAAAGCACGGCATTAAAAGTTGAATCTACCAATAACATTTAATTTTACAGGCGACTGCGCTCTCGGCGAGCGTGCCTTGGTCGATGCGCCACGATTCTCGATCGCCCTCGCTGACATCGCTGCAGACGCCATTTTACATATTTGTTTTACATATTTTTCTTATCGTACACTCCAATTGTGTTTGTGTGTATGTATATAATACAATGTAATTTGTTCACGATTTCCAACATTCACTTTAGGCAATACTCATCGGTAATTTCCACATCAACAATACTCAGAACCAAAATACTCATAGCCATCTTCATCACACCAACAGCACCATTGACAACGCTAGCCTGAACAGTGTCGTGGAGTTGCATTTCCGACGGCAGGGGCCACGCCGCCCACAAGCTCCGCTCCACCGCTACCCATTATCCGAGGCTAGGCCTCGCCACTCCTCGCCTCGTACCTCGCTCCCCACCGCACTCCTCGCCACACGACGCCACGCCCAATCTAGCCATCACGCGACCCTCTCCCCGCCTTCCACGCGCCGTCATTTTAAATCCCGCCGCACCTCGTCCTCCTCCACCACACCGCACTACCCCCACCGCACTCCTCGCCACACGACGCCACGCCCAATCTAGCCATCACGCGACCCTCTCCCCGCCTTCCACGCGCCGTCATTTTAAATCCCGCCGCACCTCGTCCTCCTCCACCACACCGCACTACCCCCACCGCACTCCCGCGCACGACGGTGCGCGTTCCGGGAAACGGGGCGGCTTCTATCGCCTCTTCCCAGAACAACGCGGGGAGCGAGACGCGAGACTGCCGCGATCTCTCTGCGCGTTAAGACGAAGTACCGAGAACGGAATAAAAGCTACACAGAACTCCCGTCGTCAACGCTCGTTGTCCTGCCCGATAAGTGCTCTGTTAAGGAACTGTTAAAATATATGTGACAAAAGCTGCAGCTTCATAGCGGGATTGTATTTCAAGAAAGATATTAAAATCCTTTATTTTCGGTTTACACTGTATGAAAAAGTGTTTCAGAAACTAATATCTTGAGTTCTGCACCACTGCGCGAAGGAATGAGGGTTCGCGATTATTATTAAACTGACGGTAGAAAAAGATCAGAAAAGCTCAATACAATGTGAATAGTAAGACTCTGACTCATTCTTTTTATAAATAATAAACAGATATTTTTAACGAGAAGTTTCGTTTATTTTATTGGATTTACTTTTATCACAATATACATTAATTAGATAGTGGCGAAACCAGGATTTTTCTATGGGGTCTATAGTTGTGATGATTAGGTGTCTTGATGTTTTGTTATAAACAATATTTCATTTATGCTGAATCTATGATGTATTGTCTGAGATTTATAAGTATTTATAACAAATTAAACTGAGGTATTGAATGGCTTCATTACTATAGAATATTAATAAAATCTGTTTTAGTAAATATGGCTTCGGGGGAGGGGGTAAAGTTTCTTTGATTACGTCACTGTTCAATTACTTTTGTGCCAAGAAGAGTTTAAATTTTGTCCACTGGTTTCACTTTTTCCGAAAATAATAAAATGTTTTCTTGGCAACACGAATTACAGCCCATTCATTAAAAAGGGAATATATTTAGAGGGACATTTTCCCGTTCATTTTACGAAATCAGCCTACATTTTCCACTCTCTTCACTGATTTCCAAACTGCACATTAACGTCGAAGGTTCTTCATAAAATGCGGAACAGGAGAGGCATCGTTCGTCTTTAAGCTCTTGTTAGAAAACGAACAAGCGCTCTAATTAATATCGGGCGAACGTTGTTGAAGCTTCTTGGGCGTGTACCTATTACGATAAACCTCTTCCGTGGGGCCCGTATTCGGGTCGAGAGACAACGCAGGCCTCTTTGCTCCCTCGAGCGACCCACACTGGGTAGAAACGAGACCAATGCAACGCACGAGGGGAAAGGTCAAACCTGTTACCTGCACCTGTTGTTATGTGAAACGTGAAATTATAGTGTTTATCACAATTGACAAAATGGTCATATCAAAGAGCAAGAAATGTTGAGAAAGAAGTTTATTATGTACGACAAAATTGTAATTTGGGAGAAAGACCTAAATTATTCTACGTTTTATATAAAACTGTAATATTCAACCGACTATTCGCAAATCGTAGAGTAATATGTAACATCAACGTTATGCGAAAGAAAAAATGATTATTTATTTAACTGCATATACTAACAATATAAAAGAGATGAAATTATTTTTAGAGTTCCTCGTCGCGGGTGCAAATGGAGATTTTGCCACAGATGTTAAACAGATTTTACTACAGATGTTAAAGCAAATAGACATTGGAAATATACGTAAAGTAAAAAAAAACAACTTAAAACTGTTAATACTCTATATCGTTTTGTATTAATTTAGACGATACACATTCAAAAGAGAGGCTGGGTTAAACATGTGTGCATAACATTTTAAAACAAATTTTGCATACCTCTAGTGTCATTGTCGCTCACCGTGTGAGGGTCTTCCAACGCCTGATTCTATAATTTCTATTTGACACCTCGCATCTTGTGAAAGGGTAAACTGAGTTGCAACGGTTTCTAATTAATTTATTCCCGATAAATGTTTCTTTGAATATTATACGAACACCAACTCAGTTATAAATATTTTGAAATACTCTATTATTTTTATAATATAAGTTACAATGTCGTTTATCTTCAGTACTAAATTTGAATCAAACCAATTAGAATAAAAAAAATACACACAATGAAGGAAATACATTTTTTTTTACGATTTCTTTACTGTACATATGTACAAATGAGTATATGATTGTCACGTTTTTCTGTATAGTACTAGTGAGAACCCGTCAAAATTTGACGGTGAGATCTGAAATAAATATAAAATACTGTGCCCAGACTAATGTTCACAATATGTTGCATTGTTTGGATCTTCAGGGTATAACGAAGATATCCTGTTATGTGGAGTTCCTAAAATTTTGAACACGTATGGCCCATGACCAGGTGGCAATGCAATATGACCCACATATTGCAATAACACACCAAATGACACAAAAGAAAGAGCACTATTATTCTGATCAATATTATTTCTAAAGTTTTTTGATGTATCATTATCTCCTAAAAACAAATTTGATTACTTCTGGCATATTGCTCGAAGGTAAACTTATTTTCCCATTTAAGCAACATAGAGTAAACTCGTTTGCAGAATTTCTCTCGCATGGGAAGTACAAAGCAGAACAAAACTGACATTTCATAGACAACGACCCAACAGAAAACGAAATGCCTCCAGTTAATGTACGTTTGCGTCTTTTGGGGCGCGTAGCAAGGATTCGGAATTCGACATAACCTGTGAACTTCACTACTTCAGTACAATCGAGCAAAACCCACTGTTCGAATGTTCTCTACAAAATACACCAGAAAAGCAAATACATGCAAACTGTCAACACCACAATGCAATTATTACACTGCAACAATACCTTGACAATTGTAAACAAATCTCAACAATCAAAACAAAACATGAAGCAGCGCCACCATGAAGCAGCGTGTACTCACATCTATCGTTTCATATCATCGATTTTGAGACAGCCACCCTTTGGAAGAAAACAATTGACTATTGACTTATTACTATTAAAGAATGATTTAATTAATTAATTTACACCGTAAATGTTGGTAAATCAACACAAACAATATCTGATAACACATCTAGGATCGCATTCTTTCATTTAAAGGAAAAAATACTACAATCGATTCAGTAGAAGCTCTAAACGAAGCCCGGGCAGTATACACTTATTTTTTAAAATATATAGATTGATTCAGCTTAATTTAACAACTCTGACTTTATTCATATACAACAACGATTACACTTCACAAAACTAATTTAAATATTCGATACTTCCCATAAATAACTAATCGATCAATATTGTTTAAAACCGAAGTTTATGAAAGGTAATTATTTTTATTGTAGATCATTATTCCAGTATCGCGCACTTTATTCTTCTACGGTGAACTAACTTTTGCAAGTTGTGCTTATTCCGTTAGTGTTGAAGCGGAAGCATGAAACTCTAGAAGGCAATATGATACCTGGTTTAAGATTTGTACCGAAATAAGTGTATTCGCCATTTTCTTTCAGTTTTAATTACCATAAATGTTCATGTGGTGTAAAGAAAACAGTTAAAGGGGTGTTTAGAAATAACTGTAGTGTTGGTAAAAACAAACATTCAAAACAAAATACACTGATACAAAATAATAGGTTTTATTGTAAGACAATGCAAGTACGCGTATAAATATTTAGATTTAAAGTAAATAAACATTTAGTTAATGTAAATACTCTTGTATTTTACTCAAAGGGATAGCGATCGGGGAATATAATTTCCCAGATTAAAGTAAACAGTGTGTAAGATACAATACGGCGGCGGCGGCGGTGGTAGTATTGAACTTTTGCTCTGTTATGCGTTTTAGTGAAAACAATTTTACGGGTGAAGGTAATTTAAGATAATAGTCCTGTAAACAGAATATACCAATAATTGACGATGTCAATGAGTTTTCGAAAAAAAAAAAAAAAGAAAAAAAATAGTTGGAACTCGACCAACGCGTTCATTTCGAAGAGTTTGTTTTGAACGAAATCATATATAGTGAGAGGTCGAAGAGAAGTTTGGGATTGGCCGAATTTAAAACATGATTAATTACCAAACTGGATCATACAAAACTTAATATTGGCTTAATTTTATGAGAAATACTTTTTTTCAAATCTTTTAATAACTTTATTTTCTTTCTTTCAGGACGAGAGATGTTGAGAAAAAAATCAGAAATAACACACAATCTCGTGAGCTTAAATTTCATTCCAGGAGTACAATATCATCTCACTGCCTTAAATCCACGCAACTTGTCACTGCATGCATCGTAATATCTTTTCCTTCACGCCACTCCAGAATCCAGAGACAGCTCGTCCAAAACTCCCACTCAACTGCGTTGCCAGCGACGCTATTTCGTCTCGCCCACGGCCACCAATCAATCACTGCGGGGCAAAGACCAGAAACTTATTTCGCGGCTGAGTAAATCTGCTCTCCGCCGGCGCCGCAGCAACTGCCGCGAATTACGTCGTTGATAACGTACACACCGTTGTGTCAACTCCACTCAAGCTAACATCCTTCTATCCAACTATACATCCTTTTTATGAGTATTTTTAACAGCTCCAACTATACATTATTTTTTAATTTATGAGGTATAATGGAATATTTCAGAAACGAAACATCTCATTACATTAACAGATATGAATTAGCGTGACGTTTTCTGAGATTTAATAAAGGTTTGATTTCTGGCTGAAGACTCAACATAACCTTCTCCCGTCTGCTGTTGTCTTTACAAGCAAATGGTTCACATTTTCTTCCAGAAGCTGACGAGACTAGTCACGAAGCTATTACGTTCTTTCGAACATATTATCCCTTTCTGCAGAACTATTTGAACAGCTAGAATCCACATTGAGACAGAGTTAAGAGACGCATCTAGAATTTAAATGCTAAATCAACCATTATATCATGAATGATTCGGCAAGAAGCGTCCTAAGTCCATGCTTATCGTGAACGTCGACGATTCCTAGCAAAAAGGCATCATTAGTCTTGCTCTAATCGTAATCCGGCCAAGGTACCCACAATCTTGAGCACAGCAGCGCTCCATGTCTTCGCCATTGCGTCTCTCCCCCTCCCCGCCAGCTGCGAGGCAGCCGCCTCAAGCACCCTCCACGGAAACAGCTGAGGGCTGAATATTGAAGAGGGCGCGGGGCGCAATGGAGGCAGGGCGGGCGAGAGCACGAGGCGGGGGCGGGGGCGGGGCGCGCAGCGAGCGCGACTCTTGGCGGCGGCGCCAAAGCCAGCAGGCAGAGGGCCCTTGACCGCCCGCCGCGCACCACCCCCCCTTTCCCACCCCCGGGGCCATTGCTGCCTGCCTCTCTATGCGCAGGTCGCAGCCTCTCCCGTTCTTTTCTCGGCCTCTCTTTTCTTCTGCGTTTGTCTCCGGCTTTGTCTCAGGTGGATTTTTTTTCTCTATCTCGCCCTCATCATCTTTATTTCTTTTCTTTGTTCTCCAGTTCTCTTTTTCATCTTTCATTTTCCTTTTTAATTTTCCTTTTTTATTATTTCTTTTTGTGTCCTTTCCATCCATGTGTCTTTCTCTATATCTCCACTTCTGTATCGAAAAGAAAGTGAACTTCCCCCTTACTTTTTCCCCCTTTAGCCTTCGTCTCAGCCTCTCTTGATCTCGGAGCCACGGTTCTCCACTGCACAGTGAAAGTATCAGACAATGTTCATTTTCATGCTTGTCTTCCCTACTGTATTGGCATATAATTCTTCGCACGAACAACCCGCTCTTCACTGGAGTTTTTTTGATTGATTGATTTTGTCGTGTTTCCGGGCGCGCCTTCGGTCAATAGTCCCGTTAGTGTAGTGCATGTTTTCCCCGGAGATGGCTGTGACTTTCCCCCGGATGGCGAGATCCGGCGCCGACCTACCGTGGGCTAGTGGGGTTTCCCCCTAACCAGGACTCTCCCACCAGCGGGGCACCGCCCAGCCGGGACAAGCTCTAAGCTCCCGACCGGTCTCCCGGAATATGTGGTAGTGTAGTGCATGTTAGTGTAAGTGGAGAGGATAGGACAAGGAAGAGGAAGGACAGATCGCGCGCGGTCCGTGGCCCGTTTGTTAGGGTACTGCTCCGGCATTCGCCTGGTGTTGATCGAAAAACCATGGAAAACTAACGATCAGAGCAGCCGGCCGCTAGAATTCTCCTCAGACTGACTGAATTCGACCTAGCCGTAAAGCTAGTGTCGAAAATCCTGTCGCCGTCGCAAAAATTATGAGACGCTCAGTGCAAGTAAGTGCACAACCGTTCTAAAAATAACATGAATAAGAAGTGACTTGTTTTCTTTCTGCTTGGGAGTGGGTAGCGGCTGCACGGGTGACTCGAAATCTCTTGGAAAATATTGGATGTAACATCCGTATACTACTAAGTCTACTGAAATCGTTCACGTAATTATATATTAGCATTTCAATTCCGTGAATGAATGTTGAAATTTATATTCATTCTAATGGTATTTGAGGATGATACATGTGCAAATAAATTAATTTGAAACTTGCGGAAATAAACACGGTTTAATTTTACATTATTACAACAGAACTGAACAAAGTATATTTTGAGGTACAGGTACCCTGCTTTGTTTCCAATTACTCTTGAAATTAACTCTTACCTTTCTCTTTTGTTTTTATACATCAAAGGAGTACAATCTCCTTTCCATCAAAATTGCATGATTAGTATCTTCAAGTTTGGAGACATTTCAAGCGCTCAGCAGCTTCTTATGAAAGTATTAAAATAATAACGAAGTACAATAACTTGAAAATAAGAGACGTACAACATCCCAGATGTTTCTTGAGTTTTACTATTTTCTAGTAATTTACTTCATAAAATATCGGGTAAAACAATAGAATGATACCGGCGGCAGGTGCGGCACATACGTAAAAAAAAGCACAACCCGCCGTTCGTTAAATATGCATGGAACGCACGCGCGAGACAAGGGGTGGGAGGGGCGGCCGAGAGGATGCGTTTTATTAGCGGGGTCGATTAAACGTGCCGCGCCGAAGAGCACCGCGTGGGGCGGCGGCGGTGGCGGTCGCGCCGGCTAACAGGCCGGTAATTGGGGCGCGGCGCCGGGTCGCCGCCGCACAGACACACAAAGGCTGCTCTCAGCACTCCCGCGGGGAGCGCGCGCCGCGCCCTGCCCTGCGGCGCAGACCTTCCTCCCCGCGCTGCCCCGGCCACGCCCCTCCTCGCGTCCTGCCGCTGCCGCCCATGCCACCTCAAGGAGCCGCCCGCACTGCCCGGCTCTCCGTGATGGGGCCCGTGTGCGTAACGGACACTGAGATAGCTCTGATTTCATCACGGATATCGACATCACCACCACCACCACCATCATCGTTAATCCTTGTCTGGATGTTGGCGACCAAGAATTCGAACAACTGAGTTTATGGAAACAAAGAAATGTATCCAATATCCATTATTTATGAGTGCCTTCGGCTGCCCGGGTGACTCCGCGTCGCAGGCTGCGAAGTCAAAGTTTCGACCATCTTGTCGTCGTCTTTCTCAGTGCTGGTCTGTCTTGCCCTGAGGAAGACCAGGACAGGATGGTCGAAACGTCGGCTTCAAAGCTTGCGACGCGGCGCCTCCCGGTCACCAAGGGCACACAGAAGCCTGGCCGCGGAAGCCTACGACTTCATACATTATTTGTGTATATTACATCGTATATTCTGTATAATTATATGCATAATATGTATACATTATAAATGCATTAGTATTCTTTCCCTCCTTATGAAAATCCCGTAGTTTGAACTGTTTTAGACGTTAAGTAAATAAATGGTGAAAAATAATTAAGACGATATGAACCAACATGTGGAAGATTGCCATTGTCTGCCTCGTCCCAAAGGAAGATGAACAATTCCATTCTTTATGCACAATTTGAACTCGCAGAAATGTTTCCCCTGTAGCCGTCCACGCCATTTGCAGTCGGCTAAGAAAGCACTGAAAATGTTAGCGTGTACTCGTGCAATTAATGCTAGTGCATTAGGTTTGCAGTCGATGTAATGTTGCATGATGTGAATGGCTCTGTGTCGGTCGTTACTGGCAAGGATTAGAGGGGTTTTCATTGAAACGAAATTTCGTGAACGGCCCATAAAATTCGTTAGCCGCCACGAATGAGGACGGCTCTTGCCCTCCTCATTCCTTGCTCATGTAATTTTCATGTTGGGTTTCCACTATCACATTTGTACAATAAATGTGGCCTACCATTTTCAATGAAAAAAATTAGATGACACAAAAAGTAAACTTTCGTTTAGTTCACCTCAACATTAGTCCTTCAAGTAAATAATATATTAATATTCTCGAAATTTACATAAATAACGACCAGGATGTTTTCCTGAGGAAGTCAGAGGGGATTAGAGAGGGGATGTAACAGGATACAGAAAATTCATGAACCATACCATCTTTGGCTGCTTTAGTGGCTGTTAGAGCAATTAAATCTCTAAGCCCGTCATATCAATCAATTTGACCCACTACACAATTTTAATGCCCTGAAAAATGAATTGATTAAAACGACTTACCAATCTGACCTGACCATTAATAATTTTCGGTTAATTGGTAAGATGAATATTCGAAATTTTCCAAAATTGAATATTATTGCAATAAGTATCATCAAATACTATATATATAACAAATTTATTTGATAATTAATCATAAAGTCATTTATTGGCTCCACAATTCTACCCCAGTAAATATTTAGGGTCACAAATAGACACAAAATCAACATGAAAACAACACATTTCATCAATATCTAATAATGCTCATATCAAAATTTTTAAATTTTATCCTTTCATTAATAGAAAATCAAAACTCTCAACTGATTCAGGTTTCTTAATTTATGAATCTATCATTTGTACCTCAATAACATATGCTTTTCCTATATCGGGTGACACTGCAGAAACATATTAACGCAAATTTGAAGTTATTCAAAATAACTGCTCATTGGTTTATTCGTAATAACGAAGTTTTAAATGAAATAGCTACAGATTCAATAAGTATGAATATTTCAAAATTATTAAAAAATCGATTTTATTCTTCTCTTCCATCTTGTCCAGTAACTAATAAATTGTATCGGTCGCATGTGTCTTTAACCCCTGTTATCATGCAACCCTGCAGGTTTGTTAAGTGTACTTGTTACTATCTGTATGTTAAGAAATTTAACATCCTTAGCAACGGGTTTTAATATCCTTAGCTATGTAAACAACGATCGATTCATTGCAAGTCAAATGTTTGTTAAGAAAAAACATGGCGATGTACAAAACAAATCAGATTCAAACAATTCAGAAGTAATTCAGATTGGTTTGGGGGATAATTATGCTTAATTGTAATATTAATAATAGTACAATTAGAAAAATATATTAGGTAAATTAACCTCCTTTTCCTCACATCCCACCACATGGAACTACACTGGTAATCATATATACTGACGATGTGAATATGTCGTCACTGGAATTCAACGCGCCAATTTCCTAACCGAACGTCGTTTCTTTAGGTTCAGGAGAATTATTAGCATCCATCTTTCTCGAACCACTGTATACGAATGTTGTTTATATAGATATATGGCAAGCAACACTCCACAATACCGTACTTACGTGCTGCAGCAACATAATTCATGTTTTCTATCGCAGTAATTAATTTTCACATAATTTGTGAGATTTAATGGTGATCGATAAAATGCTGAACATTCTACGAAATGTTACAGTGTTATTACTGGCTCGTTCAAATTAAAAATTTCGGCTCTGTTACACTCCGCCTCGATTCTCAACTTTTGGCCTCGGCAGTAATAACACTCATAACATTACTATTGCTCTACCACACTCAAAAACTTTCCACTGCGCATGCCTGAACGTGGCCTCTCCCTCCAAAGCTCCTATTATTTCCCCGCCTGCCTGCGCTCTTTGTCACAACACAGCTCTCCCTCTGTCTTTCTCTCGTGGGTCGCGCGGTAATTCAACACTGCGAGTTTGGTGATAACAAACTGATGAGTGAGAAGGATCAGACGAAAGGCAGCTTTCGTGTTTCTACAGTAGGGGTTGTCCAAACGACCAACAGAAAATAAGCAGTGTCTTGAAGAAAGAGTTTCGGTCTCCAGTCCCTGTTTGACCGTGGCTAGTGAGCAGTGACAGTGCGCTTTACACAGAAGCTGCTGTTATTCACAAAAACCCAATTATTACAAATAATTCAAAGTATATCCACTGAAAAACGATAGGTCGTTGATCAAATTATCATTGAACATGGCCACATTCCTCTCCGTCTTCCACCGTACCATCCAGATCTAAATCCAATAGAACTTGTTTGGGGATTTATAAAAGGCCGCGAAGCAGCAGAAACTATTGGTGCATCCTTAAAAGAAAAGGAAACGTTTTCAGAGAAGCGTTTGCACAATACGGTGCTGCACAATGGAAGAAATCCTGCGAGCATGTGTAGGGAATAGGGGCGACATTATAATTCAGATAATGTGATGGACCAACACATCTATGAATCAGTCATTTCTTTGGACACTCCTTGGAGTACGAATTCTTCTTCTGTGGACGGGGCAGCGATGACGAGTGGCAGTCAGCGCGATCGCTGCGTCTCGCAGTCGCCTCTCCTTCTCGCCTACGCGCTTCCTTATCGCCGAGAGGGGAAATTTCAGATGGCGCATTGTGGGGGCAGCCTCGGAGACTTTACCAAAGGTACGTCCGCCATGATGGTTTTTTTGCGAGCGGTTCAGCTTAGCTATGTTAATAGCTATAAATTTGGCAAATCATGTAATAATTTTTTCCCCAATTAACACTGTATATTCAAACTAAATCTTTAAACCTCCTTAATTAGTATTATGAAATGAAACTAAAAAAAAGATTAAATTATCATAAGTTATTATTTGTAAATAATTTATTATGTAGGACTCTTCCTGAGTAATCTTAGGAATTGTTTTTCAATGTTATTTGTTCTAGTTAACTGAATTGTGAAAATATTGAAATTGTACACGTCCTTGAAAGACCTTTGTATGTCGAACAAGTAGAATAAATAATATTAAAAAAATATTCACTTGAGTTAGTACATACATATGTAAGCCTGTGGGTAATCAGGCTTGCCTAGGTTGACAATCATGTCTGGCTTGCCCTGTCGCTTGTCGACACGCGCGTGAAGGCAGTTCCTAACAAGACTCCGCGCTGAAAGCATTGATGGCATTGATGTATACAAAGGCTATCGGCATTGTATTGATTCAGGTCGGTTTTAATCTTTAGTTTTAAGTTTATTTGTTTATCATTGTATTTCTGTTAATCTGTACATATTATTTATATTACAGCTGTTTGTTGCATCATTACGTGTCGCCTCTTACCTGACTCCGCTGCCTTGAACTCTTAAATTTGTGGCTTACAAATCAATACAATGGGGAGGAAGGCAAAGTTTTTTTTATTGTGTTTCGGAGGCCGGTGCAGATACGAAAAGCACGGTAGTTAAAGTGAAAAGAATTCAGCTGCTTGGTCAAGAGGAATGTTTTTTGTTTCCAGCAGATAAGCAGACAAGTGCTCAGCATGAAACTCTTTTTGAAAATCCAATCGTTAAAAATGTTGTTAAAACTTTGAAGGTTCGCTATAAATTTCGTAATGTGGTGCTGACCTTATCTGAAGACCTTGAGAAAATTTACTTGGATACAGAAGGCAACGTAGTGTTGTATGACGAATACCTGGAAGTGATTACTACAGAGCAAGAGCCGAGTGCAAATGAACAGTCAACAATTACATTGGAAAGAAAAACGAGTTCTTTGATAAAGGATATAGTGATTGAAAAGTTCGACACTGAAGATACAAATGCGAGTGTTTGGATTAAGTTATTTGTGCAGGAGTGTGACAGTGGGGATAGCCCAAAATAAATACGCTGAAGTATTACGATTGTTTTTAGAGAAATCCGCGTTAGATTGGTATAATGTATTTGTAAAGCATAATTCCTTGTCAAATTGGGAGGCATGGAATAGTGCCTTTATTGACACCTAGTTAAGTTTATTTGTTTATCATTGTATTTCTGTTAATCGTACATATTATTTATATTACAGCTGTTTGTTGCATCATTACGTGTCGTTTCTTACCCTGACTCCGCTCCCTTGAACTCTTAAATTTGTGGCTTACACATATTTGCTGACATCAGGTACAAACTTCGCTGATTGACTTGGTGCTTGGTTGTAACAGAGCGAATGCATATTTTTCCGGTACGGATTACGCGACCGCACTCGCATCTACCCCTCCTCTTCCTCCTCCATTGCGCGCCCGCATAAATAATTCAACGCGCGCTCGTCTCCGAACATCTTCACGCGAGCACCTAATGGATTCTTGCGCATTCACGGGTTTCCAGGAATAAGTTGATCACTTTGTGCTCTTCGGCGACGTTTATTTTCATTCTCGATCCTCTTTCAATTTGACCGTTAAACATACGTACTTCGTAATCGATTTATGGGAATATAAATACTAATGTAGCATTTCATTTAATATTTATTTAGTGAAATGTATTAATATTTATTGTACGAAAATCAATTATCACTACTTGATTACACTGTAATATAAATTCTTTCTGTATCTTGAGAGAATTATATCATAAAGATTTTTTTTAAAAAAAAAAAAAGGTATTAAATTTTTAGAGGAAAAAATTTTTTCCAATTCCAAAAAAAAAAAAAAAAATTTTTTTATAATTAAAATTAATTTTTAAAATGAACAACATTTTCAATAATGAAAACCTTTCACGATAAAAAACTACATAAAACTATGCATATAACAAGTCTTTAATAATCTTTCTTGATTTCAATAGTACACTACACGAAGATACAAGAAATGACTTATTGCTGGAGTAAAACTGTGTGCCGCAGAAAATGTTTCAACGAGTGTGATGTGAAAGTGAGTCTTAAGATTTGCGTGAAGATCACGAGAAAAATAAAGTAGTACAGACAATTGATAAAATCTACTTAGCTTGCAGATGCAATTTAACTTTATTGCCATGCTAGTAATTGCTTTGGCATTCTTTTAACCTTGTTTAAAAGTCAGTTTTATCTCATTTATTAATAATATTACCGCTGGGTTTTTCTAATATATTGTTGTTTATTTGCCTTCCTTTTCGTTAGAAAATGTAATGACTTTCAAAATACATTTGCCAGCTATTACAAGAATTCTCATGCCGAGAAGAAATTCAGGCAACTACATGAAGTTAATTATCTTCTGGATCTTTTAATTTACTATGTTTACTTTACTCTAGGTGAAGGTACTGCATTTTTAAAGCGTATTAAAGATAAATGAGCAGGTTTTAATCTGCGTTTTTTAATATATAAAGTTTAAAGATCAATTTCTTGAAAGCTATTTGGTTTTCAAGCTCACTGACGACAAAACTGTGTTTATATTAAAGACATTTCATAAGAGAACTAGTGCTGGTTTTAATTAGAATTTTTATAAAACAAAACGAATTTATTAATTTTAAAAACTACAAAGCATTATTGCGGAAGTTAAGATATAATGAGAGAAAAATAAATAAAAATACGCAAAAACTAAGTACATGCAATTCTGGTAATGGAGAAAATTTCTAGAACAACCACACTGAATGGAAAACTATGAATTGTTTCGTGATATACATTTCGCTCATACATGTCACATGTAAATATTAATGATGAATTTAAAAATGAAAATGAAATATTAATTTGAAAAAAAAACACTTAATTTTTTAAGGCAATTTGCAAAATAGAATATGCCTGTATAGTTTAGTCTGTATAAAAAAAAGTGAAATAAAATAATGATTGAAAAATATTGTCCGGAAAACACGTTTCGAATGTTGCTGTGCCGACGCCGGAAATGGGTTTCGGGGCGGATCTGCCTCTGACGGGACTGCCAGTGCAGACACAGCGTGTATCAAATCGCGAGGCTGAAGCAGGAGCGACAAGCATGACGTCTGCGGCAAATATTAGCACAGCGCGGTGGGACGAATACAAATGAACCCTCCGCGCGGAGCTGAGGCGGAGGAACGGGAGGGGCAAAGACAGGGGCGCTCGCATTGAATAGAACGGCGACTTGGGAAGGGCGAAGCCACGGAACTTGCAGGATTCACTGGATGACAGTTGGCGTGCGTCCTGAAACATTCGTGGTTTTGCGGTCTGAGGGACTGGGAGATAGTTCGAGGATTCGACCATTTAGAGGTGAGGTAGGAAGAGTAAATGTGTTGTACACATTATCTACACACTTAAAAATGTATATAAAAAAGTTGAGAAATAACCTTGTTTCAGAATCAGACTTTCATAGATCACAATAGAAATAAATAATATTGAAAAGATTATTTAGAACGTTTCCTTACAATCCGACAATATATCGTTTGTAAATTTGCTAATGCCAATATATAAAAATTGTAACAAAACTTATTGGAGTGTAATAGTTATTCAATGTGAAGTAGAAAATATTTCTGCCATGATAGTGTGTTTTTTTACTTCTTGTAACTCTAGTAATAACGAAGATTCAACGATACTAACTACTTCCTTTTACTATTCTTTAAAAAGTCAGATAATGCTATTAACAATGCCGTTGTAAGTAAAGCAGATGCGTAATGTCCAAGTCAAGACATTCAATGACAGACTATGCTATTGAAAGATTAATAAATGATATGAGTGTTTCTAAGTAATGATTCTAAATCATAAATTGTAACATACTTATTAAATATAACGAACCTATAGCAATTACAATACCGTAAATCATTAATCACAAGTTACATAATACATTATGCTTGTATTCCATTGAGAAAAGATTAATCTGCGTTCAAAATATTGGGTATTTTGGGTGCACAAGTTCTAGGAACTTATTTTAAATTATTAATTAGTAAATTATATTCATTTCCTAATTCTATCACCTCAGAACTTCGTGACAAATCTCTGCGAATCAACAACAACCTTCACAAGAAATAATCTACGATCCTCACAAAGTCGAGAGCCAACAGTATCTCACGTATTTCCACTACTTGCTCCAGCTGCTACCAAAACCAACTCGTTATTTCAATACAGTCACCATTTCGCATCTTCCCTTATGGAATTCTTACGGCTCATGGCCAGTTTAAAGTTATTAATTACATTTTTGACTCGTGTTTTCATGAGTTTGCTACCCTAAATGGCAATGTATAAAGGCCTGATACTGTTCTTTAATTTGTAACTTATTGATTTCACTTTTTGGACACATTTGATCTGACTAAAATGATTCCTTTTCACTTTCGGCCTCAGGACTTTGTCTGTATCCTAATTATATCCTCGAGATTTTGACAATTGCTCACTTGTTATTCATTTACTATTCTTTTGCTGATCTATTCGTGTGTTTCAGCGTGTATCAACAATTTCGTCACAACTGACCAACAAACTACATACATATTTAGAAATATGAACCCGAAATGTTGAAAAGAGACCAGAAACCCCGATTGAGCTGAAAAAAATATTAATAGCAAGCAAATAAAGCTATTTGCTTAAAATTTCCACCATGATTTTCAATATCATAAATCATGATGAAAAAGTTGATATTGCAAGCTGAAAATTTAAAATTCTGTTCTTTATACTGCTTTCTTTTATGGCCGTCTCTATCGTTACGTAAACCAATACCAAACACTGTTATCTAATGCCGCACTTCTAAATCAATTCCCAAATTAAAAGACCACGGAAGGAACCAGTTCCGCAAAGGAAACTGCTCCCTAAAACATTACAATCGCCTCAGTTGCACTCCCTCGAAGTCACGCCTGGCGCACCACGCAAGCCTCGGGACCATTCTTCCACTCCTTCATCGCGGCCGCTGGCAGCCCGCACATGCCGCAGCCGCATTCCGCCGGCACGCGGCCCAAGTCGGCGCCTCGGCCGCGGAAACAAATAGGGCAGCGGCCTCTCGCCCGACGATGAATTATTCATTTCCATTATCGCGCGCGGACCCCAGTAAAACTTCATCACCGGCGCGGCCGCCGCCCCGGACTTTGCGGCGCGGGTCCATCACCAGCCGGACGTCCGGCGCCCGCGCCACGCCCCCTCGCCCAACGCCCACAGGTGAGCGCGCACATACACACGCCCTCTCTCTCTCCTAGGACATGTAGGGGGGTAGAAGGTGATCGCGTTTTACCAATGAACACGTTGCGGCGGGGAATCGGATATATCGAAATCACACACGAGACATTTGTCCCTCATTGGCAGGCAACCACGTCGTGCACTGGTGTTCTGAAGATATAGTTCTGATGCAGTAAAGTATAATTCGTGTACCTGCTGAATACTGCAAGAAGAATTGCCTTCTAATCAGTACCTTCAAAGGAGAAAATTGCACGAGAGGTCCGAACAGGCAACACTTCTTTGTAGAAGTGTGCAAGAGTGTAGTGTTGCTCACTTCTTCCAGTCATCTTTGCCTGCACAAGATCAATGTAACCTAGGCACTTATTCTGTTACAGCCGTGGAACAGATAGCACAAACGAATTTTGTTACTCAATTAACTCCCACGAGATGGGTACAGCGCCTGATGACGCGAAATGGTAACCTACACAGCTAACATAATTACGGAACATAGATGAATTTAGAAATGAAGCTTTCAACTCTAATTGATAAAAAAGCCACTGCACAAGTGTGGAAACATCGTAAGAAAACGATAATATGAATTAGAAGGATTGCTATTTATGAAAGTCATTCATTAAACGGATCACTACCTGAGCGCCGATCACCTTTCGAAATGTTTTTCTACGTAGAGAAATGAGGAATATTACTGTGATTTTCGGACATTTCTCACCATAAATGTTGAAAACAGAGATGAGAAAACAGAGACCCGGAAAAGAAAGAAGAAAAGAGCCTCATATTAATCGACTTTGTTGAAACTACCTTCCAAATTTAAAAACATTTCCCCTGTTAGACACACTTTTTCAAAATCACAGAAAAAATGCTTCTAGAGCTTTTGGCACCATTTCGAAGCACTATGCGCCGTCCATCCCCGACAGAACATTGAACAACATTCTTGCAGGGCGATAGATTTGTACTCTAGAGGTTTACGGTGCTGGTTTGTTATGTCTCGGAAATAACTTGGCAGTAAATGCAGAGAGGTAAAAGGTGGCTGGCTTGCACGAGAGAATATATATGGCTGTTCTATTTTCATGAAGCGATTATCGTGAAATCTCATGAATGTGGCCTAACAGTTTAGTACACATCCACCCCACTTCTAACACGAAGCAGCGATGCTATACAGGTCATGAACATTTTTCCGTGACAAATAGCATACCGAAATTATATTTCATTTATTCTCTTTACTTTTCGTGCTACTATTCGACGATCAGAATGAAAGTAGAGGTAACTGTTTAATGCATTGCCTGATTAACATGGACTAGTCTACAAATCCTTCCGGTTTTCCCTAAACTGAAAACATTGCATTAACACACATTCATAGAAAGAATAACCAATTAAGTTCACTGAGAATTTAATTGTATTTATTTTCTGAGACATCGATATACATACTACATGATTAATAGTTTAATTTACTTCATTATGCAGTTTTTGCTAACATTATTAGTCTCACACAAATGATACTTTTATAGATAATGCGAACATTAAACAAGTAACAATACACAAATGTACGCTAGATACGGTAATGCAGCATTGTGAAGTCATTCACCTTCTCTTAGGCTTCTAGTCACAACTAACCATCAAATTCACGATTAAAATCAAATCAATACAAATATCCTGTTCTATATTCATAAATCCCAGCCTTAATGGTATGTGGAATGACACCAATCACAGAATGCGGTAAACATTATTTTTCCTACTGAATAGCGCTATTTGTTTTGCTGACGCACCTGACAATTTATTTTTACGCAACGAATAACACATTAACAAAGTTCTCGATAGGCAAAAAAACTTGCTAGCCGCATGAAGATTTCATAACAACATTCAGTTCATGCATTCATTCATTCAGTTAATGCATTTTTCCGAGAAATATTTCAATTCCAAACTTTTCACAAAATCGCAAACCACACAGAAAAATTAATGAAAAAGGAGGAACTATTTTTAATCATTTAAAAATAAACGCAGCTGAATCTCGGAAGGACTGCATATCGGGCTCAACGCGAGAAAGAGATCGCGCGTTGCCGGGAACCCCGGGGTCCCGCAATGCTGCACTTGTTCGGAGTTGGCTCTGCCTCTGAGTTGTCCGCCCCCACAGTTGAGGGGGGGGGGGCGCACGGGAGGGCGCATCCACAAGGCGCCGCCTCTTTGCCTTTCATTCGCGCTTCGCCGCAGAGAACGCAATAATTGCACCCGACGTTCGCGGCGAAAGAGAGACGGGCAGCGGTGATTGCGAGAACGGAATGTTGTGGTGGACGAACATGCGGTACGCGAAATGAGATGAAATAAACGATGAGGAGGGAGGAGGCAAGTAATGCCAAAGACAGTTGTTACGATAGTGTACACTTGCGTACACGTAAGTGTAACGCAAGGTAAAACACAAGCTTAAAAGTATCTCATGAACATTAGAGAAGAAATCCCAGAATATATATCCTCTAATATAAGAAAGTATATTATTAGCTGAAGAATGGAATCACATGAAGTAAGAATGGCATAAACATTACAGAATAAATTATTCTCAAATAGTGATATACAGTAATTATGATAGTCAGTAGTTATGCGAGATATTTCAATATCAATGACAATTTTCACATTAAACACACGAAGGGAAACCTGTGAGAGATGACATCTAAACTAGGAAGAAAGAATTTTTGGAGGCTCAAACTATAGAGTTTTGTAATATAAAATAGAGAGAAATCTTACTACAACTGTGAAGCTTACAACGAATTTAAAAAAAAAATCATCTTCACTGCAAATCAACAATCGAAACACGTTTGTTCACGTTAGTTGCAAACGAAAAGTTAAGAATCACCAATAATACATTTTCAAGTTCTTTATCGATGTTATAGTATCGGTCGATGCCAAGAGTATTGTCTAGCATTGTACTATCCGAATTTTGATGCCACACCAAAAATAGATGGGATCTCAAGTATATAAACATAACTGAGAACGATATCCATGAAATTAAACAATACTAACTAATGATACAGCGCATATTTGCTGGAGAGAAACAAGAACAAAAGTACCGGACGTACGCTGCTAGGACATTATTCTCTGTACCGCAACGATGGACTTTCTGAGAGGCGCGCAAGACAGTGAGTGTTCCGGGACAGGTCGCGAGTGGGATAGCAGCGGAGGCGAGGGTGTCGTTACGAGGCGAAGCGAGTAAACAGCGCCCGGCGCGGCGCGGCGCGGCGCCGCGCTCCGTCGCGCAAGTGGGGCGCCCGACGTGACCGGGGCTCGACCCTGAGACCGTCGTGTCAAGCGGTGATATGCGAGCGTCCGCTTTGTGCAGGTTCCTACTCATCGCCACAGCGGTCTCCACTGTTGCCGCCACCATTACTTGCATTAGTGCCTTCTCCACTGCTGGCTTCTGCTTCTCTTCCTCATCTTATCCTTTTCCTTTTCTCCTCCTCACACATTCTCTATCTTGGCTTTCCTTCCTCTATTTCCTCTGCCTACTATCCTCCTCCTCTAACACATCTTTGATATGCACATTTTGCACGATATGCACGTCCTTCCACGACCTTTTGAATATTTAATAAAATTAGTTTGTGTTTAATTCGTTAGAGACTGAAGTTCAGGGGGAAATACACTAGCTTTGTTTCAGACATGCTTGTAAATAATAGGAAGGTTAAATTTCAAAATTGGCTTCTTTGAGACAAGGTTGAAGTGCTATTTAGATACGAATACCTGCTACTCTCCCTAAAAAAGGTCAGAAGAAGAAGCAACAACACACAATTAACCGAACCCTTTACATAATATTCCAATTAAAGTTTGAGTCGATTTTCTTTAAATATTTTTCCTACGCCAACACACACCCTTCCTTAAAATAAAATTTTATTTATATTATTTTTTTATTTATACAGGCATGTTTACTTTTATTGGAAGAATACTTCCGCCGCTTAATGGGTTCAGAAGATTTTCGATGGTTGAAGGAGACTCTTGATTCTTCAGATTCCGGAAAGGAGTCAGTGTTTTTTAATAGTTTTCGACTACGAGAAGCCCTTTCAATTGACTGGCGACGGAGCTAAAATGAGTTTAAAGTTGGCCTGACTGCAGTAGGCGCAGTCTTTTCCAGAAACTTGAGCAATATACTACATTGAAGCAAACGATTCAAACTTATCTCATCGTGACTTCTCACAATATGGATACTCACGAAATCAGGGGCACCTTTGATCAGTTCCTCTTACGCACAAGTCCAGGAACTGAAGACCTGTGCGCTCACACATACACACACACAGACACACACACACACACACACACAGAATCATACCACATTCTCCAAACTCAAACCAGACACCACACACAATACGAAACGACGCGGATGGCTTAACAATTCGCCTCGGAACAGTTCCATCCTCGCAAGCCCTTCGCAGAGCCGCGCACCCTGCCCATTCCTCTCCGCTCTGCGTAAGCTGTAGTTCCACGGAATACCCGCCCGCCGCCCGCCTGCCCTTGCCTGGCCGTGGGCGGTCTCGCTGGCCCTGGCAAACGTTCAAATCCGCACCCGGCGAGTAACGATCGCAGCTGCGCGAACAGATGACACAAAGCGCTTCGGCATTTTGGAAGGACGAATGGGTAGGAACCGCGGGCGTCCGCTGCAGAGAAACGATAATGTGCTTTGGAATTTTGTGTGTTACACAGGAAGAAATATTAATTAATATTTAAAAGCTGACAAATGGACACCTATTGCGATTTCTACTATTCATTAAAAATAGTGCGCGAAACGTATTATTCTGTTTGAAATGTGTAATCTCTCAAAGAACTCTAGGAGACTGATTCAATGTGAGAGTACTGACTGTTCGCTGTTTTATGTAGCTCTTCTAGTTACCTATGTATAATCCTGTGGCGATGCAAAAGCAAATATGCATCTGCACTGATTATCATTCGTTCATTTCTAATTTATAATTTAAAAACATTAGAATACAACATTTAAATATTTCAAAATTTCATTTTTTACGGTTTTTAAAAACCATTTCATTTTTGAGAATAGCTGGTGTGAAGAAAACCGTATAATAGTATTTAACACTTTAAAATTGTTCTCTACCATTCCTTTTTAATGTACCTCTAGAAATATTTGTCTATTTTTAATTACGGTATTTAGGTAGCAAATCATCAGGGGCACGGATTATTGCTTAATAAGAAAAAATGTTGAAGTATTATGCCTTAATTTATTTTTTTAATATCTAAACATTACTTGAATAGTTTGATTTACTGTAAGGGGCGAACTTATGATAAGAATTGATCCTATGAGTTACAGGAATGTTTGTTTAACATTTCGAAAAAAATTTATATAAAAAAAAATTTAAAAAAATTAATTGACATGTTTGAAATGTAAAAATAATTGCCAAAATGTGATTGAAATGCCGAGTAGCATTCTATCTGACTTTAAAAAATCGGATCTTCATGCGGTTTTAGTCGGAAGCAGCGCTAACCTGCAAAGTTCGAAAAAACAGAAAATAATATTTTGTAGAATAAGCTTAGGGAAAATCGTTTTAGGCAGGCTCCATTAGTTGATGTGAAAGATACTGGCATCTACAAAGCCGATGATTAGTGTTATTTGGCTTGTCAATGCTTACTATAACAGGCTCAAGTCAGATCGATTCACTTTTAATAGGGTGTTTGCGCAGACCGATTTGGCTTTAAGACAGCCGAAACAAACATGGTCAGTGGTGACCCGAAGCCGATATAGCGCTGCGGAGACCAAATTCGCTGCCTAAATAAACGGCTTCGAATTTAGATTGGGAATGTAGACTAATCCCTTTATGTCTGGTGAATATCGATGTTCCGAATTTGGCCTAATGCTATAAGTTTACGGTTGAGACCCGAAGACCAAACACTACATTGTTCTAAACATGGGACAGCTGGGGCGGTTTTGAAATAATAGCGTCTATATTCAACATTTCAGATGGTATTGATTTTGTAATAAATTACTTCTTTAAGAACAACATACTATTTAATTTTTTTGAACTTGTCAATGTCTAATAAAACAAATAATATATAATATTCGTAATAAAATAAGAAATTAAATTTTGACAATATAATCATTACAGAGAAATTGTTAATGATATTTTATATATCAATGAATTTATACTACGTTTCATTTCCTTTTTTGACAAACAACAAGCAATTCTGTAATTTTAATTTATGTTTAACTCTAGTCATAAAATTGTTGAATTACCACTGAATTGAATTCAACTGAATATTATTTCTGTTTAAATTTCTTCCGACGAAAGCTATGTTTTAATCATCTTTCCGAAAGCATACTTCAAAATAATTCTGCCTCCCAATACGTGAAATGGTATTTGTATACATGAGTTCCGTTATGAAACACGCATTGCACTGCCAATAATAACTTCATACCCTCACAACGTACACACTCCTCTCTCTCCTCTCTCTCTCTCTCTCTCTCTCTCTCTCTCTCTCTCTCTCTCTCTCTCACTCACTCACTCACTCACACACACACACACACACACACACACACACAGAGTGTGTAAAAGAATGATGAACAGTGCTTTGTTGCACGCACAAAGCACTATTCGTCATTCTTCTTCCTCGCGCATCTCCGCTCAACTTCACAACCGCGCTCACCGACGCGCGCTGGGCTCCCCACCGCAGTGGCCTGTATACGCGGCGTGGCCGTCCACGGTGTCCGCCAGTGTCGAGCCCGGGCTGTCGCCGTTCAATTCTCTCGGCCGCCAGCCGAAATCACCACTTCCTGCCGCCCCACCCCGCCCTCCGCCTTCATTTGAGCACCCGGACGAGCCCCGCCGTCGTAGCGGCACCCCTTTCTTTCCCGGCGGCGCCATCGCCCTGCTGCCCACGCAGCGAGCGAGGAAACACGTCCGGAGACGCTTCTCTTTGTTTTTTCTTTGCCATAAAGTCGCCCACAACGAGCCTAAGCGACTGGCCACGGCAGATCCTTTTGACCGTTGGCCGTGATAACGGGACGGTTGGCCAGACCGCGGAGAATAAATTGGGAGAATTTGTGGTGTTTGAGAGATCATTTACAAAGTCCTTTCTATAGGATTTCATTTGGAGATCTTGTTCGAAAAAAAGCGAGTAAATGCAACCTTTGCTCTAAAAGTTGTCATACCAGAAATTTTACACTTTACGTGCTTTTAAGACCGATTGCTGTATGCGCATGACACTCGGGATCTTGGCAGTTTTTCATAATGTTTGAATCGGCAGCGGTGACTTAGTGCATCAACTGATGTCACTGCAGTGCCTCTGACCCGGAGGTCCTAGGTTCGAGTCCCGACGGAGGTAGGATTTTCGACACTAGCCTTTCAGCTAGGTCGAATTCGGTCACTGTCTGGAAGATAATTCTAGCGGCCGACTGCTCTGATCAGTAGATTTCCGTGGTTTATCCGATCAACATCAAGCGAATGCCGGAGCAGTACCCTAACAAACGGGCCACGGACCGCGCGCTATCTTTCCTACTTCTTCCTTGTTCTATCCTCACCCCTTACACACACACACACACACACACTCACACACGCGCACACACACACACACTTACACAAACATGCACTACAATACCACACATGCCGGGAGATCGGTCGGGGACTTCGTTCCGGCTGGGGCGGTGCCCCGCTGGTGGGAGATATCTGGTTGGAGAAAACCCCGCTAGTCGACGGTAGGTCAGCGCCGGATCTCGCCATCCAGAGAGGGAGGATCATCACCACTTCCCGATGCACCTACACTTACGGGAGTAATTGCCCTAGTAGTTGACGCGCCCGGAATCACTAACAATCAATTAATCATTCAATCTTAGTAATTAACATTAATGTTTATCGTAAAAACGAGGTTCTTGGTATTCTTTCCCATTTATTCTTGGAAATCAGTGCGATAAAATTAAGAACACTATTTGTAATAATTTGCGTGAAAACATACACGGTGAAAATATACTGAGCCTGACAACTCATAACAAACATTACCTGGTGACCTGACATTCACGATAGTTATTTACTCTTCGTATCTTAAATCAGACCCTTGTCGTTCATTCGAACACTGACTATATCTGTCTACAAAATAAATCAACTCCTAGAGTTCCCCGATGTATCGTTTAACGTCGCCACAAACCTGTCGTACGGTTAGCTCCGATAATTTAAGGGCTATTCTCGTATTAGAAAAAAAATACATCCATCACGCCTCCGACGGGATCTCGCAACCGTCGCTCGAGGGGAAAGAGTGAAGCCAGTTCACCCCTCACGCCTCAGCACATCCCCCGCACTCCGGTCGCCTGCTTTCGCCCGCCCCCTGCTCCCTTCACCCCCTTCGCAGCTCGCGGCAGCGCCGACGTTCCATCAAATTAATCGCCGTCTTTCCTAAGAGGCCCCGAGGAAGACAACAAACGCGGAACCCGGCTCACGGTCGCACCCTCGCGCTACCTCCCACGCGCGTCTCCATTCCAACGTTCGTCCTCTGCAACCGGGTCCATTCCTTTCCTGGTGAACGGCGTCTTTGTCACCGCCCGCGCCGTCACTACCATCACAGCTACAATCATCACTGCTTCCATCAGTTGTGATAATCACAACTTCCATCACCGCCGCCACCACCACAGCTACACCACTTCCACCATTATCATCACCGCTACCACGATTAACATCAGCACTATCACCTCTCCGATAAAAAGACACTATCATCACAGCTATCACTTCTATCACCATACCACTACTACCGCTATCGTCACTCTCATCATCGTCACCTTACCATAACCAAATGTACTATCACCGCAGCCATCACCACAGCTACTACCACCATTCCCACCAGAACCATCTCTATAGCTGTTTCTGTCCCTTCTCTCGTCTCATCTACCTCCAGGCTCTTCGCGAATCGCCTGTCGGGCCGTTCTTGTCCGCGGAAGGTGGACAGCGGGGCGAAAGTGCTGTCCCACAAGATGGATAGCGTGGCCTACCGCCGCAGCCTTGTCGGCTTGCCACAGGAGGATGAGTTGGTGGGAAAACGGGACACAACGGGCGGTCAGATGGAACAGGCAGCCGGGGGACAACCTTAGCACGCAACATGGCACAATGGATGAGAAGAGCCTAAAAAGAGAAAGGGTCTGTAGAAAAATGAAAAACTAAGGCGAAATACGAAAATCGAAGACACAACTATAGCTGATAGTTTAGTGTATTGTCACAAGAAATGAAATATTACAAAAGAAACGAACAAGAAAAATGTTCTGAAATATATGTTGCAAGTAAATTGCAACACCATCCATGGACCTTTCCGTTGGAGTCCATACAACTAAATTGAAATGCGAAATGTACAAATACACGGAAATTTAAAATAAACAACACGCATATCGAACAGCATTAAAAGATACAGGTACAAAACTACATTGCAATTCATATATTTAACTCCCAGTACGCACGAAGCACAAATTAATAGCAGATAACAGGGGGCGATAAGCATTAAAAAGCAATAGTTTCTTGTAGTAGGCACATTAACAGCCTCTTCTATATAATTTTTGCTTTGGAATAACGAATACACTCTATCATCAGGTAGAAAAGGAGTAAAAAAGAAATATCTAATAAAATCCTATATTTGTCAAATTTTTTTATGTTAACCATAAATTCACGGAAAAGCGATGAGATGGGAAATGGACGAGAACAAGAAAAATAAAAGATATTTTTTATCTGACGGCTAAACGATAAAAATACATCAGTACATACTCAATGCAGTGAGCACATGCTAAATGCAGTGAGCACGGAGCTCCAGCAAACAAAAAAACAGACCGACAGGCCACGACGATAGCACAACGATTAGGCTGAGAGTATGACGAAATGACTTCAGGAGCACAACGAAAGCTCCACCAAGGCGAAATGACAATGAAAAAAGGATAACAGACGATTGCGCAAAAAAAACCCCCGGAAGAACAAACCCCAACGAAACAGTCGGAGAAAAGGCACTAGACGACTAATGTCGACAGCGGCAGGCTAGCCAGCACGGCAAGGCGCTGTGCGGCGCGGGAGTCCTGGATTGGCCCATTGAGACAGCGTCATTACACATATCACGGGGCCACAATGCGGCGGGCGGCGGGCGGCGGGCGGCGGGCGGCGGGCGGCGGGCGGCGGGCGGCGGGCGGCGGGCGGCGGGCGGCGGGCGGCGGGCGGCGGGCGGCGGGCGGCGGGCGGCGGGCAGGCGGCCGCGCTGAAGAGGCAATCACCGAAGGCGGCGGAAACGGCAGCGCTTTGTCAAGCCGGTCGCCAGGCGAATGGACGCTACCGACGCTCGCGGATCGAAATTCGGTCTCCTCTTCATTGGGCGACGCCGCCCTCCAGCACCCCGGCTCGCTTCACCCCACCCGCCTCCCAGCGTGACAACTTTACGCAACTTGCTGTCGCCCGGGTCCAGCACAATCGGAAGTTCTCAAAGAACTTCAATAAAACTTGCTTCTTCGGTGACGACAATGCTTTTTTACTACAGAGATTTATTCGATGTTCTTGAAACGAGAATGTAACAAATGCCTCTAAATAAAATAAAAGTCAAGAACTCATTGACACAATAAACTTGGCTCAGCATTAAGCTGCACTTAGTTAACCGATTAATTTTACCATTAGATACAATGTTTGATGATTTGATTGCTGTAAGATATTATTACTTTATTATTATTATTATTATTATTATTATTATTATTATTATTATTATTATTATTATTATTATTATTATTATTACTATAATTGTACCTCCTTATTACTCATCTACTTCAGAAGAAATGTCGGAACTTAAAACACAGCTTGTTTCTACAAATATAAGGAGCTGCTACAATGAAGACCTTCCTCATACACCTTCATCTACATCATTCAAGACTCAAAAACTTTCTGGGGATGCTTGCTGTAGCCAGTAATGTGTTTGTTTGCATAGTTCTAAGGTGTTTTCTTGTAACTGCACACTTTTTGGAGCTTCCTGCTAATCCATTATTATTATTGTTATTATTATTATTATTATTATTATTATTATTATTATAAATAATAATAATAATAATAATAATTCGATATTTAAAAACTCTAAAGAAATAATCGCTCGGGTATTTCACAGCCAAACTTTCACCTTTTTACGATTGTAAAAGAGAATAACGAAAATATAGTCGTTGTTCCTTCATTAAAATTGTCCTCTTTTGCAGTATCGTTTCATGAATGCGCACTTCTGTCTTTTGAAGTAAGATTGCTGTCTAAATTAGAAAGTGTAACGACTACAAACGTCTGAATGGAAGCTCTCCAAAAGGATTTTCTCGTTACGCGTGCAAGCGCCAAAAAAGGGGAATGCAGCTAATATAATACATATCACTACACACAAAAGGCAGGGCAACGAGAGAACAGTTAGACTCGACAGGAATTTGAAAGCTTCCATGTAATGAAAAACGAGAGCTCGGCACGAAGAGAAGTTTCACGAAAGCAGGTAGCTGGAATGAGGAGGAGAGCAACCTCAGAAGAAAGAACACTGCTGTTTAATGTATTCTCATTTCCATTTTGATGTACGCTCGTTCAACTTATAGGCACGTACGCACGCACTCAATACTTCATGTAATTCGTGATTGGAAAACATTTCGAGCAGTACTCAATTTATTCATTCATAAGCAAAATTGTACATTTGAAAAGGGAAAACCTTCCAAATCTTATGGCGCAATACATTGATTTTATAAAAATAAACGTACAGCTGGTCTTACATACACCCCTACAAAATAACTTACGCGATTTGAATGTATTCTTCCAACTAACCACACAGTGCTGACGGGCAATTTTGCGTTGCTCACGTGCGTTATTCTGTACGGCAATTTTACCCTCATAACGTAGAGATCATTGCAATGGCTCATATCCAATTGCAGCAATGATGCCATCATCTCCCCCATACCCATTTCTCATTAACTTTTTCATTCCCGGCACATTAATGAACCCAGTTAAAATATCTCTCATTTGGCCTGGGATTCAGTGTTCAATTTTCCGATCACCCTCGACCGACCTGGCGGAATCCCGGCCCAGCGGCCGGTGGGGTTGGTCCAAGGAGCGGCGGCGCAGAGCTGAAATGCAAATCCACTCCTAATGATGGACGCGCTGAATTATTTGCCAACGGACGCGCCGGGGCGGGAGCACCTGCGACCCGCGACGGCGCTCCCCCTTGAGCACCCACCGTTGGCAGCGCTGTTCGCTGTGCTCTGCCCTGCGCACTTCGTGGGACCTCCCGCGCAGGCAAGTCACAATCCTTCCTCCAAGCAAAATAAATCGATTTCAAAACCGAAAAGGCTAGGAAAGAGTACATTGTGTCTTTCTCTGAACCTTTCGAAGAAAAAATGACGAAATGCTAATATTAGTGGATTGGTATCAGTTGCTCTTCCCTCTCTTACTTCAACTTTGGTTGCTTTAGTTTATTATCAACTTTAGTTGCAGCATCTATATTTTTTTTATACTTCCGGACGAAGTTTGATGGGAAGAAGAAACGATGAATAATATGAACAAATGAAGAAATAAAATAAAAAGTTTATATTGTAAGCAAATTTGCATTAAAAAATTTGGATTTCATAAAATATCGTTTGAGTATTTTTGAAAATGCACAATTTTATGCGCATTTTCACAACAAACTTTTGAGTTTTTGAGAAACTTCGTCAAAAACTATTCTTCGCTTGTGCAATCTTAAATGCAATAATGTTCTAAAGTAAAAATTAACCACATGAGAGATATACAAAAACTATTTGAGAAATGTTTGAACAATGAAAAGAATCATCAAAATAGTGTTAAGTCATTTTTTCGCTGCGATGGGAACTATTCTTACAAAACGTTTAAACCAAAAATGTAGAAAATCTTATTTTTAAAAAATTTTAAAAATTAAAAATTATTAAAAATAAATTTTGAAGAACAAATTTCATTTAGAACAAATATTACTTTAATATTGTAGTTGTAGGAAGACGCCGATAGAACTTTAAACTTAAAGTCAAAGAAAAACCCACCTGTGCCGTTTCCATAACCCTTCTTTGCTGTATCCGTTAAGAAAAGCCATTTTTGAGAAAAACTGAAAATGTCTTCAAGGCTTTGTGTAAATATCCATTAAAATATCCATTTCACATTCAAGAACTGCAACATCAGCCAGATCGATTGGGGAATATCAATTTTGGTCAAAATCCTGCCTACGGTTTATTCCGTAGCGATGTTCACAGTCGGACGGACGGATGGATGAACAGATGAATGGATGAACGGACAGACAGATAAACGGACGGACGACGGACAGGACAAGACATTTTTCTGTAAACCAATTTTTCGGTAACATGGACCCACAAATCGTGAATTCTGGCAATATAACGTGTTAGAAGAAATAATTTACTACAGACTTTCGAGAGTAATCTAATGTAGCAACTGGATGAAAAAGGTTTGTTTTCTTTGCTTTGGTTTTTTTAATCCAAATATTTATTTGAACACTCTTCAATGTCTTCGTCGCCATACAATTAACATCCTCTACAAACTCCTACAGCAGTTATTACCATTCTTGCTAAGGTACAGCATTTTCTGAACGTTTCACTTTTTAAAAATCTCTTCTTCTTCGGCATTTTCCCCTTAGGAGCTTGCCGTTTTCACCCTCCACAACTCTCGATCCTCCCAATCTCGTGGTTTGAGGCCTCCTCCCAATCTCGTGATCCTTCATAGCTTCCTGGATGCATTTTTCCCATTCTAAAATTGGTCTTCCTCTTTTTCGCCTCTCCAGTGGTTGCCATTTTAAGATCTTGTGTGGCCATCTGTTTTCTGACATTCTTTGAACATGTCCATACCACTGTAGTGCTCGATTTTCCAAGGTCTTCGTAATAGAACAAATTATATTCATCCTTCTCCATATTTCTTCATTTCGCACTCTGTCCTTGCGAGTAAGATGTAGGCATCATCTCATGTAGTCCATTTCCACTGTCCTTATCTTATCTCTTATTTTTTGTGTTTGTGGCCACATTTCCGCTCCATATAGTACTATATTTTCTACTATACAATGAAATATCCTTCTTTTGACATCTTGTCGGATAGTGTTATTCCATAATACGCTGTGTAAAGCTTTGGTTGCTTTCTTCTCCATAATTATTCTCAAGTTTATATCTGCAGCACATGTACCCGAGTTGTTTATTAAAGATCCAATTTGAAGGTGTTACAGCTTTTAATTTTGTTACCGTTCACGTCTATATCTGTTATCCCTTGTCCAATGCACATACATTCGGTTTATTAAAATTTATTTCTAATCCCCATTCATTATATTCTTCTATTAGCTTTCTTAGCATGTACACCATATCCTCTTCATCTTGGGCAAAGATTACCTGGTCGTCAGCAAATAGAAGGGAGTGAAAGGTGTCATCTCCGTTTTTTATTCCCGTGCCAGAACATTTTCTGTACCAGTTATAGAGGGCTTGTTCTAGGTAGATATTGAACAAAATGGGAGATAACCCACATCCTTGTTTTAGACCCTTGTTTATCAGAAAGCTTCCCGTTAACTTATCTCCAATTTTTATTTGGGCTTCGGTGTTTTTGTAAAGTTTTTTAACCAGTTGACCATTTTCTTTTATATCAACCTTCCTCATTGCTTTCCATATCTTTTTTCTTGGGACACTATCGTATGCTTTCTGTAGGTCTATAAAAGATACATAAATATTCATATTTCTGCTTTTATGTTTCTCTATAACTTGTCTGATACAGTGGATGTACCACTCTGCTTTTCACTCAATACAGGTTTATCTTCTTCGATTTTTTTACTTAGAATACTAGAAAACAATCTTGCTGTTGACGGTATGACACTTATTCCCCTGTAATTCGCACATGATTATTTGTCCCCTTTTTTAAATATAGAAGAGATGTAGGATATGCTCCATTCTACAGGTGGATCCTCTCGTAATTCTATCTTATTGAACATTTTCTTTAGGTATTTGGCAACCACATCTCCATCATATTTCAGGAGCTCCATTCTTATACTTCCAGGTCCTGGGGCTTTATTGGTTTTTGCTTTGCTTAGTGACTTCTTAATATCATCCTCAGTTACTTCAAAATTGCTTTCCTCCACATCTCTCATTTCTTCTTCTCCTTCACATTCTGGTCTGTTTTCTTGTAGAAGCATTGAGTAGTGGTGTATCCATTTTTTAAAGGACATTCTTTGTACTATGCTTTTACACTCATTATTTCTTCTAATTTTATTTATAATTGTCCAGGCTTCCGATGATTTATTGTATCCTACAGTTCCATCGATGTATATACATAACCTGTCCCAATGTTCATTTTTTTCCATTTACACCTTTTTTGTGAATAAGAACATATTTCTCTCTTGACTCTGGTGTTTTATCATTTAACCATTTCATATATGCCTTCTTCTTCTCTTGAATCATTTCTTCTAAATTCTCAGAAAACTTTTCCGTATATTTCCTTTTTCTTTCTTCTTACCCAAGGGCTTCCTTAGCTGCTTCCAAAATACTCTACTTCAAGTGTTGATACATTTCTGTGGGATTGCCATCTCACAAATTTAATTTGTTTCTCAGTCTATTTTGGTAGAGCATTTTGACACTATACTGATTCAAGAGGTCTGTCTTGAATATCGATTCCTTGTTCTCTATAAGCTCATTGTCTATTTTTGGAGCGGTTTTCTTTACACTCGTATAACATGGCTTTCCCACTAACATGTGATGGTTGCTGGCACATTCAGGTTGACTATGAACCCGCACATCCTTTAATAACTCCTCCTACGGTAGGCGCTGAGTGAATCGAGTAGCTCAGTAGCCGCCGTTGCCGGTCCCAAGCCCGGGTAAAGGAGGAGGGTTGGAGCAATGGGCCTGCAACCCATTCTTTGTAAAAACTCTCTGAGGTGCATCCTCCTAATACAAAGGCCTCGGATACGGACAGTCAACCGGAGACAACTTTGGCTACGGAAAAGGACAATCTCAAACGGTACATGGAATGTGCAAGGTTTGAGACCGAAACAGACAGAAGTTGTGGCAGAAATAGATAAATTGAATCTGGATATGGTGGTCCTAACTGAAACTAAGAAGAAGGGGTACGGAGAAGAAGTGCTAGGAAACTACAATCACATTTGGAGTGGAGTATCAAAATCACAACATGCAAAATCCGGCGTCTCGATACTTGTTAATAATAAATACACAAAACATGTTACAAATTTTGAACAAATAAGTGAAAGATTGATCAAAGTCGAACTTAATATTCACAACCAATGTACAACTATCATGGGAGTATATGGAGTTAATGACAATGCTTTAAGTGAAGAAAAAGATGCTTTCTTTAGTGAGCTTGGGGATATTATAGAAGAAGTGAGCAAGAAAGTTGAACTAATTGTCATTGGAGATTTGAATTGTTGAGTTGAACACCACGAAAGAGAGGTAGTTGGCCCTCTTGGAGAAGATGTGGTAAACGACAATGGCAACAGACTTATTGATCTATGTAGGGAGCAAGAATGTGTTGTAACAAATACTATGTTTCAACATAAGGACATACATAAATTTACATGGGAAAATCCCACAAGACAACCTAAGTCTATTATATACTTAATGATAATGAGGAGGATAAGACAAAATAAACATTAAAAATCTCTTTAAATGTAAAATAACGATGCATAGTTACGTGGAATTAAAAGCAGGATCAAATACTACTAGATGACAGCAAACAAAATTTTCTCTCTCTTCAGTAGTTTCCTTTCCTGCTTCTGTTACAAATTTTCTCACTGACACATCTTTATTTACGCGTTCTCGGAGGATCCTGATTTATTTCGTTACCGAGTCGGATTTAATATCGTACAAGCTCAGGCGAGGAACATAAAATGCGAGAAGAGAAGACACTAGCCGGGCTAAACCGTCTTAAGTGGTGCGCAAACAGGTCTGTCTTTGGATCGATGACGTTCAGTTTCAAATTCTTTCCTCCACTCGGCTCTCGCGCGGCCTGGCTTCCTTTCTCACCCTCGACTGTGGGCTCCCCGGATACTCAGATATGCCATTTCTTCTGGAGCCTCTGGAGAAGATGGAGTTTTTAAAAATTTCAAGAGAAATTTAGGATAGGTGGTGTTTTTTTTAAGATATACTAGACATAATTCTTTAGGTGTTATACAATGCTCTTGTAATTCGATTTCCATGGAATTAGAAGCTTCGTAGTTTATGTATAAATGCAAAAATATTTAGATATTGGGAGAATTAAGATCAGTGTTGGTGGTAGTGACATTTCGATTATGGAGCTAAATAGCTAGGTCGAAAAAATTGGTTGGTCATTCTCCAGGTCAGTGCTTTGACGAAATGTGATCACGAAGTTCTACTATTAAGTACATCTCCGAAAATAACATGAATATGAAACGCTCTTCGAGCTGAAGGACTGGAGCTCACGGTGTTCTTTCGAAAATGTACAGGTCTTCTTAAATTCCACTGGAGGAGTCGCATTCCACAACTGTTCCATTTTTAGTTTTGATATCAGATGTATTAGTGACATTCAATAAACCGGAATGAAGAGTGAATATTGTTTCATGTAATAAAATGTAAAAATAATACGAAATAATATCACCACAGACAACATCACGCATCTTATAACATATAATACGCATTGAAAACATTGCTCAATCCTGTATTATATCCATTACTGAAAGTCGTATGTTTCTGATTTCTGCCAATAAGAAGCAGTACATTTCCTACGTACAAAAAATTTCATTATGACAAATGATTCAAAATGCAGTCGTACATTGTTGCGAAATAGTGGCAGATAATCTCACAAAACAGTAAATAAATTAAATATTTGGGAAACTTTGGTTAATATCCTTTAACCACAAACAATTGCGTATGATCCACAAACATTTATTAATTTTTAAAATTACTGTAATGCATCAGGACGAATGTGAAACACAACGGCTTGACCGGGAGCGGTAGCTCAGTGCATCAACTGATGTCACTGCAGCGCCTCTGACCGGGAGGTCCTAGGTTCGAGTCCTGACGGCGGCAGGATTTTCGACACTAGCTTTTCAGATAGGTCGAATTCAGTCGCTGCCTGGAGGAGAATTCTAGCGGCCGGCTGCTCTGATCGGTAGTTTTCCGTGGTTTCTCCAATCAATACCAGGCGAATGCCGGAGCAGTACCCTATCAAACGGGCCACGGACCGCGCGCGCTCTGTCCTTCCTCGTCCTTGTCCTATCCTCTCCCCTTACACACGCACATACACTTACACTAACAGGTACTACACTACCACATATTCCGGGAGACCGGTCGGGAGCTTAGAGCTTGTCCGGCTGGGGCGGTGCCCCGCTGGTGGGAGAGTCCTGGTTAGGGGGAAACCCCACTAGCCGACGGTAGGTCGGCGCCGGATCTCGCCATCCAGCGGGGGATGATCACCGGCTTCTCCCGATAAAGAACATGCACTACACTAACGGGACTAATGACCAAAGCAGTTGACGTGCCCGGAAACATGAAAAAATCAGTCAATCAATCACAACGGCTTGCATGTGTCCCACTAAGTTGTAAATGCCAGGTCAGTATTTTGGTAATGATCCAGAGAGAAACATTGCAAGACCATTGTTTAGCAACACAGGAGAACACCATGTTATTAATTTTAAACCAATTTATATTTCGCGAATAAAAATAATTTATCCCGCTACACCAATAAAACAATGCATTTAAGAAAAACACGTCACTATCAGTAAGGCAGAACGATAGAAAGAACGGTTCGGGATGGCTCATACACAGTTCTGCACAGTTTTCTTAACAAATAAATAATATAAAACAAGAATCTCTTTTCTGCACATTCCCATAAAGAGTTGGTGTTTTTGTCGTTGTTCAAAATACACAATGTCCACGAAAAATTGGCCCCATGTGGATTTCGTTTCCATGTTCCACATAAAACCAAATTCTGATCGCATGAAAAAATAGCGAACTGTGAATAATCAATCCTATCCGTATATTTTTCGTCGCCGATCTATTTGTAATAGGCAAAATAACACAAAAAGTTGGACAAACTGAAACACGATTTGCTACCAATAACGTTTTGAGCTCAATCAAGAGCAGAACTGTGTATTCGACCACGTATACTGGACCATACATGCACCATTCATGTGCATACGAACGCACTGCACACATACCCACACACACAGTAACGTTCTGTACGCACTTTTGGATGTAAACATTAGGTTTCAATATCAATGAGTCCATACGAAATTTTGGTAACGTTTCGTCTGGTCAAAATAAACTTTTATGTAATACGTGATAACAGAAAATTATGTCGTAAAAATATTATAATTGTTGATGTTATATACTGCATGTTATAATCATTATTGAATATTATAGAGTCATATAATTATATGTTTCTGTCTGCCACTTAACATACAGTACAGGCTTGATACGTAAACGAGGTGTGCATGAAACTATCCAAGAAAGAAATTTTGTCGAAAGAAAAAGTGCTTGTGAAGAAAATCTAAAAATTATAAATTACACTTTTGTTTATCTAACAATCCTGATGATATGATCAGAGGATCACACACATGTATTCCAATACACACAATATCCACAGCACAAAACTCAACATAAAACACATTTATACTACTAATTCACTTTAAATTTGTTACTGCTCATGCGAGCACTTCTTTCTATTTACATCGGATACCGACTTATGTAGATCTTTACATCCTGTGTATGCCTCGATGTAGAACGAGTAGTGACTCACAATTCACTGCTGGTACAAATATAATTGTAAAACACAATCTAAAAACACGAGGAAAAATAATTAATAGAAGTATTTTATTATTGTTATGCAATTATCGGAAGATATGGACTGTATGTTCGGGTATGGTTTCAAAGTAATAGTTCTAAAACAATCTTATTTGTTTCTATCATACTAAGTCCCAACTCTTCCTTCAGATATGCAGGATTTGCGTAGATCTAAAAGACGGTGACTTGATTAAAGACAGTGGCTTCTCATTCTGTCGTCGCCGCGTAAAGACAATACGTTCAAAATATGTCATGAATTACTTTGTTGCCTTCTGTTCGTTATTTTACGTTTTGGAGAAGTTTTTCTTATATTATAAAATACAGAAACTAACAGAACAAGTCAATTCCATTACAACAGAATTTTAGTTTTAAGGAATACTTCTGTTAATTAATCACTTTTTCGAATTATGAGTTAGTGCATTTAAAGCAGATTTCAATAAAATAACACAATATTTCTTTTGAGAATTCCGATTTAGTACCTCTAAAAAACTGTCGATGCTAGTCTTTACAGGACCGCACCTCTATTAAAGAAAGTGGGTATGTTCGTACAATGCACGCTTCTGGCGTACTCTTTCGGACCTGTTTGATGGGTGGACTGCAGGGAGCGATAATGCAATTCATTTCGCGGACGATGAAACGCGGAGCAAACAGCGGCGTATAATTTACCCGAAAGCATGTATTTATGCAGCGGCGCACAGCGGCGACGATAGATCAGCAAATTCAAACAAAGCGGAGCCTGAGAGCAGCCAGCTTAGAGGCGCGGCGCGGCGTGTCGCCCAATTTCATTGTGCAAGGCGGAGCGTGGACACCGACGACAATCGGGCTAGGGAAACGGACGTACAGTACGGTAATGAGATTCGTGAAACCGAAAGTGGCATTCCCGAAGTGAGATTCGTGGAACTTGTCTGAGACACATTGAGCAGTTGCCTTAGGGAACTGTACTTTTCCCATTGATTGTAGAATGTTATCCTGTCGTCAATAAAAGGCAGAAAACATGAAGTGTTTCACTATTTTTTTAAAGATCCACTTATGTAACTTAACTTTTCTATGACAGTAGCATAGATACTTTTATAATTTTTCGCGAACTATTTTAGGATATCCTACGTTACTTTCCTGTGCATTATTAAATATAATTGTAATCGTATAATTCCCCACCGGCTGACATTTGTTTCGTAAAGACTCAAGTAAACTTTGTTGGCTCTGAGCAACGAATACTTGTCCATTGAATTTGTACATGATATTAACAAAATTAGCTACGACGTGAGAGGGAAGCGTAATAAAATAATAAGGTGAGATAGTGTAATTTGAAGAACGAGGGTGAACGTTCTCGTTATTTATTCAAATGTTATATGCAAATTTCTAATGTTTCTTTCATTTTAGAAAACGTTAGAAAAAGAACACTGATAACATTAACTAACCGGTGTATTAAAGTCTTGAACAACACATAAGATACGAACTTGAACTGATACGGATATCATAATCATAATAAGCCCAAATTAAATAACAATATTCTCTTTTTTATTATGTTCCAAATTCACACTCTTTCTTTTCTTGAATTATGAGGTATCCATGTTGATGAGAAAACCTCATTTTGCATCCGCCATAGCGTCCAGCTTCTCCAGGACATCGGAATAATCAGACCACACAATACAGTTCTAAAAGTATAAATTGTTGTGAACGGTTTATGCCTACTAATTAATTCAGCAACTTTTATTTTTAAACAGCGTCAGTAAACTTGAAACTAAGATTTCAAACCAGTTACAACCCTTTTTTCATTACAGTAACTCATTAAATGGTCTATCTTACACAACTCCCCTCAATCTCCTATGGGTCACTTGCGCATCCATAAATTTGTAAATGGTTGCCCTGACTACCATTAGTCCTAATAAATTTAACAACTTGTACATTAATCACGCAAGACTGTCAACTCAAAACACAACTCAATACACCAGCGTCACGAGGTTCTAGTTTTTTAAACAATAAAAACTCTGTGTTCGAATATCTCATCGCTAAGCTTTCCGGCTGCACGCCTCTCATTTGATTTTTCCCTCCCAATATAATAACAAATATACTGCCTCCTTCATGCTAGCTTCACTTTCATTCATTCACTGGCCCCCGTTATGACATTCGGCTCTCATTTAAGAATGCATTGTGCAAACTTTCTGAGAACTGCGCCAATTGCATACGTGAAGGAAATTTTCGAGACCGTTTTCTCTACTTCCTTTCTATTGTTTCCCTGTTTCTTCGTCTTAGAGTTAGCCAATATCCACAAAGCTTCATCCTTTCTATAAAGAAATTTTCCTGAATATATCTAAATAGTTAAAAGTTTGTTATAGTTTGCTTACTTTGTATTCAAAACCGTTTAAAGTTCATTGTCCGATTCCGAAATTAGGAACTGATTCATTTAAGAGAAAATAACGCTGAACCATTTTTGTTGTAATCCTATCGCCTTTTTACATGGCGTAAATTTGGATGAAGGCTTCACTTCGAAATATTCATCGTGCGATGAGATCCGATCCCTTCTATTTGGAATGCAATATCGTCTTAACTTTTGTAATAGTTTGATGTGAAGTTTTGTGTAATGTAATTGTTTTTATATAAATACTAAACTGTTACAAGGAATTGCGTTTTTAGGCAACTAACCTGTTAGAAAATATAGCAAATATATCACCGATATTTTATTGATGAACTTTCACTATTTTTCTGACAAATTTACGTTAACATTGTCAGGATTACGTTAGTATTGTAGATAAATAACCAACGAAGCCAATAAGAGTTCTACTTCCCTATCTGACAGTGGCATATAAAGCAAGACTCACGCAAATGCTTCAGCTACGCCAAAGCTAGACGCCAGGAGCAGGTAAAGCTTGCATTTGAAAAGCTATAGAGTATCAGATGGTAAGGGAGGACCTTCCCGGCTAGCACGCGCCGTGCACACACGCCAATGCATTAAGCGAGAGCTTTCGCTGCCCACGCAGCCGACATGGAACGATGACCCGAGGAGGCCTTGCATCTGCCCCGTGACCCCTGGCGGGGCGGCCGAGCGGCGCAGGGCAGCCACCGCACATGGAAGAACGGACGCTGCATAGGGATTCTCAGGGGCTGCGTACGTGGCACCGGCAGAAACCATTGCACTTAACTGTAGCTTATCGTGTTCTGTATCCACGCAACTCATCTGTACGAACAATTTGCAGCTATTACGAAAGATATAAATTCCGTTTTAGAACTATTATATTGAAAACACACACTTTAACATACAGCCTGTTACGTCCGATGATTGCCGAATATTAGTACTATTAATTTTTATCGTGTGTTTAGATTCTGGTCTTGCGATTGCGGTCTTTTTGTTTTTCGGATACATTTATTTTATTAGTGATTGACCAGATGATGCAAAAAGCACCTCAGATAAGAATTATATGCAAAACATTTGAACATTTGTAGAACATTTGTGGTTGGTTGTTAGTGATTCCGGGCACGTCAACTACTGAGGTCATTAGTACCCTAAGTGTAGGTGCATGTTTTTCCTCTGGTTGTGGCGGTGTTCTTTCCCCGCTGGATGGATCTTGACACTGCCTGGACTCGAATCTAGGACCTCCCGGTCAGAGGCACTGCAGAGACAACAGTCGATGCACTGAGCCACCTCTTCCGGTTTTGTAGAATTAATGAAGTGGAAATCTGTTAATATTCTTCGTTTGATATTTGGGATTTTTTGCCGAGTTTATTGTAGGATGATGCCGAGGGATGAGTAGGATGATCTGAGGAAGGTTTGTTTTTTGTATACATTGTATTTGGTTAGTTATTGTGTGTATTCTTGTGATTACTGTATACGAACAAAGATTGAAGAATTTCGGAGGTAAGGTATTCCTGTGGTACCGCGGGATAAAGGCAACAAGGAACCGACAAGAAGATAGGGGCAATTTGCATACACATAGTGTTACTTAGTTATTGTATTTGATACCACGATAGTTTTAGTCTCCAAATCTAAAGATCAGTTGGAATGTTTACTTAGGTGGAAGTTTCAAATTCATCGACTTCCAAATATATAATTAGGCAAATTTTGTCAGTCTTATAAGTTTTGACACGGTAAAAAATGTCTGTTGATAATTGTAAAAGTACGAACCTAATATAATGATTCATTTTCACAAAGAGAGTGGTAGGAATTTTGTAATGAATCAGACCTGATACAAAACGATGAACGTATAATGAATACGAACAATTCGTGGGATTCCATTGTTCAAACAGTTAATGTTCATTTATCCCAGAGGTACTGTAATTCACAAATACGAAAATAATACAATATTATGGCGCACGGTTCGATGTTTTCGGGTAATTAAGCGTACTTCTGTGCATTTCAGTTCATCTTGTCATACTGGGCAATGCAGCATAGACCATTTTCTCAAGTGCAAACAAATATTTTTTCTAGTGCAAGTAACTAGACATTGGCAGTGTTTATTTGCAACATTTACCTGTTAGAAAAAGAAAGGAATTTTGTTGTGTAATTTTATTTACATCCGGGCCAGCTCACGCTCCGCCCTGCTTCTCCTTGCTGCGCCTCACCCATTCTCCCTACTTCGTTCCGTCCTTGTGGCTTCGTTTCACCCGCCCCCATACCTTCCTACCCCGTTCAGACATGACATTGTAATACAAAAGTGTCATACTGAACAATCACATACTAAGATGCAACAGAATAAAAATAAATCGTATTATCGGCTGAAAAGTTTGTGCAGGATCTATATTATCTTAAGTTTAAGGTTTTATGATACATTAATACTTTTAGATATCATTAAAGCCTAGTTGTTGTCGTTCTTTTGTAAAAATGTTTGCTGTGGATAGATTTTATATTATTACCATCCAGAATTTTTCAATATAAATATTTAATTTACACTAATATTCCAAGTAATACAGTTATAGCCAACCGTTTACACGCCTTGAATCAATAATTTGACTGAGGTAGTTCATTACACACGTGTATAAAACCTAAACACCTGAAACAGTTGTAGCTTATTATCCTACAAATTGGGATGATCCTACTCTGTAAAACACGTTACCAAGCTATGATAGATGCAAATGATATCTCAGATCCTATGTCACTCTAAGTACATGAATGCAATGAATGTGTGTGATATTCTTATGCACAGAGACTTGTCTGAAGGGCAAGGGGAAATACACAATTTCGGGAACAGTGTAAACTTTCAAAGAGGCGGAGAACTGGAGTAGAGTGGGGAGCGGGTGGGGGCAGAGAGTCAAGTGAAGTGGAGACGTTTGCGGAAAGGGTAAAGCAGTAACACTAGTCGCTTGAGAACCACCGCCAGGTGGCGCCTCGCGAGAGAAGGCGGAAGGCGGCTGAAGGCAAAGGGAAAACTCAGAGGAATGGGGTAGAACAGGGCGCAACGAAGGAGACGCAACGGAATTTAAATTTGCAGCTCGAGGAAGACCTAAGTAGAAATTCTACATAAAGTAGAAAACTCTTTTAAGAGATCCTATAAATATCTATGGAACTGACAGTTTAAGTTCTTTCCCGGAAGAAGATAATCACTTATCTTGCGAAGACCGCCGTCGTCAGCAGTATCCAAAATCTTCTCTTCTAGTTTTTGGATGACTAAAGGGAAAAGCTAAAAAGAATAGAGTAGAGAAGTGTTCGTGAAATAACGATGAAGAAAGAGAATACATAAAGATTCAAAATGATGTGAAAGTCACATACGAAGTTAACAATGTTCGAAAAGGCAGAAAAGGATAGAACAGGACAGGGCAGGACAAGGCAGGACAGGTCAGGACAGGACAGGCAGGACAGGTCAGGACAGGACAGGACAGGACAGGACAGGACAGGACAGGTTGAGGAGAAAGGGCGGAGAAATTTGAAGAAGGTTGTCAAATCCGAAGCTGAAGGACGAAGGATTTTAAGGAACCAATACAGAATGGCAAAAAGCTATAAGCGCACAATAGAAAACTGAGTAAGATCTAGATCATTAGAATAAGTAAAAATAAGACTCAGAGAAGGAAGAAAACGAGTAGGCAGTACGAGTATTAGTCTGGATATAAATGGCAGAAAAAACAAATAAAAACAAGATTCTTAAGAATGAGGCAAAATTGATGTTGATAAGAGAAAAAGCAACCAATAAGCGAAGCAGAAATCTAAAGAAGAAACCAGAAGAGAGGAATCGGCAGCACAGACAGTCCGATTGCGGGTCCGGAGGCGGCGCCGACTGAGAGGCGCAGCGGCGGAAACGGAAGCGACTTCGCCAATGATGGGGGGAGGGGGGAGTTGCGGGGACGGGGCGGTGCAGGCAGTGACGGCGCAAGGGTGTGAGGTGAGGCGTCGGAGGTGCAGTGATCAGCATAGGCGTGGGTGCAACTGAGAGAGAAGGTGGCAGCAGAGGGAGAGTCGGAGACTGCGAATTGTGACAGGGAAACGGGTGGAGGCGGTGAAGGAAACAAGGGTGGGGCAAAAACTGGCGGCGGCTCGAGGGAAGGAGAGGGTGTGGTATGGGGGTGACGGCGACAGAGTGGGATGTGGGTGTGGTATGGGGGTGACAGCGACATAGTGGGATGTGGGCGAGTCGTGGGATGAGAACGGTGTGGTATGGGGGTGACGGTGACAGAGTGGGATGTGGGCGAGTCGTGGAATGAGAACGGGTGGTATGGGGTGACGGCGACAGAGTGGGATGTGGCGAGTCGGGATGAGAACGGATGTGGTATGGGGGGTGACGGCGACAGAGTGGGATGTGGGCGAGTTGTGGGATGAGAACGGGTGTGGTATGGAGGGGTGACGGCGACAGAGTGGGATGTGGGCGAGTCGTGGGATGAGAACGGGTGTGGTATGGGGGGGTGACGGAGACAGAGCGAGATGTGGGCGAGTCGTGGGATGAATAGCGGGGTGTGGGGGGTAGGGCGTGGGATGCAGACTGCAGAGCAGCGTGTAGGTGGGTGGGCGGGCGGGGGGGGGGCCGGCGGGATCGATGCTGAATGCCATGTGGAGGCAGCGTTCGCATCGCAGTCTGGGCACGAAAGGCATGCGCCTCGCCGCACGGCGCCGGCCGCACCGTTTATTTCCAGACGCCTTCGAGAACCGTGTTCCTCCGCAGCTCTCGGTTTCTCACTCCGACGAACAGACGTACAGTCGACACAACGGCAGACACTTTTCTCCACAAAGTAAATGAAAAATGAGAAACAGTAAGTTCGCTCATACGACGCCGTGTTAGGTGTGTGTGTGTATGTCTCTCTCTCTCTCTCTCTCTCTATATATATATATATATATATATATATATATATATATATAATTATATATATCCAAATTAATGTTTATTTAAAATTATCTCCGATCTATTTACATGATATTTTAACTTTATTTTTTTAAATTTAATATAAATATATCCGCTTCTGTGCTTAGTCAAATGTCCACAATAATATTTTTAGTTAATGTGTGTGTGTATATATATATATATATATATATATATATATATATATATATATATAACACACACACACATATACACGCGCACCCATTTCGAAACCAACACCAATAACACTTCCAAACGCCTTGTAGTGTTCTTTAAAGTCTAATAATTTTCGACCCACCTAATATTTCCACAAATACGTTCAATGCAGTTTAACAGTGAAAAAAGAAATTAAAGTTACGCAACCCAAATATGAATTGTTGTCAAAAGACTATGTCAAATATGAACTGACTTGTCAAAAGTATTTTTGAGACAAATTAACGAAGTTGTGGCCATTTGAAATATGCCTATTTCTATAACATTTTAATATAAAGTTAAGTCGTATTCCAACTGATGTGGCACACTGTTTGAGTCAAATAAGTAATGTTTTACCATCAGGAAATTGTTGTGAGATATTATGGGCACTACATCAACCACAACTCCATTGAAAACACGCCATTAAATAATGTATATTCTTTAAATTCTAAAAAGTAGAGAAAAAAGATGAAAAAGTGGGGCGTTTATGGGATTTGTGGAACACTATACGCATTATAAATACTTTCGTCGGTGCAGATTTTGTTCTTAACGTGAAAAATAACATTTTTCCCTAAGTCATTGAATTTTTTTTCTATAGTAGACATAAACACTAGCATTTGATTCACTGTTTCGAATTTTCATATCATTCATACGATAATGGTATTTGTGCCAAACACGATCAACTCCAGATTATTTAGCTATGGTCTTCAAAAGATTAACGCGTAGCTATGAACGCAGTGCCAGTGTGGAAAAATGAATCCATTATATTGTTATATTGCAGGTACGTAATTGTTTGAATCGCTTGCCAAACCCAGAGCAGATTGTCGTTCCTGCTCCAATATTTGGATCCCATAGGAGAACTAATTTATCGATATCATGGTTAATGAAAGTGTAGAACATTATTATAATTTTAGGCAGCAAATACAATGGTTGGTCAAAGGGGATTGTAAACAGACTCGTGAATGCGAAAACAAAATTCACAAAGCCACTTGTGAATGATGACAGTATCGCACCACAGAGGCAGAATATTGCACAATTTGCGCCACACAAGCGAGACAGAAAATTTTTGCCTCCCATTTACGTCAAGTGCGTTCATTAAAAAGTTATAGTCTATCTCAGCGATAATGGAGAGGAAGTTAAGTACTGATGACAAATGCATATGAACCAAGTAGTACGCAAATGCGATCGCAGCTACTCTAACATCAAAGTTTCTGAAACATAATATTACTGTAACAGTTTACGAACCAGAGTAATATGATTCGTCATCACTGAATTCACGAACTCAAATTGAGGGTCTCGCAAACGAGAAAAGCATATTTAAAATTCATGGAACTGGAGAGCAATTAGTATACGAACCTTATAGCCCACATCTACATGAACCGCTGCTCATTTCCGATCTTACTCGTGTGAAAATGAATGTGCTCTTGTGGTATAGCTCTTAAATGCACAAATAGCATGGTTAATATGATTACATTATATATCCCATTATTAATTTGAAATTGCAAACTTTTAGAAACATCTTGAAGTAATTATCGGTTTACATATCAACTTCATTGTTCGATAATGATATCAGTATTTCGAGTGTTGTGGGGATTATAACATGTATGCCTGTTTTTTTTTTTTTTAGGAATTATAAAGTTTCATATCCGGTACAGTAGGAATTATAAAGTTACATATCCGTTACAGAAAACAATTAGTTTATTTTTACGTTAAATGTAGGGTATTTGTGGTATTTAATTACATCAATAAATTTTGTACCAAACACAAGCGGAAAAATTAAGAAACTCATGAGGCAACAAAAAGGAGTAAGTAAATAGAGTATACCTTTCCTCTAAATCTAATCGTAATGAACCATTGCATTTATTAGGTGATGGAGAAATTTCTCGCAACTCAGTTTTCCATACTTTCATCAAAAACCTAAAAGTAGTAATTGAGTTGGTCGATGTTTAAAGTACTTTAAAACAAGATTTCCTGATTTATGAAACATCAGGACTTGATAAAGGCGCCAATGTTATTTCATAGAAAACACAATTTCTCGAATTACCAGGTTTTTTTTAGTAGGAAGGGGGAAATATTTTATATATAAAGAGAACGAGTCAGATACTGGCGCAGGAGTCATCTGTGGTAACTAATTTAGTAAAAAAGTAGGAACATTCTCCCTTGTCTTCAACTTTCGAACTGCTTCCCACTAAATGATTCGCAAACATTTATAGTAGTAATGACACTCTTTCATCACAAAATAATCATAATCAATGATATAGTTATTACATCATTGTTTATCCAACTCCTCTTTAAAATCATACAAAATAATATTCTCGAATGGTTGATATTCAAAGTACCTTTATAGTATCGCACAGATATCCTGTGTTAACAAACTCCAAGAAGAGCTAAAGGCTCTAATGCGAGATCATACAAATCATCATTACTCGAAGAACAATCCTATTCGGCCGGGCGTGCTGGGAGCTTATTCCTAAATATCAGTGAAGCCCGAAGCTTCAGAAATAGCCTCCCCTACTACATTTGCGAAAAACACGAGGCTATCCGTAGCGTAGGGGGCGTGTTAATAGAGTTTGTGTACGCATTAGCTGGCAGCTATCAAGTACATTTTTGAGTCTCTGCGCATACGCCAACTCGAAATCGAGCTCCAAGTGTTAGCTGGTCCCGCCAGGCCCCGCTATTTCGCGGGATTTAGCGGGTGACTTATATCGCATGGTAATCGATCATCCAGCAATTTGATACGAACTTTGTTCTCGACACCGGCGGCAGAGTATGCTGCTAAATTTCCTTCTATGGTCCAATTTCCGGAGTGTCTTTTCGTGTTTGTTAACTGATTTGATTAAAGTTGAATTAGTGCTACTGTTAGCCTCACAGTTCAATTGCCCGAAATCATCGTCAGTTGTAATTCATAAAAATTGGATACGTAATAAAGGCTTCACAAGAAATAGACAAAGTATCAGTGAAAGTCTGTAAAGTGCGTAGTGAATTCATTGGTTCAAAAAAAAAGTATAAATATAGATAGAAATTAATAATCGGTATTTGTAGGAAGATTTTTTTAATTAAATTAATTGCATTGTATTTGCACTTGCTTACAAATTTACCAAAAGATGGAATTACTTGACTTTAACCACACCCAAGCACTGTGAAGCATCTCTCTAATATTAAATTTATCACTAAAACTGAATACTGAAGAGGGCATCAGTTATTTACTCCCATACAGACATTCTACGTTTAGGTTTCTGAATCCTAGAACAGTATACGTTTAGGTTTCTGAATCCTAGAACAGTATACGTTGTATTTTTGAAGGCTACCATGAGTGAAATGGGATCTATCAGATTTTAAATCCTGTATTCAATGAAAGTGGATCTTAACATATGTAGTGTGTCAGAGTATCATTATGTCAAGGTGTAAGTTATGTGGATCAAGTTGGTATATTTGTGTGAAGAAAATATTATACGATTCTAAAACATTATAGAAATAGTGAATACCTTGGTTAACAAAAAGAATTAGGGAATGAAAAAAATTGTATTTCTCACATTCATTCTGCTCTTGTTCCTTTTGTTGTATAAGTACATTTCATATTTCAATCCACAACTGTACCTCATTTCTGTTTTACGTAGTTTATATAATACTAGAATCAATATGAAAATATGTGAGTTCTGGGAAAAACATTGTATACTAATTTTATTTATTATCCATTTTTATATATACAAGTAATGAAAATTTACAAAAATTCCCACATGAAATTACAAACAGCACGGAACAGTTGATGGCAGATTCACTATGCGAACTCGCTCTCTCTCACTCTCTCTTTCTCTCTCTCTCTCTCTCTCTCTCTCTCTCTCTCTCTCTCTCTCTCTCTCTCTCTCTCTCTCTCTCTTGCAACAATTGGGAACTTCTTTCAATGCGATGTCTATGTTTCGACCTAAAAGGTGCAAAAACTCTTTCTCGATTTCGCCCGTTATTGATATCAAAACTGCTTTCGATTGTTTTAACGTCCGAGTGTGCACAAACTCTTTAATATCCATTAAAACTGCGGCAATTACACGTAACGACGCGGCAGGGGAAAGTGAATATGAGGAGGTGCGGCGTTGAGGTAAGCCCAGGGCGGGTGGCGAGGGCTCACTGGGAGTGTCAGAGGGCGGAGAGGGCACGGCGGTTCATCCATCATTAGCGTGGATTGGAGTGATGCATGCGCTAATTATGCGGAATAGCTGGCACGGGCCTTCGGGTGCTTGTCCTTGTCACTTGTTTTTGACCCGCTCAGTTTTAAATACAGGACTAGCCCCATTCTGGTAGTATTCTCATGTTGTCTCTGGCGATGTATATTCCTTCCTTTTAATAGATACTGTAAGCGTTTCTCCCTCTTTTTGTTACTGCAATCTCTTAGAATACATCTCATATCAACGTCGTATCATCGTATTGCTTCATATTTGCATTGACCTTCAATCTTTCTTCAGATCCAGCAGTCTCGATTCTACCCCGTCCAACGCTGTAATTGACAACACCACCCGTATACCATTTCCCCTGCCATTGCATTGTCGGTTGCTCTGCCCTTCCCACTGCCCGATTCTGATAGTGTGATATATGGTGACAAGCACTGCCTCCAGCGTTGCAATCCACTGCCATTCGGATGCCTAGCCGTAACAACCACAGCCGCCACCTCTGCCGACGCGTAATGTCCACTGCGCTGACACCGCGTGGGAATAAGGGGGCCAAACTCCAGACCACCGGGTGCGCGCCCTAGTGGGCTCTGCGGTCAATACCAGGCAGCAATTACTGCATAATTAATCCTCGGCGAGGCTTGGGACTCACTCGCTGTCGAGGCTGGAGCTTAACAGTGCATCGCCGTAATTTAATAAGCGTCAAGTTAATTTTCTGCCAGATGACATCCCTCAAAGAAGCTTTCAACCATCCGAGCACCTACGTATGCTGGAATACGCTTCAATTGGGTCGCAACTTCTTATAAAATTCTCCCAATCGCTCGGGTCGCAACTTCTTATAAAATTCTCCCAATCGCTCGACGTTATTAGAAGGAACATTTCACGTGTGTGTGTGTGTGTGTGTGTGTATGTGTGTGCGTGAGAGCGAGCGAGAGCAAGAGAGAGAGAGCGAGAGAGAGCGAGCGAGAGAGCGAGAGAGAGCGAGCGAGAGAGAGAGCGAGAGAGCGAGTACATTACAGTGGACACGCTGCTCTAACAATGCAATTTATCCGTATGTTGATTGTTCGATCGTTAGGAATTTCACTTCTATACAAAACCCCGAAAGAAGCAGCGTTTAAAAAGAGGTAACTTGTTTTTTAACACTAACGAGTCTCTTTAAAAGAGAATAGTTTATTTTTCGCTTGATATCACGCCATAATTAAAAGTAAATATTCAGAAAATGAGATATATTTTCCAATCCGGCAGATATGAAGCAAAATCGTGGTAGTAAAGACTTTCACAAAATTACTCTGACGTCATAAGTCTGTGGATCTGACAAAGACTAATTCTATAATCTGTCTTTTAGAATTTTAACTTTTTTTACGTTCCAAGTTTCCTTTCTTTCACGGGAAGTGCTTTGAAAATTTCAGACACCTCGTGCCAGGGACCACTTCGTCAAACTCAGACCGCGTGTACACAAAAGTGATAAGGTGAAAGATTGCTGGAGGAACTTGAATTACGAAAATATGATCGAAGTGTCATTATATCGAGGTGGGGAGAATACTATTAAGCGATGAACGCTAGTGTAAACAACTCCGATGCGCAGAATATTCTTGGAAGGCGTACCTCCCGGGGAAGTGAGAAGCAATACTGACAGAGACGCATTGTGGATGCATTTACAACGGTAGACGTGATGGTGGAGGTAGGTAGAGAGGCCGAAGTAAAGCGGAAACAACGACGCGATTGCGGGGATATTGTAAGTGGTGGTTATGTTACTAGAAAAAAAATTGTAGTGATGGTATTTAAAAGTTGTAATAGCGGTTAAATAGAAAGCTAAGTGTGGTAGAGATGGTAATGGAGTAGTAATAAAAGGAGTGATAATAATAAGGGGAGTGGCGAAAGAGTAGAAACGATGATAGTTGTGATGGCAGTGGTGGCAGCAGTGGGGGGAAAAAAATTTACGGTGAAACGCTCAGGAAAAGTTTGCAACGTTGCAGCGACCAGATTTGGTAAAGACGAAGAGTAATACTCGTGAAGTAAACATAGACAAATGCACATTTCACTGCGAATGAGATAGAAACATTCATTTTAATTAGGGCCTACATATTAATTAATTTCAAGGCTGGTAAAAAGTTATAAACAATCTGGATACTCTAGATGGCTATTACTAATACGACCAGAGTATTACTGGAGAGTATCGCAAGTAGAAAAGCTTTAGAGGCGATGGACTTCGTTACTGATATTATTTACAGCTTGCAAAATTTCATTCAGCGATAAATTTCTAGAAAGCATTTAGCAGTTGAAATATTAAATTTGTTTTCGAATGCTGGTACAAGATGAGTATTAACATTGCCAAAAATGTTACAATAATGATGGTGGTCATGAATTGCCACCGTGAACAGAAAAGTTGACGGAGTGAGGGGAACGTTAAAAGGGAGCTTGTCGAAAGTGATGTATATTGGGCCTGCCTACATACGCTGAGGTGGTCGCTGTGGATGTGCTTTCAACCGAACAGAACATGCACGCACATGATAAAAGCGCTGGCATTGACAAAGGCGGTGATTCTGAACATGGAAGGGGTAATAGCGCGAGCATAGCGGTAGCGACAGCAACGTAGTATTGGATGAAGGGGCGGCAGAGATGGTGGATGGTGAACGCTTGGTAAGCCTTTGCTGGCGGCAATGATGATGAAGATGGAAGAGGAAAAGGAGGAGGAGGAGAAAGAGGGGAAAGGGCTGGCAGTGAATGTAGGGTAAATGACAAAGGAATAATGGTGTAAGGAATGAATGACATAAGTTAGTGTCGGTGGCAAGGTAGTGTTGTCAGTTGTGGTTATGGAGTTAAGTCACGAAACTATTGATTACAGTGGTTGTGACAATTGCAGTGGCTGTGATACTTGTGATTGTTTTGGATGTGCCGGTTGTGGAGATTGTTGTGGCTGTAGTCGTGATATGGTGTTGTGTGAGACGACTGTCAAGGTGGCAACAGCTCCGCCAATAAGGGGCATCTTGACGGGAATGTTGTAATTGCTGTTGTTGATGGGGGGAAGGTTCAGGGCTGTGGCAGAAGGGGTAGTACGAGTGAAGGTGGAGATGGTAGGAGGTGAAGGTGGTGACGGTAGTGCGGTCGATGATGGTGATTACGGTAGTAGCAGTTGTAAAAGTGGAGACCGGTGTTGGCGCGCCCCCAGCGCCACATCTAATGCGATCCATTCTTGTCGTCATTTCCACTGCACATGCTTTCAGGGTGAAGACCCGCAGGAGCTATCCATAAATTATGATTGTCGCGAGGGAAAAGGCGAGCCCGAGGAGAAGCAGCTGCGCGACCTCCGCCCTGTGTGCACCTACGATGCTTTGGCAAAGTCCCTTACGACGGGATTTCTACCAGCGTGAATCGACGGTGTGAAATGTTCGGAAACATTTCTTGGAATTTACAACACTATAATGTAATGATAGCTCTTGTCTCTGTGCGTCTCGTGTTCGGCATTAAAATTCTATATTAACTAAATTTCGCGAAAAAGAAAAAAAAAACACTTTTACAGGATTGCGTTAAGAGTAACAAAACCAATTTTTAGTTGGGTAATGTACAGAAGTGGTATTTACCGCTTAAAAGTTTTTATTGCATTACAATTACAATTTGTTTGCTATGCGTAAATTGAATTTTATTAAACTTCTACATATTTTTAAAAATTTAAAATTAATTTTTTTCGTAATGAATATGCCTTCAGTTGCTTGTACCTCGCAAATATCCTCACAAACCAATGCTTTATGACGGATTTCGTAAGGAATAGGACAGCCGTTAACATGGTACAAAAGAGCTCCGGAAATAGCGTTGCGTTGCGAGCGGGCGCAAGTAAAATGTTTCCGCGCGGCGCGAACTCGTGTTTGTCTGCGGGGAGCAGCGTTATTGGGAGCGCTGGCGCGGGCGCGTGACGTAGTGTCCCCACCCAACGCGTCAGCCGCCGCCACTTCTTCCCCTTCGCCCCTCCCTACCACCCCCAACGCTGCCACTGCCGTCATCTGCTACTCTGACACCGCAGCGCCACCCTCCCTCACCCCCTCCCCCCTCTCTCCGCCACCGCCTCCGTTCCGGCCTCCGCCACGGTCACCACCATCTACACCTCATCCTCCGCCCCGACCAACGCCCCCGCCTCCGCGACTGCTTGCCGTCGCGCGAGCCAGCGAGGTTTTATTGTGCAGGTGCGCCTGATAGCGGCGACGCAGCGACGAGAACCTCCGCGCAGCGCGTCGAGGCCACCGTCGCCGGTCGAGACGACCGTCAGGGAACGCAGCCGCACAGCACTTCGTTCTGTCTCGTCGGGTCGCGTGACGTGTCTGGGAATTTTTTTGTTTCGCATCAAATGGAAATGTAATTGTGTGGGAAAAAATCACTCAGAGAAAGAGGATTTGTGCATTTACGTGGCGTACGTCGTTTTGTTTTCAATAGAGAAATGCCAACCTGAAATCGAGAGGCGAGGTTACTACAGATTTTTCGGCCCGAATCAGATGTCCTGCAATTGACAGGTTTTTTAATTTTTTTCTCATGGCAAAAAGTTCCGTAATAAAACTACACATCACAGAGATTTTTAAAGGCGAAACAATGAAAGGAATTCTCATACTATATTATTTAATATGCTCTTATGATTCGCATAATTACGGACATAATTACGGAATAACCGATTTAAATACTTTACGGGTATAATATTGGATGACAGTATGTCGTGTACCCACTTTTATCGAAAATAAGACACTGATATTTACTCTCAACAAGTGACATACGAAGCATATCTAGAAAATAGGTTTTCCTAGGTCGTCAAAAAAATACCATTTCATGGAAAAACTATTGTATCGGATACAGCACACGTTGCTCTATTTTTCCACATAATCACCACCAAAATTATATATCGTACTGTGAGATCAACTTTTGTAGACCCTGTCACAGAAGTGCCACCCCGGTCGTGCCGCCTGGGTTAGTTACCAGTTTTTGCCAGTCACCTGCAACTCTCCGTCACTGTGATACGCATAATGGTGACCCGACAGGAATTTCTTGATGTGTAAGAAATTATGAAATTCGCTGGGGGGAGGGGGTGTCCGAACTTTTGAATGGATGGTAAAACACTTTCCAGCGGAAATGCTGAAGATCTGTCGTGATCTGAGCCGCGTGACTCAGCGTAAGACCATATTCTAAAAATAGTGTCATAAAAGAACAAGAAAACTGAAGAAAGAGAAAATTATACGTTACGTAATAATCAGGTTATTGATATACAAAACACCGGCCAAAGAAAAATTAACATACCGAGAAAGCGAAAACAAAGATGGAACAAATTCTCAGTCGAAGTCTTCCAGGCGACGATCTGCAAGAAGTTTAGGAAAATAACACTAATTCTCAATAAGAACGTACAGATTTTTCAGTAGTTGTTCTGTAGGAAAGTAGCAATTCTACTTTGCAGTGAACTAATACAAAAATTAGTTACCTGTCTTTTAAAGCTCCGCAAGCCGAAATACAATGAAATACCGAAATAATTAGGAAACAATGACAGACGTACTAATCTTCGACTTTAAATTCCCTACGTTAGCTTTTTCCACAAAATTAAGGCTGTGTGTACAATTTGAATTAATATTTACTAACAATAAATATTGCTTTTGTCGACACACCTGCAAAAATATACCTGAAAACACACTTCTACACAGAACGCCCACTACACTGCATATTATGTTTTCCAGGGAGTTGCAAATTCTTCTCATTTCCTCCAATTTCCACGAAGTTCAAATTAATGCGGTGCCATACTGCAGCAACTGCTCTCATTTGGCGAGTGCGAGGGACAGTCGCAGAATGAAGTCAGTGTGCAGCGGGTGTGGTCATGGACGCAGACAACGAGAAAGAAAGACATTCTTCCCTCCAACAACAAATAATATTTTGTAAGAATCGAATGAGCAATTATTCACTTTAAAATTACTGCAAAGTCACCAAAGCAAGTGTCATCGGTCTTCTGCGAAAAAACAATGATAACTAATGAGTATTGACTTATTTGAAATTGTACGTAGATGTAATTTCAAATTATTCGTAAGGAAAGTTTTAAATTGACTCTTAATTGTATTTGTACTTTATTTGGTACAATATGTGAACAAGTTACACTATTCGTACGGAAGAACAGAAGTGGAGAAGCATACTGGGCACTAGCTCACACACAATTTCAATGCAAATAATACACGTCAACACGTCTAACACTAGTAATAGTAAACAACGACATTCACCTGGAATGAGATTGTCAATAATCAGCAGTTATTGATGAAAAACATCTTAATCTTGCGTTCCAATCTCGACACAGCAGATTTTCACAAACTTAGACCGTTGAGGACCTATGGCCCACTTTCACATATCTCGGACGGTGCAGCGCGATGGATGGTGAAAATTGTGCTCCACACAGTGTAACAAACCCCCTTCACTTCCCCAGCATGCTGCGCCGTATCGACCTTCGTCTATCATACCTTGCAGCACGGCCAACCTATCTCCACAAATCTACTGCATTGCCTCCACATATCTACATAGGACGGTATGGAGTGCCGCGCGTGGACTGACCACTTTCACTGGCCTTGGACGTTGCAGCGCAACGCTGGACGACTACAATACTAGCGCGTTGCAGTGCTACGAACTCTATAAGTCCAGTTTATTGTGGCACAACAGAAGACCTGCACAAACCTACAAACCTAGATCGATTGATTGATTATTTCGTGTTACCGGGTGCATCAACAGCTATGGTCATTATTCCTGTACGTGTAGTGCATAGTTTATCACTGAAAGTGACGTCGATCTTTCCCTGGATAGTGAGATCTGACACCGACCTATACGTCGGCTCGCTGAGTTTTTTCACCAGCAGGGCATCGCTCCAGCCGGGGCAGCTCTGATCTCCCGACATGAGTGGTAATGTAATTTATGTAAGTATAAGTTGGTGTAAGTAAGATGAAAGAATACAAGGAAGAGGAAGGAAGGACCATGCGCGGTCCGTGACCCGTTTGCTAGGCTACTATTGCGGCATTCGCCTGGTGTAGATAAGTGAAACCACGGAAAACTACCTATCAGAGCGGCCGGCCGGTAGAATCCTCCTCTAGACAACGGCTGAATTCGATCTAGATATCTAGCTAGGATCGTTCTATCATTGTTGGAACTCAACCCCTAGGACCTCCTGGTCAGAGGAGCTGCACTGACAGTTGATGCCCTGAGCCCTTTAAAACCTAGCTCGGCAGGAGCAGCAGGCACAGCGGGGTGGCGTTCCTTTCGCACGGCACGAGCGCGCTGAAGAGGTGGGAAGCGCGCGGCTGGCCAAACAAACGCGTCCGCGCCGACCGCGTGCAGCCCCACACGCCGCCCGTCGCAAATAGTAATTGTGCCCCGCGATACCATTGCTAAATCCGCGCGCGCCCGGTGACACACGCCCGGCCGCGGGCCCCGAATAGCTGCGGAGCGCTGCATAAACGTCAGCGACACTTTGGAGGCCATTGTGATGACGTGGGGCGGAATGTGGCGCTACGGTGGTACTTTTCAACAAAAGCGGCTCAAAGCGGTTGGATATTGTTAGTGTTCGAGGTATATATGGGCGGAGTCAGATATGCAGAATAGACGAAACGATACAATCGAAATGCCACAACTAGAAATAAAGTAATTTTACACAATGTAAATAACGCGTTACGGAGAATAATACTTTTGATATTGGTTTCCCATTTAAAAATTAAAGTTCAACGTATATCGTTTAAATAAGTCACATTAGTTGAAAGGTCAGAGTTAAATACATTCAATTTCGAATGCTACTTCTGGTGGTTTACTTCGAATGTCGTTTCTCATTAATCATTCTCTTAGAACACGGTAAGAAAACTGTCGTTCATTTCAGAACACAATGTAGAATGCTGTAAGTATGCAGTAGAATTAGCAAGAAGAATGTAGCGTACGTTATTGCCAAATGAAATGGGGATAAAAAATACATAAGTAAAGCAAGAATAAAAGGATGGAAGAAATATGCCTAAATTCTCACACTTATAACTTTCAGTTATAACTCACGTGGTACAGAAACGTGAATACGTTAAAAACCAGAAACCACATTTTCTTTGAATTTTCCTCTGAAATTCTAGATAAAAGGACAGGCGTAAAACAGTAGTAATAAACAATCTTACCAATTTAATTTTTCTCAGCGTTTCCGCCATCTCGAAAGTTTTAAATGCCCCCATTAGCGTCCATTTTCTTTTCTTTTTAGGTCTCAACGTAAAAAAAGAGCGGTAAGAACTTTAAAAAGTTTACCGACTGTCACGAGCACCTTGAGGATAAAGTTGGTTCAATGAGACAAGAGACGGGCACCTTGAACGTGTTAAAAGAGATGGCACCAACAAGATGCCATAAGAAAAAGGCGCATAATTCAGTCGGCCGCCTACGGGAGCAGGGGTATTCCGGCACGCGTATTTCATTAAACAATAAACTTTTCTGAAAGTATGAGGGCAGCCCCATTAAGCAGAACGCGCGTGAAACAACAGGCGGCGGAATAGCTGTCAGCAGCCGTGGGATCAAATAAGAAGAAACAAATACACAAGTCCGTCCCGAACAGTTAACGAGTTTTTAAACTCTTTTCTTAACTCCGTACGGCTGCCGTGCTCGGTCTTGCCTCACCAACCGCTCGCTCCCACCAGAAGACCAAAGATCATGGCCTACGGCGACAAGAAATTCAATTTCCAGACGAGATGAAGTTTTCCTCCGCAAACGCCTGCGGGGCACCACCGACGCGGCTGGTTAGGGCGAATTGAATGTCGATGGGGAGCGGGCGTTACTTCGGAATACTTTATCGAAAATAGATTAAAAGTCTACACCGACTTTATGGCGGAGTGTTCTAGAAATATTCACCGACTTAGCATGCGCTGCTGAGTTTCAGCCCTTGGAACGTATTAACATGCCGGATAGCGCTCTCTGCAATACGGGTTTTATTCGAGACAGTCATGGAGACGCGGTCATTGAAAGTTTTATGAGTAATAAGAAAAAGTGCGATATGTTCGTAAAAGTTTTGAAAGGTATCGAACCATTCGCAGTTTACTGGGCACTACGTTGCAGACGAAATATGCAATATACACTTTCAATTACATGTTTAAAGAGAGATTCCTTGTGATATTCAAGGAGTTCGTCGAAATCTACATTTCGTAATCCAGTATTTATCCAGGAGGAGTTCTCGTTATACAACATGACAAAAGCAGTCAATGAGGTCGCTTTGGTATTCTGTCGAGACCATCTGGATGCAAGAGCCACTTACCAAATTTCATTCTCTGATGCACGCGGGGGATCACTCAAGCGAGAAAAGCACGAGTACTCAAAGATATAACGCTCGTTACCGGAGGGAAGAACGTTTTTAAGAGAAGTAAAACACATTAAAAATGATGTCATATATAACAAGAAAGTGTATAATGAAGAATACGAAAATAGAACTTCGGTTAAGTGTAGATACGGAAAACACAATCATTCTAATTGGGAAGTATATTATTAAATAAAACCTGCGAATATAAATTTGTCATATTGATAAAAATATATTATATCTTCTCTACCAATTATCGTACATTTGAAAACACACGAATTATTACACTTACAAAATACAAATTACGAACATTTCTTTGCGAGACAAAATACAGAATGTACGGATACATAGATAATTAAAAACAAATTCAAAAGATTTCAATTGGATAAAAATATAATGGAGTTACATCTGCAATGATTATTTAATTAAAAAATGTTTTTAAATGAAAGGGAAGTAATTAGTAAATGAAATGATAGAAAATGAGTAATTGAAATGATTTGGTATTATTACAGAAATAAGTTTTAAGCAACATATTAGGACACTTCGAAATTTTATGTATTAAAAGCGCATTAAAATATTGATCACTTTTTATTTCCTCATACAATGTTGATCTGATTTTCGGAAACATAAACATTCCGAAATACAAAGAGATACAAAGTAAAATTCAAGCCGAATGAATTTCTCTAGGCAATGAAATTATCCAGACACTCTAAGTAACGGCCAATTTGCGAAAAGCAGCCCTCTCGGCATCCAAACGATCTGGCTGATTTTCACAAGTGCCACCGAACGGGTGGCGCGGTTTGTGAGCCTCTATCATCCTGTCGCATCCTAGGCAGAGTTTTCCTACTCTTCGGCTTCGGCGAAGCTACTCAATCACTTCGGAAAATCTCAATGGGGGGGGGGCGTGGTCGTCTCTTCGACGTCGTTTCCTAGGTTTCTAGTCAACCCAGCTTCACCGAGTCTATGGGCCATTTCTAAGTTCCTTAATCGGTGGGATTGAATGTTAAAAAACGAAGCGTCAAATCATTTCTTTCATTTCTTCTCTCATCGCCTTGCTAACGAGAATTGGACTCATGGGAATAATACGAACATCGACTTTGTTTTCAGTTGGATTTTAGGGGGAAATTTTGAGCATGTTGGGGTGGAAAATTATTGGACGATTAGCAATAATTGCCAACGGGAATGGCTTTAGTTCTAAAGAAAGAATGCCCATGAAAACTAGCCAATGTTTGTTTTCTTGTACAAAGATTTCAAAGAGCATGATCACGGCTCGGAACCCAGCACGAACAGATGGGCGGAAGCGCCACGCTTTCTGTTTGTGTATCGGCCATCTTGTTGTGGCCTTCTTCATAACTCTGAAGAAGGCCACAACAAGATGGTCAGCCCCATCGACCAAGACGCGGCTTACCCTGGACAGCCAAGAATACATACATTTGTTTTTTTTCTGGAAGCTACAGATGGTTACATTCACATCGAGTTTTGAGAACACTGTTTACGTTTGTACTCCCAGCAAGTACAAAACAGAAAAAAATGATGACGCGCATTTATGAAACAGAATTTGCAACATGACCAGAGCCCTCGAAAGATAACCGTGCTTAATACCTTCAGACACGGCTCATCGGCGGCGACGACGGGGTTCAAACCCAGGCGCAGCACACGGCACATCCGGCGGAAGCCTAATTAGGCTGCGCTTCGCGGAAGATAAAGGTGGGGGAAGATATGCTCGACTGTCGCGAATTAATTAAACTGTCGAGTGTTAGAAGCGAGCGGGACGAGGTGGGACGGGGCGGAACGCGGCATGACGGTGCGGCGCGGGAGGGTGCGGAGTGGGACAGTACGGGACGCGACGGGGCGGGGCGGGGCGGGGCGGGGCGGGGCGGGGCGGGACGGTGTTGGGCGGGGCGGTACCGTGTGGGACGGGGGAAGAGGGGGCGAGGCGGGGCGGGACAGTGCGGGACGCGACGGGGCGGGGCGGGGGGCCGTGGGGACGGGGGGAAGAGGGGCGAGGCGGGGGGGACATGGGGGTGGGACGATGCGAAAGGCAGGTGAGATGGGACCGGACGGAATGGGACGGGAGGAGCGGGTGGCATGGGTCCGAATAGGGCGGGGTTGCGGGCCAGGACAGTGAGGTGCGGGGCAGGGAGTGGCTCCCCGGGCCGGGGGGGGGTGGGAGGGGGCTGGGCAGGGGTAGGGGGGGACGGAGCGGGCGAGGCGGGGTGGTGCCTGGGGGTATGCCGCATGCGCTGCCGCTGTATCGGCTGCGGCGACGTCAAAGGTGCACGTGTGATGACGCTCCGCGCCTAATAAGCGCGCGAACAAAAGGCGAACGCGCAGCAGGGAACCGCAGGCGAACAGCTAATCCTACGCGGAGATTCTAGGAATGCGTGCAAAGGCATGATGCAGCTATTTCTGGTAGGGGTTTTTCTACATGCCGACTCTGTGTAAATGGATAGTTTTCTGCAAAACGATATCGATATAGAATACTACTTTACTTCTAGTATTTCTCAAAATAAATCGACACCAAAATTGAACTTTGTCATAGCGACTTTTTTGATAAATTTATCTTAATCTTGACAAAAACAGGAATTACCAAAATATAGGAATGGCTCTCTGTCAGCATACAATAAGACCTCCCGACATTTCAAGCACAATATCAGTCACTAATTGTGGATATGGATAAGAAGTAAACGCCGGCACCATTGATTTTCTTAAATAAGCCCCGTTTTTTTATTCCGCATCACATTACGTAACGTCTCATGTTGAACAGTTGCGCAAAAAAATCGTTTGTGCCATTTTGCTACATGCTACTCATGGTAGTTACAGGAGGGCTAATTTCATGAAAATCTAGCGACAAATTATCTACCGTAACGGGAGAGGTGGCTCAGAACATCAACTGATGTCACTGAAGTGCCTCTCACCAAGAGTTCCTGGGTTTCGAGTCCCGATGGCGGCAGGATTTTCGACAGTAGTCAGATAGCAAGGTCAAGGTCTGTCTCGAGGAGAATTCTAGCAGCTGGTTGCTCTGATCGGTATAATTTTTCTTGGTACTCCGATCAATACCATGCGAATGGCGGATGCCCCTACCAAAAGGGCCACGGACCGCGCGCGATCTTTCTTTCCCATTCCTTGACGTATCCTACCCGTTTCACACACGTTTACTACACTACGAAACATGCCGGGAGACCGGTCGGGAGATCAGAGCTTTATCCCACTAGTGGACGGTAGATGGGCGCCGGATCTCGCCATCCAGTGGGGTAAGATCACCGCCAGCTTTCGAGAAAAAATATGCACTACACTTACGGGTCTAATCACAGCGGTGGATGCGCCCGAAACATTAGTAATCAATCAATATTGACCGTAATTATCTCAAAGGCATGGACTGATAACATTGTCTCCAAAGGAATAAGGAAAAACTACGTTTTCAAAAATTGCAGAACTATTTAATAAATTGAACTTTGAAATTAAAGCAAGTCAATCTCATTCCCAGAGGGGTAAATCATTAAAAATAATCCTTGGATTACTTTCATCTCACCTACATAATTAATATGAGCATTAGGTTAATTAAACCTAAACAGAGCAAGCATTGTATTTATATGTCAAATAGAAAGTGCCTGGTTTGTAAATGGTATTTTTATCAATTGGAAGCGAAAAGAAGGCAAAACCGTTTTCTTTTAAAGTAACTCAAGCAATTTTGCTCACGTATTTTTATCTTGAATACAAATACAACAGAAAAAGAAAGAAAAGGAAATGGAATGAACTTCATCTCTAAAATTTCTTCTCAGCCGGTGACGTACGAGAATTTGCAAGACGCAGCAACAGTAGTTGAGATCTCGGATTTCTTGGATGATCTCCAAGTGACTCTGAGTTCGTACTGGCGCTTATGATTGGTTTTCTCTGCCAACGCGTCAAGGTTTCCTAGGTCAGCGGCAAAGAGCAAACTCTGTTCGCGTGAGAACAAGCAGCAATTGCTTTTGGCACGAGACAGACCTCAATTGCGCGGCACTAAAGCGTCAAACCCGTTTTTACATTCCATAAACTCAAATTAGAAATTTGGAACGAAGCGATATTTGTGTCACCATTCTCTGCTTTCTCGTCGAACGAACGTTTAAAGTGACTTTCATTTTCGGAGGAGTTATTACAGTTCTCAAATATATTGAAAGGATACGGCTACCCAAACAATGATTAAATACAAGCGAGAATTCCGCACACAAACACGACAATGTGAATCAAATCAAAACTACTGTAAAAACTAGTAAAGAATGTCGAAAACGCATTGACGTGACACAAAAGATATTTCACAAAGCGTATAAGTGAACATTAAACAGTTGGTTGGTAGGTTGGTTGATTAGTGATTCCGGGCGCGTCAACAGCTTAGGTCATTAGTTCTGTAAGTGTGGTGCATGGTTTTTCTATGGGAGATGGTGGTGATCTTCCCCAGCTGAATGGCGAGATCCGGCTTACCGGCGACTAACGGGGTTTCCCCCTAACCAGGATTCTCCCACCAGCGGGGTACTGCTCCAGCCGGGACAAGCTCTAGGTTTCCGACTGGTCCCCTGGAATATGTGGTAGTGTAGTCCATGTTATTGTGTGTGTGAGAGGTAGGACAAGGAAGAGAAAGAAAAGATCGCGCGGTCCGTTTGTTAGGGTACAGCTCCGGCATTCGCTTGGTGTTGATCGTAGAAACCACGGAAAACTACCGATCAGAGCAGCCGGCTGCTAGAATTCTCCTCCTGACAGCGACTGTATTCGATATAGCTCAAAAGCTAGTGTCGAAAATCCTGTCGCCATGGCGCGTCATCAGGACTCAAACCTAGGACCTCCCGGTCAAAAGCGCTGCAGTGACATCAGTTGATGCACTGAACTACCGCTCCCGGTGTACATTTATCAGTTCTGCTGATTTCATCACAGTAGTAATGTTCTATTGAGAGTTGTAAAGAATAAAATATCAATTATTATTATCATCACAATTATTATTATTATTATTATTATTATTATTATTATTATTATTATTATTGTTGTTATTACAATTATTATTATGGATTATTTCTAATTTTTAGAAAAATCTAACACGGGTGACATTTTAAAAATTAATACCACAAACACAGACGAATGTAGGTCATTTGTGATTGATAAGTCACTAATATCAGTAAGCATCGGGAATCGTAATATATACTCGCAACTCAATATACGAGACCGCAGCTGTAACTGCAAATGTGTATCATAACAAACATTAACGACCAGAGTGTAAATCGTGGATAGGACAGTATCATTAAAGCCGGGTTGTGTTGCCCTACAATCAGTAAGTTACCACACACATAGGGCGCGCACAGCAGTCCTATCTATTTTTCCCGAGAAACGGCCGGAAGTAAAATGCTACCGTTCGGGGGATAAAAGCGCAGCCGGGCGGACGCAACGGCGGCGGCGGTCGGGTGCAGCGCCACATTTCTCCCGCAACTAGCGCGCGGCAGTCCGGCAAATGAGTTCGTCGCTAACACACGGCCCTGCTCTCGCGGGCCCTTGGCCGCCGGGCGTCGCCCGGTGACCGGCGCGCGCTTTGTCAACTTTTAACGAGCCCTTCGCCGCCGCTACCGTTTTTTGTCACGAGAGAAAAGCTTTGCGGGCCCTCGCATAATTGAATGGTTGGCGCCGCAGCGACCGGACGCGACACACACTACGGCGATAATGTGAGAGGAGGCAGGCGAAAAGTAAGAGTTCAAATGCGTCTCGTTGGAAGAAAGATATGACGAGGGAATGGTAAATCCGTTTTGGGGGAGTCGGTAATGTAAACTGCATGATGACAAAAGAGTGATGATGAATGTTGCTTAAGAAACCGCGGTTAAAGTAATATTCATTTCTCAGAAGTCTTCAGGTTGTTATTAGAAGAAATTCTAAATTACTAAGCTTGTCAATACAATGGAAGGGCTTAATAAGTGGAGAAGAACTGTCGCAGATGAAATAGAAAACATAAAAATGTGAAACCGTATTATATGCATAAACCACAAATAAAATAGCTTTCACATTTATGATCATTTGACAACTTGTTTTATATTTGAATTTTAATGTATGTGATTTATTATCTTGACAATACGAAACAGATACAATGTTGAAAAGCTAAAAATTATCATCATTCAAAAAAGTGAAAGAAAATATTTGAATGACACTGACAGTTCCATTACAAATTGCGCTAGGCGTAAACAAAGTAAAACTATTGTAATGGTTTATTTTGAATTTGTGCAGAAAATATATTTTCTAAAAAATATTAATCCGGAGAGGACATTAATCAAAATAACGGCATTTCAAATTAATTTAAATCGCCACTGTCATTCGGTCGTTAATTTTCAAACGCACGTATTTTAACAAATGAATGGAAAATTATTTATAAACAAAGTATCTCATTTTCAAGAGCGCTTTCTACTTTGCCACGGATGGTCCGTGTCCCCCGATGGGAAGGGTTCCATCGCACTGCCCCGAGGGCTTGCGCCGCGAGTGGGGAATAGCATTGGAAACGGCCGGAGCTGCGTGGAAGGCGGCAGCAAAAGTGTCGAGTGCGCATGGTGCGGGGCGGGGCGGGGCGGGGGAGGCCGAATGCGGCAGCTGAAGGGAAGTGCTTTCAGAGCCGCGGCCCCGAGAGCTGGCGCGTACCGGGAGCGGCGCCGCTGGACGGCAGCCACGGCGCGGGCGACGCCTCGCACTGGCCCCAAATGGCCCAAAAGGCCCACAAAGGAAAAAAAGAAAAAGCACACATCTCTGAGAAAAGAGATCCGAAACGCTATGCAAGACGGGTCTCTTTGTTTTTTAAGTCCCTTTTTAACATCTTGGTCATGGAGCGACCGTTGTGATTGTTTTATCTGCGAGGGGGACTGTAGGAACAACACGTAGGGACAACACAAACAAGCACAAAGATCCATGCCCGAGGCGTTATTCGAATCCGTGACCCTTCGCGCTGAGGCAGCTATGGCAATCCAGCCTTAGAGACCTCGACTATCCAGGCCGGCTCTTTAATTGTTTAATTATCTCTTATTTGGCATTTTGGGTTGATTATTCGACTTTTCCGGCTAGTTAACGGTGTCCCCCCTGCCTGGACATAGTTTAATTATCTCGCCGAGGCGAAGGGGGGGGAGGCGAACATGGCGATTTATTCCACTCGCCGCGTGAGAATTTTTTTGTTTAGTTTTCTTACTGTAACTGGTGTGAAAAATATTATTCTGGAACAAATATTCTGACTAAAATAGATGGTGAAACTCTTATAAGCGGATATCTTTCATACGAGAAGAAAATGCACATAATTTTTGAATTTAGACTTGGGACAGCTCGCAATGTCTTTTGTAGGTGGGATTGTTTTCTTATAATCGGTTTCTCTTCTAATGAAATTATACAGTATATTAATTTGCAAACTCTGTAATAATATAACAGCAATAAACCCGTAGAAAAATTAGTTTCTTCATAGAATTCCCTAAATTTGGACACTGAAAATAGTAAAAATACCTGAAATGAACTCCATTCCATGAACAAACGATATATACTGCTGCCAGAAACATTTAGACATCTCAACTCTCAATAAACGTTAGAATAAAACACAAACTCTTTAAGAAGTTTGTGGGAGCCGAGATAAGTTTCGAATAAATACTTCAAAGACTGAACACCATTTACATACGAACCCTATTGCGATCAGAGAAATAACGACTGACGATACTATTCCATGTAGGCCTATATTGCTACAGTGACCTTCATTGTTGTAACATGCAGTGTTTCCCGTTGCTGGGTGCACTGTTTATATCAGACGACGCGCGAGCAGCAAGCTGTTAATGAAAATAGGATTTTATGTTGTTTACAGTTTCATAAACATTTAGAGATATTACGTTTTTTTAACGTTGTTTCTAAAGCGCAGCGAGTCCGCTTTGCGGGCGTTCTGTGGCTCTTGGGCCCACAGTGCGCGAGCGCTGCCTGCGTGCGGAAAGCCGCGAACGGGCCGCTAAACATCCCCTGGGGAACGCCGAGTGGATGGAAGGTGCGGACGGCTGTGGAGGGCGGGGGACGGAGAGGGGAGAGATGTGCGAGGGCGTGGTTTTCGTGCGTGGCGCGAACGTCCATCTCACTCCCCTCCCTTCTGGCGCCACTCTTGCTAGCTGCGGTTGTCGTCAATTTGTCAGGGGTGGGGAGTTTGCGACGCTTCCTTGTGGCAGAGAATTTCCAGCAAGTTACAACCTAACTTGAGACTTAGTGTAAGTTTCCCATTAGCAATTTGGACTCTCTCAGGAGTTTATGCAAAGGTCGTGCAATTAGGCAACATTCATCATCATCGAATGGCAAATATAATGTTTTAAAAACAATTTCCTCGTCCTTTAATTCACAAACTTTTATCAACGCCGCGCCGTAACTTATACTTCAAATTAAGTAATAAGAAAAACTTTCACGTGAAATGGAACACTCCAAATCTGATATCTTTCTTTTGTTGAAAATGTGCGCGATTTAGAACAGCTTAAGTAATCCATAGACGAATGCCAGGAAAATTCCATTCTATCCGGCTCTAGAAAGATGTGTGTAATATACAACCATTTACAGACTGAGAGATTCCAACAGTTTAGAACATACTGTTTGCATAATCATAATCCGTAATGCATTACAAACAAAACATTTCTCGCAGGTTACTCAGTTTCAGATGATGTAACAGTTATAATTATGGATATGACTTTTAACTAGCTTCAGGAACTGTGCCGGAATAATACAAAGCCGGAAGCAATAATTAATTCAAATTATGAGAAGAATAAAGGAAAATATTACGTTGGAAGAAACATTTTAAAATTCATAAATAGATTTTCCAAAAGTCATATATTCCCAACGCCGTTTAAAATGCTATATTGAAACGGAACGGAGACAGACTTTCTTAAAAGCCATTTTCATTTGCTGCAGCGGGCTCTATTCATGCAGATTCGTGGAGGTATCACTTTCACTGCATTCGCATTTCTTTCTTGGATACGCGGCCAACGACCTCGGACGCTTTCTGCGCGCAGTATCCCGGAAACGCATTTCCACGAACATATGCAGAATTGCTTCGCATCGTTCGTCTCGATCACTTTAATGCGATATCTCTCTCTCTCTCTCTCTCTCCTATCTATCTCTGTCTCTCTCTGTCTGTCTGTCTCTGTCTGTCTGTCTCTCTTCTCTCTCTCAGGAAGCACACTGCTCCACCATGCAAGCGTCAGTGGAAAGGCGGCGGAGACAGTGAGGGAGATGGTAATGGGACCATTCAAATATTCGACATACGAATTCGCCGCCGCCGCTTCTGTTAAATTGAAACTATAAACATTCAATCGAGATGTTTAAAAGAAGACATGCAAGAAGCTTATGTCAGTGCTGATGTAATAGTCACTACAATAGAGACTATTGATTATTTTTGATAAGCAGATGCTCTTACAAACCGAGGTGGCTTGTGCAATGGCACGTAGACCAGTGCTGCAACAAAGTGTGCGCAGCCTTCCCAATTTGAAAGCTCGGGGTAGGGCAGTCTTGTTGGACGAATCGTAGTGCATACCATTTTTTTCCGCACAAAACAAGGTTATTAAAGAATGTTATTATATTTGTTATGCTATTTTAATGTATTGCAAATTATGCATTGATTAAAATTAAGAATGTTTTGTTATGAGACATTCATATTTATACTTCATCTTTGCTTGTATCATTCTCTTAAAGTGTAAAAGACTAGATGTTTTCATGTACTGATCATGTAGAGGTTTAGTATGATATAAGAGTCAGAATATGTTACATTTCTACATTTATTTCAGCACAACATTTAAACACTTGTAATTTTAAGAAAGGTTCATGTTGATCTCTGAGGTGATGACGATCTCTGAGGTTCCCCGGTGACTGACTCTTCTGGGGAACCTTCAAGGAGGATTCTTCGTCCGTGACCACATTGCCACTGAGGATGTCTGCAGTAGTAGCGGACGAAACGTCTCGAAATATGTTTTCCAATGGACCACGGCCCTTCAGCCCGGAAGAAATCTTTGACTCTAGCTTTAGTCATAAGAAAACTAGTAAATGGATAAAATGATTGTCTCCAGAACAAAACAAACTTTTGTTTATATTTGAGGAAAACTTGTTGTTTTTTCTTGGGTTATTTTTTGTTTTTGTAATATTGCACAATGTTTGTTCTTTTTGTTACAGAATGCCATTCTGTATCTTGGTAAATGCTGAAGGAAACGGACAATAATAAATGTTCTGTGACTACGACTTTGTGTTATTTTTTTACAAAATCTTCAAAAGGGAGAGCCCCGAATCCATGAACATTTCACACCCAGCCTGAGTAGAGGTCACAGTAATGGGTCTACGGAGATGGAGCAGCAGTGGCGAGGTGGCGACAATGACTTTGATGGAGGTGCGACGATCGTGAAAGCAATTGCGATGCCACTAGCAGACGTTCCGGTGGCAGCTGCGGCGGTAGAGGGGGCAGTAGAAAAGGTTGCGGTTGCTAGGGCGTTGGTAATGGGGGTAGTGATGGCAGCGATGGTATGTTTAGGACAATGATTTGTGATGACAGGGGGGGAAGGTGCCACCAGTAGTCATGGCGGAGTATGTGGGGGTGGGCGCAATGATGTCAAAGGTAATGGGAGGTAGATGCTATGGCATTGGTGACGGTGAGGATGAGAGTAGAGTTACGTGTTAGGTGGCAATGGTGGAGTCGGCGGTTTCAGTGTCGAAGACGATGGTAGAGTCGGTGGCTGTTGGAGATATGAGGTAGAGGGTTGTGGAGGCGAGGGCAATTGTGTGGACGAAAGTGGAGGTAGTTGTGGCGGCGGTTGTGGCGGCGGTTGTGGCTGCAGTAAATTGAAAGGGCTCGCTCGTCCTGGCATGGAGCCGCCGTGACTGCATCGTCGCTGCCCCGGTGGCTGCGAGAACACGGAGAGAAAGGAATACTCCTCTCTCAATGAGGCTGGGCGAAATCCATTCCCATCGATTACGCTACATTGGTCGATGAGTTACGGGAAACATTTTGCATTGTATTAATTGAGAGTGCACCATTTACGAAACGCCGAAGAACAAAGATTCAACAAAAATAGTGATGGAAGGAATACTGTTTGTGGGAATTGTGGGAATTCTGATTTGGTGGTGTTGACGTTCTTACAAGAAGAAATAAAAGAGGTCATCTTCGTCAACATATTAGTAGAATGGTATGTTTAGGACAATGATTGGAATGTTTAGGAAAACTATTTTGTAGAATATTTTCAAAAGAAAACAAACCTATCATCCACACAAGTAATTCCTCGCTATGTTTACCTCAATATATACCTCCGAACTTAGGAGTATACTGAGAGTATAAGACTTGCTGGAAAAGTCACATACACGAATCAATACTGTCCAAAAACCATTTGTTTGAATTATTTGTTCTTTTAAATCATTTGATTTAGGGGAGAAAATAATTCAAAACTATATTCGCAATATAGAAATACATACGCGACATAAAACACGACCAGTATCAACGCGCAATACAGTAGCGAGTTGATGCAATCGAACCAGCAGAATTCGCACATTTGCACTCAGTCGGAAATTTAACATAAACTAGAACTAGAAGCGGTAGCAGTGACCAAATAAAAAGTACAGATGTAATAATAAACCAATAGACAGAAAAAATGACAATAGGGATATGAAGTTTCGAAAAGTATGATGGAATATATATTGGAAATATAAAATACAGATTGAGAAAGTTTTGATACACGCATTGAAATATTTTTTGGATTAAAACAAAATACGGTTTTCAATACATACAACCGTTTTAACACCATAGAATTGAATTCAGGGGAAACATACTTCCGAACGACCGAAACCCCGTAATGCGAACTATTAAAATTTATTTTACTCAAGGGTTTCTAGACAAGAACACAACCACTCTAAATGTGTATGTTTAACTCACTTGTTTGACGTATAGAAATATTGTCCCCTACTTTTATTTTTCAGAAGTGAAGACTAATAAAGATTTCATTTCGTTTCACACTTACACTTTACGAGAGTGATTTTACGAGAAGTTATTTACATATAAAATGGCTGATAAGAGATGACATGAATAGCACGATATCTTAAAACAATATATGGACGTATAATTTGCAAAAACAACCCTCTGTTTTACAGTCTTCTGCTAAATTATTATATTCACTAGGAAAATAACACATTATTTAACTTTCCGGGAAAAAATATTTCTGGTGAATTATTTACATTTTCTTTAGTGTAAGAAAATTTCTAATGAATTTTCAGTGCAATATATTTCTTGAACCCCAATTAATTTTAAAATACAAATATTTTTTGGTACTACCCTTAACAGCAATATGTGCTAGGATCCTTCGTGCCATACTTGAAATGCATTTTCTTGTTAATTCTCCCAAGACGTTTCCAAATCTAATTCAATCGTTTCAAAAGAATATTCTTATTGGAAGTCGCTCCTTCTTTCATTATTTTTTTCTTAAAGGCTTTCAAAATATTTCCAATTCAGATCAAACATCTTTCAAATTTTTACGGCATACTAAACTCTTACAGTGTATTTTATAGTTCCAAGAATAAATAAGGCAAGAATGGACAATTTACCACGGCAATTGAAAAATGGTCTCTTACAAACATGGATTTTGGCTGAGTATAATAATGACAGACATCCATAAAAGAGAGAGAAAGAGGAGAGAGAGAGAAAGAGGAGAGAGAGAAAGAGGAGAGAGAGAAAGAGGAGAGAGAGAAAGAGGAGAGAGAGAAAGAGGAGAGAGAGAAAGAGGTGTGTGTGTGTGTGTGAGTGTGTGTGTGTGTGAGAGAGAGAGAGAGAGAGAGAGAGAGAGAAACTTATTAATTTCATATCGTTGACATAAAATGTTTAATACTCTATTTCGTTTGTTCCATTTTCGGATCAGTGTATCATTGTAATTCAAGATTTCTGACAGTAAACCAAAGCAAATTAACAAAACCTTCCATTTTATTTTGAAATGGATTTTCAAATTATCATTAGAAACAATCTGAAGCACTGCACATAAGTACAATAATGTATAAAGAAAGTCTGTAATATAAATATTAACGACGTGAGAGATATTTAAAAAATATTATGTAAGTTTTGAAGAATCAAAAGAATACATCGAAAATGTGTTTATGTCCTGGTGTTCAGTGCATTTCTCTCTAGCCGTACAAAAAGTTTAAACAAGAAAATTGGAGCATTTTTTCGAAAAAATGTCGTTTGAGTGTTTCAGAAAATGCCCAATTTTCAGCTCAGTTTTACAGAAAACTTTCCAGTTTTCGAGAAATAATAAGAAATCATATTAAGCACTTGTACTCACAACTCCAATAATTTATAAAAATAATGAAATATCAAAAGAATATATCAATGGAAATTATATAACTTTCTGTGAATTACGTATATTATTCCGTAAATTCGTACGTATGTGAGAGAGTAATAAATTACTACCACACTAAATATTATATAATAATAATAACAATAATAATTGCAATAGTTACAGAAATTATGTACAAACTGAGGCAGGAGAGCAAATCTATTAGCAATCTTAGTAAAGGCACCTATAATATTAGCAACGGCGAAGATATAACACCGTGTGGAGGGCGAAAGGAGTGGGAACTCATCGAAAGAGAGGCGCTGGCGAGGGCGCGGGGCAGGGCGGCTGCGGCGGCGTGGCGAGCGCGGGGCGGCGCGGGCGGGGCCGCCCACACATCGATTTCTCGGGCGGCTTTCAAGCGCTCCCGCCCTCGCCCCCGCGCCCCGCCTCCGCCGCGCCGCGCCGCGCCGCGCCCGCTCACCCTGAATGCGATAATTCGAGGCCGAAGCGAACGAGAAATATGGAGAGGCTCCTGCCCCGGCCGCCTCTTTGCGAGAGAAGGCAATCGCTCAAGATGAAAACTTTATATCCTTCTCCGCGTTCGCCGACTGGCTTTGTTTGTTTGTTTGTTTGTTCGGAGGCGGACGCGTGCTGAGCCGAGCGGAGCTGGTCGGTCGCCGTGAATCACAGCCTGTCCGCGACTGCTGCCGGAGGGAGCAGACGGCGACGGAAGAGGACGTGGCGGCTGCTGCGGTAACGGCTGGGTCGGGGAAAGGGGAGTCGGTGGAAGGAGGTATGGGCGGTGGTGGTGGTGGTGGTGGGAAGAGGGTGTTGAGGTACAGAGAGAGAAAAGGAACGAAGGTGGGGCGAAGGGTACCTCTCGGCGCGGATTAGACAAGCGAAATTCTGCCCCGCGAGAGAGAGGCCGCAGAAAATAGAAAAATAATGGCCTGAGAGCGCAAACATGCCACGAATGATTAATGGATATACCCACACATTCATTAAATAAAAGGAAATAATCGGGATCCGAATAAATCCCAGCGCTGCTAATTGACGGGGGTAATCCATCGACAAATTTGCATCTTTCGTAATTAAGAAACGCTTCTTTTCGTTTTGTGAAAACGAAGGAAAGGAAAAATTACTTTCGATCATTAGCACGACGTACTTTATTGTTCGCGACGCAAATACCAACAACTGTTCATCATTTACACAGTAAATGCCACGCGGAAACGAGTTACATTATGGAAGAAAATCGGGAAGAGTATCAGAGCGAGCGTTTCCCCACAATGCTGTGCGAGGCAGTGGGACGTATTTCATAGCAGAAAAAGACGGGTGAAAGCGGCGCGGGGGTGGAAAAGCTTTCATTACAGCCTCGCGAAATAAAAGAAGCGCGCGCGACGAGCTACTTCTCCTGGTGGGCGGAGACGGAAGGTGCGCGGCAAAGCACGCGTCCCACTAGGCAATTATCTTCCCTCTCCGTTGGGAATGTGGTATTCGCGCGTTCCTGGATATTCTTGAAGGCGTTTTATTCCTACCTCGCCCGCCAAGAGAGAAGATACCTTGGGCGCTTCTTCCTCTGATAAATTTAGTAATGCAAGCCCGACCGCACCTTCGCGAGGAGCAACTATTAAAAAATTCCGTAGGGAGGTTTACGAGTCAGTTACTTATTGCGGTGTTTAGAATGATTTTAAAATATTATCCTATCTTACCGAAAAAAGATACTTTGAAGGTTATGGGTACAAGTAAACCTAATTTCGTCCACAGAACATTACGGTGCATCATTTTGTAATTAATATGGAATTAGAGAACCTAATTATGATTTTTAAGCTTACAAAGTATATCAACGACCCCTAAAGAAATAGTGCGTACTTCGATTCAATTATGAAAGACATTATCTTAACAAAAAAATAATAAAAAGGTAGAAACCAACAAAAAAACATGAAAAAATTCATCGAATTAGCTATCCGAATACGAGAATATGAAAGATCTCTTGATTATTGCCAAGCTTTAAGTAATCCATCTATGGAATATAAGCATGATGTTCTGAACACTGGATTCAAACCCCAGAGAAGAAGAATGCTTCGTCTGTTTTTCGCGAAAAAGTTTTTTTTTCATTAAAAAAATTCAGAGATAAAAAAATTGTCAGTTTCAGCTTGCCAGCCAACGATTAGAGTTGCCGTTTTGAAGAAAGTAATATTCTCAGAATAAATAATGAAGGTCTCAGAAGCAAACTCGTGAGTTTCCAAGAGTTGTCTTGAACATTACAATGCTGCGTAGATTATTCCAATTACGATAAAGAAAAAAACAACAACAAAGATTTCAGAGAAAACAAAATAGAAAAAATAGCTAGAGAGAGGGTTGTTGCTCGATTGCTGTGCATACAAATATGAATTTTCTAGAAATGTAACAATGAGCTGTTGTTTAAGAATAACATTTATTCTCTATGAAATATGGATTACATATGTTATTTTTGAAAAACGCATTGCTTACTACCTGTCTGCCTGAAATGCTGCACCCATAAACGGTATAGAAAGGTTGGATTGACAGAGCGCCCCGATAAAGGCCCTTCCTTTCTTTCGTTTCATATAGCAAAGTACGCCATATTTCACGAAGAAGAGCGGGAAAATGGGGAGGTATTACACCGGATCAATATTTCTGGGAAGAAAAATAGATTCCCTCGTCGACTTCAGGCGGGTGCGAGCGGCAGGTAGTCTGCAGGAATTTACAGCGACGGGAGATAGGAAAGCGCTGTGACCCAGAAATAGAATGACGATACGACCCACCGTATATCATAGTGCCACACAAGTGCAATGCAAAATCAGCTGCTGAATTACGAAGTTTAAGTATTTCCGACTTTTGCAGGATTCTAAAATTATTATCAGTTTTTAATCATCACTTCAAATCTTCTCTAGTAACTTACTATGCTTCGTTCGTCTGATGAGAACAGTCGGAATTTCGAAAATCAAAACTGATATGGAGAAGTAAATCACGTGAATTGAATATGTGGAAACAGAATCGAGGTATAATAAAGATTAATTTAAGGAAATTTAAATACTTAATATTTTCGGTTATATGTGAGAATATTATTCTAAAATCTTCCTTGCGAGACCATGTAACACGTCAAGTTGAAAATATATTTTCAGCTTTGTGGGGAAACGCCGCCTTTGACTACTCTATCTGCTTGCCCATGATTTTCGTAGTTCATTTCTCTATCATTTTGAGTGTGCCCTTAAATTTTTAATATATCTAGTGTAGACTATTAAAGAACAGCTGAATTAATAATGATTTACACCTAGGAACGCTTCCAGAATATCGTTAACAATATCAAAAGATATAGTGCACAAAGCGGAAGACTGTTTTATTTAATATTCACTGTGCCTTTCCAGCACGGTCCGGAAACTGATACAGATTGCTCACACGTCCCTTTGACAGAGATGAATAGCCCGCGCGCAGGAACTCCTCCCCGCGCATATCAACAAGAAATTTGCGTTCTAGCAGGTTAAATCAACATGAAACAAACCCACATACAGCACCAAGCGTACTCCCGGGAACGCAAGGATCAATGGAATTCATTCACCCTTTTTTTCTCCTCGCCAAATCGTGCTTGCAATAATCATATAAACTGCATAATTATTAGCGGGTATTTGCGGAAATATCCCAGCCCATTGTGCATGATTAAGCTAAGCATATGATTTATGGGCCAATAATTCACCGCGGCCGCCGAAGGGTCGGCCGCGTGTCCGACGCGCCAGCGCGCCGCGGCGGGAGCGAGCGAGCGAGGGGGGGGGAGGTTTTTCTTCGCGCCTGCGCCAGCGCTGCTGCAGCGGGAGTGTCACCGCCATAATTAACGCCGCCCTCTCGCTGTCGCCCGCTGCGCCCCTTCCCGCCCAGCGCACGCACCGCCTCTGTAGCCGTGAGTGCGCGCACGCGGGGAAGGCGATGCGATGGACCGGCGCCAAGAGGACGATTCAAGCTCGACAGCAGACTCGTACGTTCTTGTACTTGGCGTACACCGAAGGAACAACACATTAAGAGAAGATGATACTGAACGCTAGTGTTTTCGTCGAAAAATAAAGATGAGATAATGGGTTATAGCAAGTTGTGGTATTGTGAGCAATATGTTCCACTGGAAAGTGGTGGTATCAAGAGCAAATATCTAAAAACAAATCTTTGCGGGTCCAGAAAGTGCACTTTTTTGGAACGATTATTTTAATTTTGAATAACATATATAATTCGACCAACAACAAGTATTGTGAAAAAATACTACTATAATTTAAAAAATACTACTTATAGCAATAAATTCATTAATATTATGATTATTATAATTTCTACAAAGTACGGTTATCGATGCAATCGAAGATTTATTTTTTGGTAGTGTTTTTGGTGGGCGGCTATAGTTTGATATACATGCTAGCTTTGTAGTTTATATTATTATTATTATTATTATTATTATTATTATTATTATTATCATGGATTCATCTCTACAGCAACAAACCATGTAAACAACGAATTAATTTAATCCATGGCTGTCACAACAGACTTGAAATAATTGTAGCCTACCCTCGAGTTTTAATTTTAGCACAAATATTGTTTCGGTACGTAGATTTAAAACTACAATTTCTGAAATTACCATTAAGCTAAGACATTATTGCATATAATCTGAAAATGATTAACTCCTGTGAACATGTCAATCTTTCCATATATTCATACGCATTTTTAGCGCATTCATATGCATATACTATCACTACCAACTTTATAATTTCACTGTTATTGATCTGTTTATATTGTTATCACAATATACTTATTAATAGCTGGAACATTTATTTTATTTCTCCATTTAACAAAAATCTAAGTGTTTTTCAATGAAGTTTCCGATTCCCATTTCGATGCAATCGAAAGTACTAGAACGACTAGTCATTTCTAATTTTTGCAGAAAATAGCAGGGGAGATAATTTGAAATTTAAAAGAATTTTTATATTCTAATAATATTGATGAATGAGACGTTCGATGAAAGAAATAAAGACAATCACTAAGCAAGAATATTCCTCGAATATTATGTAGATATTTGTATTGGAAGCGTAGTTGTTTATATGAAATAAGCTCATTATATTCGCATTTGCTATGTACAGAGCGGATAGTAGTAACAAATAACTAATAAAGGGAAATAATTAAAAAGTTAAAGATTTTTTTATGTAGATGGCACGGCCGATTACAGAAATAATCAGTGAGCAACAATATTTCACGAAGTATAAGTATATATTGCTATTAGAAGTGTAGATGTTTATACGAAACAAAATCTCTTCCAGATAGGTATCAACGAATTTTCCTTTATCATTAGCAAAAAAGTTGATATGTCTCCAAATGCTAGAAAAAGAACGAGACGAGATTAAAAATTACTTCACATGATTAGAAATTAAATATCCATGAACAGTGCCTCTTTCAACTGCATCTAAATGGTCGCGTGATAACTGTCAGAATATACAACCAAATTACCGCTCTGAAAGTTATATCTCACTTTGTCCTTCATGAAGATCATGAAGTAAACTTTACGACTATAAAATGACGCGCAACACAAGTTGTAGCTTCATACGGTACGCTTCGCGCGCTGTACGGTGTGGGTTGCGAGGAAGCGACACGGAAGCAGCGAACTTCAGAACCGTCTCACAGAGCAAAACTTCCAGTGGGATTCCGAGATAGAACTCGAAACTCGGCAAGGGAATCGCTCTAGAGACGCACTCTCCGTTTAGGTGAAAAATGAAACGACGAAACTATGCCGAAGAAGTTCATTTTACGAGCTAATCTTGCAACTTTCTACTGGAGAAAAGTGTCAGTGGAAGAGGAAAAAACTGCCTGCGGAAATGAGAAAGTGGAAAATTGTAAAGAATCTAAAAGGTGAAACAAACGTTGGGAATCGTGGGCGTTGCCTCAGGTTATGTGCTGCGAGATTGTGATCCAAAAGAAATGGAGTAATCCAAAAATTCAGAATTATTAAATTCATGCAAATGCTACCTGGAGCATTGGCTGCAGAGACAGAGTTAAAGGACAGTATGGTTCAAAAAAAAGAGAAGCCGCAGAGTCGGTGAAAGACAATGGAAGCAGTATAAATTGCAGCCAGGCGGTGTTGTTGTGGAAATAAAATCAACAATATGTAAGTAGTTTGAATTGTTATGGTCATCACCCTTTCCTCTGTTTAATACCTCAAAAGATCAAAATCCTCTTTCAGTGACGTCGCATTTTACAGTTGTTGGTACTTAGGGAATTAATATTAACTGTCATTATCTTTAATTTTTTCTTTACATTTAATATGAATAATGCAAGCGATTTAGAGGCTAATTAATATTTACTGAATTTTAAGAGTTAAAAATTCCTCGAGGTGACTTACACTAGAAACCTATTTTCTTGAAAAAAATAAAAAGAGAGCATAATTGCAAAAAGTATTGAAATTTAACCCAAGAAGGAGTGGGGTAGTTTGGTAGTCACCAAAGGGAAACTACAGTGACAACTACATTTCTATGTGATTACGTAGGCATCCGCGGCCGGAGTATGTCTCTTGGCTGTCCGCGCGTCGGCCGTTTCGGCCAACATATTGTGGCCTTCCTTAGAGAGTACTGCTGATACATTTCTATGTATTTGAAATAAAACCATCTCGAATCGTCTATGTATAAACTGCACATTTCTGTTTAATCTACATTAAACTGTTTCCATCTGTTGAAAGTCATTGAAAATCAGCATTGACTGAGAAATTAAATTGTCTTTTTAAATATTAAAGAATATCAGGATCTACAATTAAAGTGACATGCTAAAATAAAAAAGACGATTACGGTTATATACACTTTTAGTTGTAGGAAAGCATTATTTGGGGTAAAAGTAAGTTGTAAGAACTTGGTATTATTTTTATACTCGGATATTCAGATAATGCCCTGGTACAAATGACAGAAATATCTTTTGGGAGCATCTCAGCCAGAATATTCTTTGAATTTTCATAAAACAGAAGCAGTGCAACGAAACCACTTTTATACATCTTTGACTCGGTATTGGCAACAAAAAAAGAAACTTCACAAATTATTTCTTTGTCAATCGTGAGAGAATCGACGAATTTTCTATTCATTACTTTTTTATAGGAACGAACGTCTTTATTTTTCTGAAACAAGGCAGACTTATCAAATATTTTCACAAACCCAATTAAAAGCACAGAATCAGACATACAAGGCGGTCAGTACGAAATTACAGCTTAGAGTGTTTGATGTAAGATCATGCATAGCACACACAGATGCGTCGGAGGGCAGATAAGAGTATATTGCTTTTATTTATTTATTTATTTATTTTACGTCAGAAAAACAGTTAAAAACTGCGTATGACGTGCTATGGGGAAAAGTGAATTGTGTGCACATTTTCAAAATTCTGTGATCCCTACACTTACTCATATACTACTTAAATTTTGAATTTTTGAAAGGGAGAAAAAAAAAACTCCCATGCAATAAAATCTATGTTCAGAAAAGACGATAAATAAGCAATAAATTTTGGCTCTTATTACTTCCTGCCGCGACAACATGGAAACGATAATTTGGATAATTGTATTTCCCACTGAATTCTAGAAGACGTGCACAGAAAATGAAGTTACATTTATGTCCAGAAGCAAAACAAGGGGCCATCTCAGCATTTGCTCAATGGATCAGGGAAACTGGACGAAAAACCTGATCGAGATGGGGTCATTGACCCGGAAGCTGTAGTACAATAGTTGTTACAGGTTGTTTATACTCATTTATACAGTCCAAATGGTAAATAATGCATTATGTATCATTGTTAAAATTAATGTTACTTTTCTTGTTATGCTCAGTATAGTCTCTAATTGTATAGAAACAGTTATGCAGCAGAAACGATTTCACTTGGGATTTAAACTTTTCTATTGCATTTAATCGTTTAATGTCATCTGGCAAAGTGTTGTAAAATAATGTACATGTATTGTATGTGAATTTTTTGTAATGAGCTGTTGATACTGCCCCCTGATGAATATGATTTCTACGTCGAGTGTTATAGTAATAGACTTCTGCATTTTCTGAAAAATATTCCCGCCCTTGAGCAAGTCATTTTTTACAAAAACCACTGATTCGTAAATAAAAAGACACGGTAATGGTAGAATTCCTAGATTAATGAAGAGAGGCTTACATGAATCACGTGGGTGGGATTTGGTTATTATTCGTACAATTCGTTTTGTAATCTAAAAGTCTGGGAGCTATAAGATGTATTTCCCAGAATATTATGCCATATCTCAGGCGGAATGAACATTCGCGAAGTATACACAACGAGCAGTATGAAGGCTGACTGAATTTGCAAGAATTCTTAACGCGTAGCATAAAGAACTTAATTGTGTGTTCAATTCATTTAAATGGACGTTCCATTTAAGGTTTGACTGAATTGAGAGACCTAAAAATTTTGTTGCCTTAACATCAGTCAATGGTACACTGTTCATTTCAATGGAGCACAGAATTGTTTATTCAAATTGATTGTTACCAGTAACAAACATTTGAGGAGACGTTTGTCGTTACTATTCGGTAACATTGTCACCTAAATAAAAAATAGAAGGGACAATGAGAAGAGATGGCCGAGACCGATGCCAATGACCGAGAGCCATTTTAGAGCAGCAAAGACAGGAAAGTTGAGGCTTCAGGATCCTACTGCGCTCGATGCCACGCAGAGTGAACAGTAACTATTAATTTCATTAGCAATGTGAGGGGAATTAACGGATACATTAAATATACAACTTTTAACTTAACCTTGAAGACAAACACGGTAGAATTTTTTTACGCTTACATCGCTGTTAATATTGCGCTAATATTTAGCTGCTCAACTTTACCAGTTTCATGCTTGGTATTCCAACAAATAAATGTTGACAAACATTGTTCTTTTAGAAAGTCTTCATTCAACGACTTTCTTGTCATAGCACTAGCCGTACAAAGATGTGGAGAGATTCGAATGACAGTGCTCATTCTCCTTCTACGACTAAGAACGATGACAAAGCCATACAACACTGCCATCGCTATTAAAAGAACCTCCCTTGTCTGTGATTCAAAGTATTCATTATTTTTTCTGAGCTTCGTCTTTCCAACACCGCCACATCCAAACGAACGTATTCATATCAAGCTGTATATCCAAGTAGTGTTCAATTCGTCGCGACAGCAGCCACCGGCGTGGACGGTGGAGTGCCATGTGGATGGGGGGGGGGGGGCGTGTGCGTCAAGAGGCGCGCGACATGTGGCGCGGGGCGCTGCATGTGCCGGGCTGTTTACGCGCCTCTCCAAATGTGTGTTGCTTTTCCCGGCGGGGCAACACGGCGTGGCGTGGCTCGGAGCGGTGGTCGCCTGCCCGCGCTGTTTGCGGAGGAGCGGGGCGGGCGCGGTGTGTTGTTGCGCCATCGACCGCCGACCTCACCTCCTCGCCCTCGCGCTTGGCCCGCCTCTCGGGAAGCACCTTTGGGCTGCACGCATCACAACATCACGGCGAAAAACGCCCACAAAAAGACCTTTCTCAAATAAATATTATCTGGTCGTAGGGAAATATCTGCACTGGTTTCTTTAGACGAAGTTATCATCAAAACGCGTTTGCAAAATAGCACATCTCTCAGCCCGATTGTGGTCATTTCTAAATCTTCTATTATTGGACGACGGTGTTGTGGCTAATGCCTTACACCTTCCTTCGAAACATGTAATTTAACTTTAATTTTTTTATAATTTATTCACTAACTTAACACATTTATATCGCTTAAAACATAATTTTTGGTATAGGATGCGTTTTCGTGATATTCTCTCTTCTCAAAAGTATCTTTGAAAATGTATTTTATGAATTTACGTTTTGAAACAAAATTACAATATTGTTTCTCCTCGGAATCTTGTAGCATGAGAAAAGTGTTTTTATGACTTAGACGATTATGCACGTGTTTTGTACATTTTCTTTTCTCTTCGAATTCCAACATTTTCTATTTTAGTTTACAATTCACGGAGTTGGACAATGTAATAATAACCAGTGTATCACTTATAACAAATATTCTATTGAAACATGGGAGGATTTCCTTCCATAACAAGCAGTATGATAGAAACGGTGTACAAACATGTTCTTAGAACTTCCGTATGTATTTCAAAAGCAGCAGAATTTGTTCACAAACTGAGAAAAGTCTTGATACCAGCGACAACTCTCACACAAGTTGTTTTTTGTCTAGCTTACAAAAATTACAATAATCCTAGATTGTCGATTATTCAGAACATACATTTGCAAGTTTCAAAATTATATAACCATCCACCTACTAACTTCTAAGCCAAAAGAATCAGGTCTTGGCGACATATTAAGCTGGTTTCTGACATCACAATGTATGGGATTATTGATTTTTTGTTTCATTGGATCTTGCTGAACGCGACGACCTTTGCTGACCCGTGACCCTTCGTCTCGCCTCAGCGAACGCCACGAGCTAATTACTGTCACCTGGGCAATGCCGGCGCACAGCCCTGCAAAGGCGTGCCGCCAGAGGCATCGCCAGACTCGCATACCAGCCGCTCCCGCCACGACGCCTTTGATGTGCCTGAGTCATGTGGGCGAGTGGGATTTATTAGGCGAATGTCATACTCCACTTGGCTCTAAAAACAAAGTGAATTGGAATAATGTGTCGACTTAGCTATTAATTTGCAATTTGAATAACGTATGCGCCACAAAATTATAGCGTGAAATACGAGTACACAAAAATCGAGCAGAAATATGAACAATCTGTTTGAGCGACATCAATTCTCCATTAAGTGAGTGAATTTTAGATATTTCAATCTAAGACAAACAGTTCTTAAAAGAGCAAGACGATTTTGTTAACATACTAAGTTTGTAAAGAATGTTTTCATATGCGAATGAAACGTCACTTTTATTGTGGTTCTTTTTGTTGGACAAAAGTATACAACGTAGGTATTTATGATGTAGACCAGACAACAAATTTCAACATTAATGTACAATGATCTTGCAATGGAGTGGAGGTTTATAAAATGAGTTTGATTTTAAATATGTTGCAATTTTATACAACTTTTGATTACGAACCAGAAATTTCTAGTTCATGAATTTAACTCAAAATTTCACGTTGTTTCATTTAGGGGAAAAAGTGGTGCCATGCTCTCATTTATTCTCTCACATTTCACTATTTTTAAGCAGTTACATTGAAAATTAATTGCATACTTACGTATGCAGCCTTTACAGGCTGAAGTTATACATTGCCTCCTCATAAAACTTTCTCGAACATTAATTTATATGATTGGATGAAATGAAAGGAACTTAAATATGATTGGATTATAATATTTTACAAGTTAATTTATCAAGTGGTGGATTAGTATGTTTGTTGATCTCATTTTATTTAGCTAATCTACAATAGTTTTCATTATTATGCAAGTACGAGCCTATCCGCTTGTATACATACGAAAAAAGGTTTTTGAGAGTGACACTAAAGAGATCAACAAATTCTTGTAATAAACCAGGCACACACTTTTTCTGTACTGGACACGGAAGAGCCTATTTACTTATCTCCCCCTCCCCATTTCATCTCGACGCACGCGCTAGGAGTTAAGTCGCCGCGAAAAATCCACGACACAAATCTCGCAGAAGGCCGACAGGCAGGATCTCGTTCCCAGCAATATCGCTTGGAAATTCAGCGCCAACCGTCAGATCCGCTTAATTAGAACAAAGTACGTTAGAAAGGAAATAAATCCCGAATGGCGTTGCGAGCTACGATCTTCGCGTAATCCGAATATACTGCGACCTCCTCCCTCTTGAAGCGCGGCGGGTTTCGATGGGGGGAGGTGAGGGGAGGGTGTGAAGCGTCCGTAGCAGACGGGAAGGATCAGGGAAGAGACAAGAGGGGGAAGGGATTGAGTGAGAAGCGGGGATCAAGTAGCCACATTGATGGAGAAATGCAGAGGCTGTCTGGGGTGGGGAACTGAAGGAGAGGAGATGGTAGAGTGATAGGAACGATAAAAGGATCAGAATGTGTAGAAGGAAAGTTGGAAGCTGAGGAGTGGAGAGAGGAACGGAGGTCGGAGGGTTGCTCGGTTGAGGAGACAGTATGTAAGGTGCGAGGTGGGGTGGGGGCTGTGGACAGAATGGGGACGACGACAACGATGACAGGGAGCGAAGACTCAGGGCATCAACTGATGTCATTGTAGTCCCTCTGACCGGGAGATCCTAGGTTCGAGTCCAGACGGTGGCAGGATTTTTTAAACTACCTTGTAAGCTAGGTCGAATTCAGTTGCTGTTCGGAGGAGAATTCTTGGGGCCAGACTGCTCTGATCGGTAGATTCCCGTGGTTTCTCCGATCAACACCAGGCGGACACCGGAGCAGAACCCTAACAAATGGGGCACGGATCTCGCGCGACCTTTCCTACCTCTTCCTGGTTCTATCCTCTCCCCTTATATACACTTACACTAACATGTACTACACTATGACACATGCCGGGAGACCGGTCGGGAACTCACAGCTTGTCCGCGGCCGAAGCGGTGCCCCGATGATGAGAGATACCTGGTTGGGAAAACTCCGTTAGCGCTGGTAGGTCGGCACCCAATTTCGCCATCCATCAGACAAACACCGCCACGTCCCGAGAAAAAAATACACTACTTTTACGGGACTAATGGCCTTAGTAGTTGACGCGCTCGGAATCACTAACAACGAATCAATCAAAAAGGGGGACGACCGGATGACAGAGAGTCAGGTCAGCAGGGTAAGATCGAAGCTTAGCGACGGCCATGGAGAGGGTAATGGAGGGGATGGGGAAGATGGCAGCGAGTGGGAGGACGGGGTGGTGGAAGAGGAGGAGGTGGGAATGACAGAATCAGGACGCGAAGCGAACGTTCGGCCCATGCATCATGGTTTGAAGAGTTTCATGGGTCTGGCATATAAAGCGCTGTTAGGCGCGGTACGTGTGCGGAGCGGGACAGTGCTGGCGTAGCAAGGTGCAATATTTACGATTTGGACCGCTCGGCACGTGGCGTGTCAGCAGTGACACGACCTCAGCGGTTTAAATTACTTTCGCTAGTCGGATGCGTTCCCTTGAAAGCTAGATTTTCTGGACATTTTAACAAACGTTCTGAGAACACCCAACGAAGAAAGTAACAAACGTACGATTTTAAAACAAGAACGTAAAATTTTAATACATTTTAAACTTAATTTTGTTTTCTGTTTTTGTTCGAATTTTTAATTTTTCTAAGTGAAAATTCATAATATCATATGGTTGGTGCACAAGAGAAGTGAAACATAAAACAAGTCGTTTCGCCGGGCAAGGATCTATCCGTATTGGAGCTGTTTGTTTTGCGGCCAAATAGGGTATTAATTTATAAACTGTCGTGTGAAGAACCTGAAATCAATTTTTTCTATAAAAAATTCTATTTGTTTTAAATTTCTATTTGTTTCACTTATAAATGACGAATTTTGAGAAGTGTCACTTTATGAATTCAAGATAACATATTTTTCCATGACTTAATTACTTTTAAATTAAAAAATCATAAGAATCTTACCTTGAATAAATAAACGTGAAAGCTTCACGAAATTTTCAATAGTTTCAGTGAATCGAAAGCTTTCCTCGGCGATTACAGTATATTCCAACGATTTGCATACATTTGATATCATTTAAATATGTTTTTATGAACTATTATAAAGACGAGAAGCAGACAAGAAATAACTTTGTATGTCTTTTAACATTAATGGATATATTATAACTATTGTGAAATTCGGCAACAACTTTGCTTCTCGGACACTGTATTCCTTTGAGATATTCTATTCCGCCCTGGAAATCGGAAACTCCAGAAGTTTTGAAGACGTCCTTCCCTCATCAAGATCTCCTTTACGACAGATCACCCAGTGCATATGTGGTTCGACATCCTACCGCCAGGCCGCGCATCCGCCGCGGTGTCCTTGATTTCCCAGAGCAGCTCCGAGGGCATCGGGGGACTCGTCCGGTAACTCGACCCTGAAGTTGCGATGGTGCGAGAGGGGGGGAGGGGGGACGGCGGCTTCGTGTGGAAAACTTGCATGAGAAACCCACGGAAGGGCGACGCTGCCAACTTCCACATGCCGAAGATGCGATATGGAAGGCGACTTCATCACGGCAGCCGCTGCCGCCTCCCCGCGCCCCCCGACAAAGCCGCGAAGTTCGATGCAAGTCTCCTGCTCCCGACCCAACGCCATGCTCCCTATTCCCACAAGATGGCTGCAGCTGCGCCACCGCCGCGGAGCTCCGGGGCGAGTTTCTTATCTACTAGACAGTCCTAATCGGAGAGAGGAAACTCATTAAATTTCAGAAAAAATTCTCTACTTGGAAGTTCTCTCTCGAGTTTTACGACAAAGGGGAGAGTACTTTTTAATTCCATTACGAATTCAGGAACCCTGAGCGGATATAACGCTTCACAATTTTCCATTTAGATCGCATACTATGATTCAAGCCATTAAGAAGTAATTAATAATCGTTATGTCTAAAAAGAGTGAATGAAGTGACTTCAAACGCAGCCTTTTTTTGCACATATAAAAAATAACTTTTCACATTGAATACTGAATAATGTATTTGAATATTATCATCAAAATGAAAATACAAGATTTTTAAAGTTAATGATCTAATTTCAAAATATCCTTAAAACTTCGCTAATTCTTTGTATATAAGCAAGTTACAATATGCACACGTAAAATAAAATATGATTGGTGTGAATTACAGCAAGAATAGGTTCAATTTTTTAATGTTCCCATTACAAATTTTCTTTATATAAATCCTTAAAGAAAGTTCTAAAGGGCAGCCAAAGGTGTCTTTTTTTAGTTATATTTATTTCCCGAAAGGCCCTGAAGTTTTCTATATAATACAAAGTTTAAGGAACTTCTAACTTTGAACATAACACTGCAATTATTGCTATATCTATTTATAATTTATTGGTCATCGCCAATGAAATAACCATTTCAAAACGGTAACTCCAAATGTTTTTTCTTGGTATGAATGATTTTTACTTGTACTTCAAACGGCAACAACGTCAAACGTTTTCTTTTTTAATACTATTTTTCATTTTAAAAATAATTAGCATTACCCTTGCAAACATTTACGAGCTTTGTAAATTTGTTTCAAAAGTGAAAATATCTTCATATGGAATTCAACTTCTACCGGCTAACCCCTGAACTGTGCTTAACAGCATTACAAATCCTGACCCGTGCGTGAGTAAACACACAAGATGCGTCTATTAAATTATAAAGAAAATCAAAGAATCATTTTAATTTTTAATAAATGTACAGGGATTCTATCCCTTTCTTCTATAAGGCAGTGGTTTGCTGAGATGCCAACAACTCTTATTCATTTTATTTTTTGAATTACACTTTTCAGTTTTGGAAAGCAGGGTGAATCAGAAACATGAGGATGGACTGTCAAAAGTAGTAAAATCTAAATCTTAAGCACTGATTTCTTTTTTCACTAAACGTTATGTTGTACTAAATGTAACAGTGTGTGCGAATTTACCAGTCCAGTTTCATTGTGAATGATACCAACCTACTGCAATAGTCTATTCAGCTGTAATGATAAATCAATTCACTACGAATATCTTTACTACACAGCAGGCCTAGTTTGTAAACTGCTCTCATATCTGGGTGAAAGTTAATATTTTTTATATTGCATCTATCATTCAAAATATCAAATTGAATTATCTTACATTGCTAATTTGTATTTTATTTCCAACTGATTTTGGCATCATCTCAGAAAATTGTAATAATTTTGCCTCTTTGGTCAGTTAGAACTCAAATTTGATTAAAAATAACCTCCATTCCATTCCATTCGTTAAAGATTTAAATTATAAATCTAATTATATATGACAGACAATTCAAATTCAAGTAATACCAACTGGAATTTTCAGAACAATATTAAACTTTAAAAAGCCAATATTTCCAAATTCGGAAATTTGAGCTGATGTATTTTAAAATTGGACCGTCATAATATATGTAATAAATAGAATGTAGGACAAAAAAAAGCTAATAAATATCAAATTATTCAAAGAAATAGAAAAGATATCACTTTATATGCTACAGAAAGCTCTTCAATGCTTGATTAATAAGGCGTTCTAGTACTGCTTGGGTATCTCATTCAGTTCGTAGGGGAAATGTTTCCTACTGAGGCTGAGGCGTTACTCCCATTTACGATGATGGATGAAGTTCTCACAAATGTCAACTCTCCTACAAATTCGACTTGCATTTCAAGGCATCAATCAAAACACGTCATGATACACTCCGGTATAAATTAGATAATCAATAAGCAAACGTTCCTCTCATTTCCTGCTTGATGCATACAAAATTTATAATTCCTCACGATATTTTCATCTCAAAAGTGAAACTACGATATACAATTATAAACCACCAGTAAACACATCTATGAACAATTCATAGATAAAAAATTAATTTTATCCAACAAAAAAAAGTAGCAACACAAGGTAGGATAGTGACACAAACTGTCTAATTTGATTATTTAATTAAATATCTCCTCTGCCCTTCTAATATAAATAAATATTAATTCAACGCAACCCGTTCCAAATTTATACAAGAATATGGGCGCCAGGAAAAGATTACGTTAATTCAATTATTAAAATTAATCTTCACTGCTATTTCCAATAAATTAATATCCGGCTAACTGGGTCGATGGGTCTTATAAGAAATAATCGATATTCCTATTAATAGCCGATTATTTGATCTGCCATCTGTACAGAGTGGCCGAGGAATCTGAAAAGCAAATATACATTTCTACTTACTCATTTGCTGGAATTGGCTAAATGAAAATCATCTTTCTATTCACAGAAACTTGTAAGTTTATTCAATGTTCATTGGTAACAATACGAAACTCTCGGTGATGACCAGTCTCAAACCTTATATTGCAGTACTCGTCTTCCGCGCTCTTGACCGATGTCGCCGTGTAGAACCATTTTCAATCTTCCCCGGTGTCGATGGCTCCAGGTCCAAATACCATCTTCTTTTCTTCCGTTCTGGCACGTGTAATCAAGTCATTGATCCTCACCACCTCATAGTTTGATAAGACGTAATTGTCCTTTTAAAAGTTCCCAGTTCTTTCTACGCGTATACTTTAAAATATTTAAAGTTTAGCAAACTATTATTTGCTTCAAATACTCCCTGTCCTGTTTCCGACAAATTCACCTAAGTTCACAGTTTAAATTCTACCTGCTCCACTCGAAAGATTTCCAAGTTCCAATTTCCGCACATTACATCAATATTGTAGGTCCGACAACCATACGCTCCGAAGTAAATGTTCACAATTCCCAAACTCCCAACATCAATTGTCTACACACGATCCACACAGCACCACGGCATACGTCGCAATGCCTCCATATTCCCCTCTTTCAGCCCTTCAAAACTCGGTCCATCTTTCTACTGTTCCTTGTCAGAAAAAATGCCATGCCTCGACAATCCCTAAATTACTTGCAAATTCAACTAGCCGCGCCCCATACTGTCATTGCTTTCTCGGCCAATCCCCATACAGTTCACTTCATCAACTAGCCGCGCCCCGTGGTTCAAAGCAATGAAGTTTGTTGACCTTGACGACAACTCGTCTACCCGTTGCTATACCGCCATATTTACATACATCTATCCTTACAATTCACCCTGTTTACAATAAATGTGACGCAATACAATGTCCTACATATTGGTATGTCACAATATGTTGACAGTTTTTTTCTTTCCGTTGAAGTTCTGTCATGCAATTGTTTCTCACACGTTTATGTCCACATGCATACATTAAGTTTCTTGACAGAAAAATTTCTTTCATCGGTTTATTAACAGTAAATAGTTCCTGTGAATCAAATAAAGTATTGCTGAAAACAAAATAATATTTTTGCTGTAATACCAAGGCACTTTCAGCCCTCCTCTGAACTACATCTAAAATTCTCTTTTTCACAGAGCGTTGAAAATTTGGGTGAAAAGGTACCCCTTGTAACCGCCCATATGTCGGTTCCATTGATTTTTGAGAAGCACCCGAGAACGTCAAGACACGACAAGTTGCAATTATAGTGTTACCGAATTGCAAGAGATCGCGCCAGCAGTAAATGGTATCCCTTGCGAGAATTTATTAAAGTTTCTGAAAGCACTCGCGCAAAATGGAACGAGAACCAATCAAAAATCACCCTTGAAAATATCAGCACTAGCGCAAAGCACCGCTACGAAAAGCTCTCTCTTTCGCTGCCGACCGCCGATCTGATCACACCGGAATTGTTCGTGCTGGACGGAGAGGAGAATTCGCCGTATTTCGACGATAAGAAGCTTGAAAAAGGTAATTCGTCTCATTATGTTAAAATAACGATACCATGTATGAGAGAATTGAGTATTGTAAATAATGAATATTCTGATAAATTAACGTGAACGCATTTCGCAGAAATATACTATTTTTCTATCGAGGAAATAATATATTTCAACGTTCAAGAACGTATACTGAAGTGGAAAGCATGTGCTATAGGAAATGTTTCTTTCTATTTCCAGCTTTTTTTTTGTCTCTCGTCTTGGCTTACCACGTAAGAAATTCATTACGCGGAGATATTGCAGTCAGATTGTATAAAATTCGAAGGACTGTGGTAGCGATTCATCAGAGCACGTGTTTGCCGAAGCAAAGGGGTTGCCACGACCTTGAAAGGATCTGGGTCGCCATCGCCGCTCCAAGCTGTGGAAATATTTCTTCGAGACGACGTTTTTGTGAGTTACAAAACTTCACTAGAAATTCTCAAAACAAAAAAAACTGTTTAAAGAAACGAGAATTATTATACAGAGATAGAATTCCCCTCACTTACAGACGTAGATAGTCGAGTAATTATATTAAAATCATTTAAACGTAATCTTTACAATATTGCAGTCGTAAAAGGAAGCCAGATAGGTAATTCCCGTAAATAATTGTAAAAAACCCTTTTGTTTTCATTTTTCTATTAATGATAGTATTTGTTCTTTTAGTGCGTGTTTTCAATTTATTGTTTATTCGTCTTTAAATGGTTCAAAACCAATAATTAGTAAAAGAGTTATTATTAATTGTACGTTCATTGCATAACGACATTTTTCTTTGCTGGCTAAATTGTATAAGGTAATAATCTATGGGAAAGTGAAACTTCTTGTACATATTTCATTCACTATTCAAGTGACAATTTCTATGAAAGTATATGTAAAGGGTATTTTGGTATGTGATTCTTTTTCAGTATTTTGTGTTTCCATGTATTATTGTCTTGTGTACAGGTATTTTATTGTGTTTTTTGTGAAGTGATGGGTAATATAATTTTATGTAAAGTGTTTACGCAAGTGTTAAAATTCAACAGCAGTTGTTAGGTAATCACGTAATTGCTAAAGGTAGAGCAAGTGATAGAATTTTTCAATGCAATGTGTAAATGCTAGATTAGAATTGTATTCAAGTATTTAATAGAATAGATCTAGAACTCTGTTCATAGTTAAAAGATTAACTTGCCATAGTTAAAAGATTAAAAGCAGGTTAAAAGACGAACCCACTCCTGTAGGGCAGTTAGGACATATAAAACCATTCCTAATTTTTGGTGTGACATTGTCATAACAAGTCACAGGTCAAGTAATACTACTAGGTTACTTGAGTGACCCGCTGTAGGCTTTTTAGAGAATAGTGAAAAGGAAGAGCGGTCACACCGTGAATATTGAATGTTCAGAAAGGCGAAAGCATTCCATAATAATATTTAATGTTCACAAGTTCGAAGCTCTTCTCGCTTTAAAAACCTTGAAGTTGTATATATTTTAATATATTAAGGGTACTCTAAACGCAACGTCGTTCTGAAAAAAAACATGCCAGAAGCTACACTACAGAGGTCAACATGACAACGCGTTTATTCTGCAAAGCGCAGAAACCGAATGTATTTCACTAGAAATACGTATCACCATGAGAGAACACCGAAATTCCGTCATGTACAGAACACAAAAGTTTCTTTATAAAGTGAATAACGAAACAGAATATTTTCTGATGTAAAATCACAATTAAAACAAAGTAATTCACATATAAAACCCATGAATGATGTTGGAAAGTAAATTGTAAAATCATTTACAGACTTTCTTTCCATATAAACTCGAAATAATACGTTTGAATTAATATAGTTTTTACGAATGTGAGTATTCAACGATTACGAATTTTATAATAATGCAACACTAAGAATAAATCAGAGATAATTCACAAGATAGAAACAGATAAAAATTGATTTTTAACAAAATAATAATGAACATTCTTTCAAAAATAATGCTACTTGTGACCATGAGAGAGCATGCGATTATTTTAGGGCGAAAAGTTGACAAAGTGCTTGTCGTGCAAGTAGCCTGCATAGGTGTAAAGTTCGGTTCGTAAAAAGCGTACACGAATGTGTGATTAAATGTTTTTTGTCTCTGTGTAACATAAAATGAAACAAAAAGTGGAGGTTTAGAAATGAAAAATCTAAGAAAAAGTTTTGTATAATTTTCATCCAAAAATTTTAAGGTTTGTCGTTCACTAGTCACGCAATTGTCGTTCACTATTATACCTTTGAGCCCAGTGCAAAAGCTAGTGACTTGAGAAAAGTAAGTTTTGGACAAGTGTAGACAATATTAATCACTGGCAACCAATGATATCAAAGCAGGAAAAAGGCTCAATAATAACTTCGAAATAATCAGGCAAATCGAATTATGTGTCTTGTTAGAGTTTATAATTTTATGGAATTGGTACGTTATTGTAATACCTGTACGCCTGTACTCAGCAATCAGACGGTATTTATCTGATGCCAACTGATATTATAAACAAATGAAAATTTTTAGAGGAATAAAGAAGTATATGTATCACATTTTCATCAAAACATTACCTCATCAATGGAGTTAAATATGAAATTCGGCACAAATGTATTTAGTTGTAGTAGGATATATTTGAAATAAAACACTTTAAAGCATAATTTGGTTGAAATGTACACACAAACTACAATAAAAATGTAGAATATCCATAGCATGACGTTTTATCGTGAAATTAAAGTAGAAGAATTCTTAAGTGAATAAAAAGTGAAAATCATCAATTCTACCAGAAATGACAAAGTCGAGGGAAAACAAAGGCATTATTTTCCACGAAATACGTGGCACATCTTTGTCCATGCCGTGGAAGTGAAAACGTTACCCGGATAAGGTTGGGGAGCTCGGGGGAAATCTGCCGCCCAGTGACACGACGTGCGAAATAAACTGCCAGCTCGCCCGCTGCCACCGATGCAAAGGCCTAGCCACAAGTGAGGCGGAAGAAAAAGGGCAGATATCAGGAACAGAAGATTGTACAATGGCTTCGTATATGAACGGTGTAAAATTTCCATTCCTTCCTTCCCCGAAATTGTTTATCTGGTATTTGGAAAAATGATTTTACAAGCTTTAATTCTATTCATTACATGGTATCATTGCATATTCATGCTCTAATTTTTGGCAATCAGCCCTTATGGATATTCTTTTTTATTGCTCGGTAACCATTTTATGACAAGAGAAAATGATATCTCCTTCGATTAAACACATCTTTTTCGACAATTAATATCTGATGTTAATTTACCCATATAATTCTTAATTAATATATGAGAAACTGTACTTATCAATCACTTAAACTGCACATCAAACTGTTACAACTCTGAAAAGTTACCTCCAACTAATATATTCATGTTGGTAAATGAATAAAATGACATCAATTAACTACATGACCAACTTACACAACAAATGATGTTCAATTCAGTTGGTGACTTGTTGGAGAATACATTATTTCTTGACATTTAAATTCTTTTTCTTTCACTTAAGGTGGTTCTCTGGAGTTATTCACTGCCTTTTATAAATTTGTGTGCACACGCTATTTACTTCCAGTCTACTTGTACAGCCTGCACAAATGGCTTTCGGAGCAACAAATTCTACATGACCAACTTACACAACAAATGATGTTCAATTCAGTTGGTGACTTGTTGGGGTGTTCATGTAATTTTTATTATTATTAACTTATTAATACTTGTAATATGAATGCTTAATAATTATAATGGTGGCAGTAGCGCTGGCATGGCAGTTTGTGGTGGTGGCGTGGTGTTGTGGTGGTGGTGTGTGTGTTGGTGAGTGGTGATGGTGGTGTGGTGGTGTGTGGTGGTGGTGGTGTGGTGGTGGTGGTGGTGGTGGTTGTGGTGGTGGTGTGGTGGTGGTTGTGGTGTGGTGGTTTGATGTTGATTGATTGATTGATTGATTTTTTCGTGTTTCCGGGCGCGTCGTCTGCTTGTGGTCATTAGTGGTGGGGTGGTGGTGGTTGTGTGTGGTGGTGGTGGTTGTGTGGTGGTGGTAGTAGTGGTGGTGTGGTGGTGGTAGTAGTAGTGGTGGTGGTAGTGGTGGTGGTAGTGGTAGGTGGTGTGGTGGTGGTGTGTAGTAGTAGTGGTGGTGGTGGTGGTGGTAGTGGTGTGGTGGTGTGTAGTGGTGGTGGGTGGTGGTATAGTGGTGGTAGTGGTAGTAGTAGTAGTTGTAGTAGTAGTAGTAGTAGTAGTAGTAGTAGTAGTAGTGGTAGTAGTAGTAGTGGTGGTAGTGGTAGTAGTAGTAGTGGTAGTAGTAGTAGTGGTAGTAGTATTACTTAAATTTTTACCTGAACAAGAATACCAATATGGCAGAAAAACCTGCTGCTGAATAATACTGATAAAGTTCAGTTCAGTCTCGACAGTTCGATCTTGGGTAATCTCTTAGGGGCCTTTGACTACGGACGCCTTTAGTGACTAAAAGTGGATATAGTTTGACTAGCGTAACCGAAATGAGTGATAACAATATAATATCTAGAATAATATGTAACTTAATACAAAGCTTTTAAGGCGCATCTAATTCAAGAATGTATCATATAAAATGACGCATATGAAACAAATTTTCTTCATTTGAAGGAAATGGAGACCGAGCACGTGAAGTATTCTAGTTCATCTGTGTTATGTACAAAGTAAAACAACAACATTTATTTCACCATAAGTTTATTTCAGTGAAGCCGCAATCCAAATCAAGTCCGAAATACAAGCCAAGTTCCAGAAGAATACAATCACCGTTACCCATGCACTTCAAAACCGAACTTACTACTACTGCTAGGCACTCGCTTGCTGCTCCAGAAATGTCCAACTGACTTCTGCCCCGGGCGAGGCCCTATAAATACGCCCCAATGCCTCGGGGCGAGTCTCTTACTTCCCGCCTCAATGGCGGGGCATCGAGGGGAAATGCCCCTCCTGTGACTGCCCTGCTGACGCGGTCCGGTGGCTACGGAAAAGCGCCGCCGCTTGGCCTGCTCCTGGTGGCGTCTTCCCGTATTCCTCATATCTCGACTGGCCGCGCCCCGGCGCAACTCTGCAGCGGCCACAGTGGGCCGCAACTATGTTGGCCGGTACAGTGTGCCCACCATGTGGACACAAATGCTGTTATACAGAGCAATTTGCATGATTGTGCCATAAATCACGGCGACATAAAACAGCTGCAATTTATTTTCCCGTAAAAAAATAAGCACGCGCACTCCTGTAATGACTCATAATTCTGAATTCTGAACTAGCGTTGCCTTGTATACTAGCATTTCATGATGAACTATATTAATTAAGCAGAGTTAAAATGATTTGCGCAAAATGAATTCGTGTTAAAAAATATATATAGAACGTTACAACGTCATCCCCATTTGGCCACATAATGCACAACGATTAGAGATTATTAATAGCATTACATGCGCGCAAAAACTGAGTAAGTGGCATACAGAACTCAAATGTGCACACAAAATTCATTATTAAATTTCATACCGATTTGCAATAACCGTCCTCAAAACATTTCAGTTACAGTACCATGTTTTCCGTTTGAATACTTGCAGTTACAGCAAGCTGACTGACAAACATCGGATACACAATAATGTGAAAATATAGGATTGAAGCATGCAATTCCAGATCTCATTAGAGTAACGTCACTAATATTAATACTTATACACTTACTGTGGATTGGTTTGATATGGAGAATTTTGAACATACAAAAGTTTACGTAGAAGAGAATTAAAGAAACAAATAAACGTATTTTTTTCAAAAGGTACACGATATTTAAATGTTAAGAACTGTACATTAGTAAGTCTGTACAAGCGTCGCAAGCGTTCACACTACTTGTGGATCCAGCAATACCTTGAACTCCGTCGCATCCCCTGTCCTAAATTCTCTTCCTTCATCGTCTACAACGGCACTAATCTTCCCTCGCCTCCATCTCCCGGGCCAGCGCTGGCGACCGTCGACAAATCACAGCCTGCAGCACGCAGCCTGCGCGGTTGCTGCCGCCGATGTCATCACCGCCGCCACCGCCGCTGGCAAGCAGGCAGGCAGCGCTCCATCGGTCCTCATTACCTTTCCGCCGCTAATGGGCAGTGCGGAGGACTGAAACCTCAGTGCCTCGCCTCAGCCTTTCCGCGAGCACAGGCGCAGAAGTTCATCATCATCATCCCGTCCAACGCATGACACAAAGACGTAGAGGGAGTCTACACGTTGTGTTGAGGGCGTGGAGTGTTCTCTTAGACGGTCGCACAGCACGTGTGAAAATATAGGGGCCAGTTCAGAAGTCGGGTTCTAGCGATTGCTCCCTACAAAAATACAGGCGACATTCGTCCAAAGTGCCAGCTGAACATAAGAAACAATGCTTTAATTTGATCGATGCACAACTAAACAGTAATTTTCAGTTCAAATGCAGCTTTTTAAGGATCTAGAATGCACGAAAACGTATTACGGGTGATAAAAATTGTGCAGTCCATTTTATACGGAACAAAAACCAAGAGAACATGATATGATATGAAATAAATTGCTATCTATTCCTATCGTACTCCAATCTGCTCATACCTATTAAGACAAACTTGTACAAAAATTGATTAATTGCTTTGACAACATTATATAAACAGCAAACTTCCCTATTGTACATGTGGAGCTTTGATGAAAGCGTTATACGACCTACCACTGCTTACCTTAATTTGCTAAATTGTTTTAAAGCTTCATTTTTATATAATATTATTTCACACGTAATAATAATAATAATAATAATAATAATAATAATAATAATAATATACACGTAATATAATAAGATTTCATGAGCACACAAGATTCGCAGCAACGCACAGAAACTCCTGCGAATTCAATGGATTAATATAATAATGATCTCGTATTCAATTTTTCTATTTACATGAATGTTCCGTTTCCTTAAATCCATGAAACGAGTTCTTTTAGATTCTGTAAGTGTCGAGTTTCGTTCTTCCCTTGATAATACCAAAGATAAGAAAGATACATAATATACCTCACAATAAAACAGACTCAAACGAATAGAAAGAAAACGCGTGCAAATAACCTTGAAAACCTTTAGATTGCTCAAAGAAGAAGCGTCGCATCACATAAATCCTTTGGTGTCCAAATTCGCAAGATTTCTTTTTCCTCGAATCTTAAACATATTTTTCTTTACAAAAAACGAGTTGCTGTCGAGTCTGATTTTACCTTACCTAAAGATGAAAGCAATTAAAGGGAGTAAACTGTGCAGTTAATTAAGCAGGGAGGCCGAGCGCGGCATGCCGTTTCACAGATGTCCCTCGCGTCCTCGGCGCGCGCTCCGCGGCGCGGGGTTGACGACGCAGCTTCCGCGCCCTCTCCCCACGCCCCCACTGCGCCAGCAATTACTTCGAATACAACGCGGCTCCTCCGTCAAAGGCCGCTGTCATAACCTTTGTCTCGGGTTCGGGGCGTTTAGGTCGCGAAGCGGGTGAAGAGGTCGATGGCAATGGGGAGGGGTGGGTGTCGAAGAGAAGGGTGGAGTGAGGTGAGGAGAGTAAGGGGTGAACGGGGTGAGGAACCGAGGGTAAGGGTCGGCTCTGTAGGGCTCCCCGTGCATGAACTGTGCTAACGAACTTCGCCTTCGCAGAAATGCTGGCGCTTGGAGCGACGTCGAAGTCGAAGTCGAAGGTTGGGCGTTGGGGGCGGCGTTGTGGTAACGGGGAAAAAGTTGTGTTGTGAAGGTATCAGTGGCGATACTTCGGTAGTGGTGGTTGTGGCGTCGATGGTAACGTCTGCGAGCCAGTAAAGTGCATCGGGCTGACGATAGTGGTTGTGGCGCCGAGCCGAGCGTCGGTCGCAAACCCGGTAGCAATATCTATAACGATGGATACGGTGCGGCGATAGTGATGATGATGGTGAAGGTGGTGGCGGCGGCGGCGATGGTGGTGGTGGTGATGGTGACAGAGCTGGCGACCGTGGTCGTGGCGGCGTAGTGGCTATGATTTCCGAAACGTAGATAGAAGCGAGTAAGTTGGGAGTTCAGAGGCTTTCGAAGGCAGAGGAAGCAATAACCGTCGATTAGAAACACAAGGCAGTTCGAGAACTGCAGAGGCGAGGACCGAGGAATAAGGGCTTTTAAGAGGATGGTGAGGATAACGGGCGCTGCAGAGGAGACGGGACAATGAAAAAGGTGCAGGAGCGAAGCGAATGTTATGAAGTGGCAAACTTGTCGAGTTCGAGAGTGGCAGGGTTGGGAGTGAAAGTGGAGGACCGATATGTCGAAAAAGAGAAAATGGAAAATCTCATTTGAAATGTAAATTGCCTTCATTTGAATTGGCAAGAACACAATCAGACTGATTCGTCAAAAAATTGGGAACATTTGTTGGGAATAAAAAATATAAATGCAGCTTATGGGTTGAAAAATTTGGGCTTGTGGAATTATAAAAAAAAGTGCAAAAATTTTAAACTTTTTAAGTTATGGTTTTAAATGTGAAAATGACTTCAAACACTAGGATTAGAATCAGAGTCACTAGAACGAAAACCTGCCATTGAATATTGGCTCCTTCAATAGATAACCCATATAACTTCCATTTTCCAATGTAAATGGCAATGAATCGATGAACATTCAATGTGAACAAAATGACACATATATAAATAAATTCTGGGCATTAGTAGCATAGGTTACTATGTGCTTGAGATAATTTTTTGTTGGTATTACTTGGTCTTGAATTGCGATAATGAGACCCTCAGTCTCAGGGTATAAATACCCCACAGTGAGCCACTTGTAAAAGCCACTTGTTGGCTATTGCTGCGGGGTATGCCCCGTGGAGTGCCTTCTGCTTCCTTTTGACCATTTGTTTCCAGAGTAGACTGTTGCTGGTTCATGTCGTTTCTGAGGTTGAGAGGTGTAAGATTTTCATTAGCTTGTTGTACCACTTCATGTAGTTGAGAAATCTGAGCTTTCTTTCCGAAATAGTCTCTCAGGATAGTAATCTGTCTGATGAGTAGATTTGAGAGGTTTACCATGCCTCGTTCCCCTCTTTCTTTCGGTAACGTAACCCTTTGAGTGCAGCTCCTGGGACGGTGGTATCTAAAGCGAGTCATTTGTACTCTCATATATCTTTCTTTTATATTTATTATTATTATTATTATTATTATTATTATTATTATTATTACTACAGCCTGCGATGCTCTCGTTACCGCCATCTTGTATTGCGTTCTAGGATCACTCTTCCACTCTGAATGAGGATCCATCGTTAGTTTTCCTACATCACATCGCGTTTTTTTAAAAAATCGTATATTACGTTTTACAACATTCAGGCACTGATGCACTTCTTAAGATGTTACAGGAGGAGTTGTTTCAATTAAGATTTCCAAATTAGTTTATTAATTATATGTTCTGCAGCCACCTGGCAATCCTGTACAATCCGCTCAGCCTAGAGGCGGCAAGGCACATGCAGCAAGTTTTGCAGAATAGCTACATTTTGTTGAGATTTCTCGGCAAGTCTGAGTTGTGTTTCGCCTAATGGTGAAAAGAGAGTTTGTCTTCATATGTATCTTATAATGAGTAACACAGTGTTATAAACGTTTTTCCATAAAAAAGATTATATTTTTATGGAAATTATATCAACATGCTTCATCGTGGCTGCTAGAACAGTCCACATAAATTCTGCGTGTGGAAGGTTTGTGACGATAAGACAGCAGCGGAAAATAACAGAGTTCATAAGAAAGGCGGAAAATAAAGAGTTCAAAGAAGAGCCGTGGGCACCACATAGAACGTGTAGTTAGTAGTTACACAATGGATGAACGGTGAGAGACCAGCGTTGCCATTCGGAATTCCAATGGTGTGTCGTGAACCTTCGGAACACGGTTCTGACTGCTTCTTTTGTTCTGTGAATGTGAAGGGATTTAAAAGCAATTACAAAAGTATTATTATGAATCCAAACAATATTCTATAAGCAATTTTACCTGTTTTCTAGTGACTCTGATGTACCAATCCTACAGTGTTCGGAAAATTTAAAAGCCTGCCCCTCCTATGAATCTGAATGTGTCGCAGAAATTGACGTTCCTACCTCTGACTGTGATTTCCCGATTGAAGATTTTGAAAAGAAACTTAAACTTTTCAAGTGTATTAAATGATTTAGTCCGAGAACTGAACCAACGAATCTGCCAAGAAACGCGGGTCTACATTTCTCGAAAGGAACACATTGGCATCAGGAACGACGTACCATTGTTACAGATATTGCGATCAAGACTTTACATTTATTTTCTGAAGACGAAACTTCGTTTACTGCAACAACATCCCGGAGGCTATGCTGAAACTAGGATTACTACAGTATGACCTATAGATCGGAGCATTTTTATCAATGCCTTAAAGCGTAGTTTGAAGTGCGTCCTTCTTCATACTGAAAACAAACTTTCATTCGTTCCTATTGCTCATTATGTTACGCGTGAAACATGGAAATCTGAGATGTGTAATCTGAAGTACCAGCGACACAAGTGCAAAGTCTGTGGTAATTTTAAAGTCGAAGGTTAGTTATACACGCAGGTTACACAAAGTACCCTCTGCGAGTGGCACAGTCGAGCAAGGTAAAACCACTAAACCCGAAAAGAATGGCCACGTAACCCGTAGATTGTAGGCTCGAAAAACTTAAAAGCTCTTGTTGACAAGTCTGTCATACTATTACCTCCATTTCATATCAAACTTGGGCTTTGGAAGCAATTCGTTGAAGCTCTAAACAATGAAAGGGAATTCTTTCAGTGCCTGTGTCATCGATTCCCTGATATCAGTAATGCAAAAATCAAACAGAGTATCTTCACACGTCCAGATATCAGGAAACGTCTATTTGAAGGTATGTGAGCTGCAGAACGATCGGCATGGAAATCATATCGAGATGTGGTCAAAACTTCTTCTCCAAGTTAGCATACGCAATGCCTTACATATGTGTATTTCTATGTTACGTTCATATGTAGTGTTAAGATGAGGAAAAATAATAAGAAAGAAGCCTTCCTTACATATGATAATAAGTTAATTGTAAACTTGCCTGTGCGCGTATCTCATAATTCTCGTTTTTTCATTTTGATTTAGCAAAAAATCCCGATGTGATTGAGTAAAACTGAATTAAGATCCGGAATCAGCATGTCAGAAATATAAATGAATACTATTTAAACATTATGCAATGATCGGAATGTTTAAATTCGTTTTGTGGTTGTCGTCATGTAAAGTAAAATTAATTTCCGGAATTTTAACTTTTGCGAAATATTCGCTAAACCACAACAATGAAAATGGAACTAATAAAATATTCCGAAATGAAAAAAAAGGATCACCCTCAAATTTAAAGAGATGAACTCGTTTGTCAACAAAAGGAATGAAACACTTTGAATCAAGCAAAATAATACTTTCAGCTCGACATTGGTTAGTCAATTTGTCTGACAGCCCGGAGAATTGTACGGTAGGCAACTGTCAGCAATGCCTTACGAGTACGTAGGAGCAACGACCGGACCGACGTCTGCACGGGAAGTAACTCCTCGCAAGAGACCTGGCTCGCAGGGAGAGCTTTGAAGTGGCACCACTTCTGACCGCTTTGTTCACTGGGACGTCCCCAAGGGCATCCAACGGCCCTGCTACGAGCGAGCGCGTACGCAACCCCAACGCGCACCGATGCAGCCGATTCCAAACCGCCTCCGCCTCCAAACTGAAACCCAATGATCACCTACGCAGAGAACCAACCCGGGAACCCGACCACGCCCTGGCAACTCAACCGACTTTTTAGGAAATGCCGCTTTGGGGAAATGTTTAAAATTATTAGCATCTCTAAACACAAACATCGCCACTCACCGCCACAAAAGTTGTCAAACGATTTCATTTGCGCGTAGTGGTGCGCGGAGCCCGCAGGCCGCGCGCGAGACTTCAAAAGGGAGTGGGAGGGGGCCGCGTTTGTGCGCTCGCAGAGGGAGAGGGCGTGGCCTGAAAGCGCGGATGACACATTCGGACGAGATTAACGGACACAGAAAAAAAAAGCGGACGAGCATCTCGTTCGTAGCAATACATAACACACGATTGCAGACTCGTTCGTAGAATGTCCGCCGCAAACAAATACGCGATTTGAAAGAGAATTATTCGCTTAGGACAGAAAGTTGGTATTTGTGACAAAGGGATCATGTTGTGACACGAACATAAATTTTGTTCGCTAAAAGAAAGGGTGACCTTTGTACTTAATGCACGGCAATTGTTGTGAGTAGCATGGTGGATTAGAACTTGGAGAAGTTCTTCCGATGTACACCATTTGAACAGTAATTCAGTTCACGAAAAGTAAATTAAAGAAGGATATTCGAATCCGAAATAACTGCAATGGTTTTCACGATAGATCTTTCATGAACGACAGAGTTTATTTTTTTTACAAAATTGAAGTGATGCAATGAAAGAGCGTGTATTTATAACGTAATTTATCTGTAAATTTCAGTTATAAATGACAAGCGATTTTACGGGAAAAACTATTATCCATTATTCCCAATAGGTTCATTTGCATACCATTATTTGCAATAGCATCTCTTTCCACGAATCTCTTAGTAAATAAAAGACCGGGAATTGCTTTTGCAATTAATTAATTTCATATCTATCAGAGTGCGACACAATCGAGAATTTTTTTACAACTTACTCATCTACAGGTAGCATTCACATCAGTCTTGACTGAATGAATGAATACTGTGATAAAGAATCTGTGCACCAATAAAGGCAGGAAATACTGCACGATATGGCCAATCGACCTTCGTTCCAATTGCAATCGAATCTACCTTGCCAATATTTACGACCTTCGACGAAAACAAACTTCGCTTGCGCCACCCCATCACTCTCACAGGGCGTATCCCATAATTGAACTCAACAACGAAGCCCTATCACCATTGCTATCGCACGCATATCGTCACTTTCGTTCCCTCCTTTTAGCGGCCACGTCAATTCATCAAGCGAGACGCGTTTCCCGAATTTGACCGCAGGAGCGATATAAATCGGGTTACATAATAAAACCCTTTTTCACTCACAGGTCATTGTGCGTGCGGCCGCGCCGCGCCGCGCCGGGCCGGGCGACGGGGCAGGGCAGGCCGGCGCGGCCCCACGCCCTTTGCCCTCGGCGGCGGCGCGGCGGTGGGTGCGCCGGTCGGCGAGCGTCGTTCATCAAACGCCGACCGCCGCGGGCTGTCAGCGGCCGCGTTTCATAACCGTTTCGCCACCATCACTGCCGTTGGCGCCGCCGCACCCTACTGCCCCCAAGACCGCCACCACCGCAGCGGCAGCAGCCCTACTGCTCGCCCTCTGCTGGCGCCACTGCGGTCCCAATATTTTAATACCGACCTCCCACGAATATTCAACAGTCTCTACAACGCCGTATCGCTCCCATAGCCGGCTACTCTTACCCATACCACCCCAAATTTACTGTATCGCAATGAATTTTGGGACGAAGAATGTAGGTTGACGACAAGGGAATGATGGCGGGAGCGTTGGAGAAGATGTGCTGGATGGGATGGCTGGTGAAGATGTGTTGGACGTGAAGGTAGAAGATACCGAAAAAAAGTAATACGAATAATATCTTCAACAAGGAGTTATGGGATATGGGAATCGCAAAAGAAACAAATGAGATTAAGAGAGAGAGAATTTATACAACGCGATTAAGGAAAAGAGTTATGAAAATGCCAGGACATGAATGAGGAAAAAACGTGTTATGTATTGTAATAGTAAAAAAATTTATTTATATTAACGTGGAACGTAGAACTGGAGTGTAGTAAGATAGAGTAATAATTGTGATGTGCGAGATGAAGGATAAGGAAAGTAGCAAAAAGTGACCATTTGAGGCAAGGGAAATGAAACTGCGTATGGGAATTCAGGAGTGGGAAACCACGGAATTAAACCGACCACATGCCTACTGTAATATTATGCTTTTCCACCAGCTGCTGCTCGGTCCCGCTCCCCTTCATGGATCGCGTTCCGCTTCCTTACAGCTCCCTCCGCTAGGAAAGGAACGGGTGGCAAAAAAATTTCACACACAGTTAAAACTTTACGCCTTATTTCTTTCTCCCTTCAGTAAAGGGACAGGGCAATTTTCGTTTCGCTGTTATGAGGACTGAGATTTTTCCGCTAAAGTTCCCAGTCCGTCACCTCAGAGACCTTGCACATCCAGTCATCGATGAGGGGGCGTGGCATCAGCGTGTAAACTTGACGTGTTCGCCCTCTGCTAGGCACGACGTAGTGTATGCAGCGCGGGCGGCGCATGCGGTTGATGGGGGCGTGGTTTGACCGAAACTAAACGGGGGGAGGGACGGAAGACATGCCGCGTGACGGTGTGCACAGAGAGCGTGCAGGGAGGTCGAAGACTCGCGAATGGTTTGGCACAGTGGATGTACCAAGGGATGGATGGACGCCAGGAAGGATACACGATATGGCTCGTGTGTGACAGCGGCGGAATGCGTACAAAAAAGATAGAAAATTGAAATTTATAAGACACATACGAGCAAGAGATATTCACCCAAGGTTCACTTTCTATTTTAGAAACCCATACATCAAGTTTCATTGAATAAAATTATACCACCATATCAAATTGTACTTTCTTATTTTTCTTCCTGTATATCAACTTTTTCTTTCTCATTTTCCATATTGTTTACAAACTGTGTAAGATTATTGTATTGCCAGCAAAATTTAAAATCTGAAAGCAATCCTAAGTTAGTAGAAACTATTCATCAATGATGATATATCTTACACAATACATTTTGTCAACTTTGTACCTATCACTTTTTGGACACGTCTCTGGCACATCTCAATTAAATATCAACATTTATTAGCGGATTTGGGTCCCATTGGATCCCACGGTTAGGCTTTTACTAGGAGAGAAATAGAGAGACGGGAGCCATGCTCAGAGAGGGAAAATGAACATCACTGCAGCAAGAGGAGAGTAAATGTGAGCATGAAGGAATGGCACAAACGTGTAAGGTGGTCTAAAGATGTGTAAGTGTATTGATTCTGAGTAAAATTGATGGTTTTTAATGGAAAGAATTGTTCTGATAGTCGGTTTGATTTACTAATGCATATTTAGGCGGAGTTGCTTCAAAATATTGGGAATGAGCACAACAACTATGAAAAAACATGGGAATGCAATCAAAGACTAGCAAGAAGAAGTGCCGAAGAATGTAAAACAGCTTGCTTGGAGACATTTTGGCAGCGCCGGCGATAACGCGCGCGAGATTCTTTATGTAAGGATGAATCTTTAGGAGCAAATAGGGCACGCCAGCAGTAAAGTGAAGGCATCAATTGGATCGAATGTAGAGTCAGGGATGGTCGTATGGATGAAAGTAGATGTTGGGAACTTCATTTACATCTAGATGGGGACGACGTATGGAGCTCAACATAGGATTGAGAATTTTCGAGACAACGTATAGGGCGCAAAAGGGGACATGGATGGTGACACAAACTCGGCTTGGAGGGTCTCACATCGCACATACTGGTTCGGCAAACGCGGGCGGACGCAGCGGCCCAGCGCACGCACACCCTGGGGCGATGCAGCGCCGGAGCGGGGCTCTTGGCCCAGAGGCGGCTAAGGGGAGACGGCGGGAGGCACGGGGGGGGAGACGCGGGGGAGCTGGAGGGTCGGGAAAGAGGAACAGAGGGGGGAGGCATGGCGAACAAGGATGGAGCGGTATGGTGAAGGGATAGGTTGGGAGATACAGCAAGGCTGGTCGGACCAGAGATAGGCAGAGCGATGCGGCAGGGCGGTGCGCAGCAGAAAAAGTGATGTGAACGAAGTAAGAATGGGGAGAAAGGAGAGCAAGGATGGGCAGAATAGGGCTGAGGCGAGGGCTGGGTGGAAAAGGGGCGAGGAAGGGGAAGGGGGGGAAGGGGGCGAAAGGCATGGTGGAGCAGGGAGAGGTGGAATGGGGTGGGGTAGGAAGTGGTAAAAGAGAGAGAGGTGGGGCAGGGCGTGGCATTACAAAGCGTGACGGTGCAGGTCGGGATGGACGAGGGTGGGTCGTGCAGAAAATGGGGTGGTGAGGCGGGCAGTGGAGGCGGACGGAGAGGGGTGGGAGGAGGTGGCAAGTGGGAGGGGCGGACAGAGAGGCCAGGCCAGCGCCCGGAGCCCGTGGTACGTGCGACAGGGTTAACCCGGATCAAATGCGGGCGGAGCGAAGGTACGCTACTCTGGCGATTGATGCAAATAGTTGTGACGGGTGCGCGCTAAAACACCGGGCGCAACCCCTCGGGGCCGTCGCCGCAGAGTGCGTTTACATGGTGCGGCTTCCGGCGGACGCGCCGCGCCGCCCTGCTGCCACGGCGGGGCCCGATGTGTGCAGAGGCCCCGCCGCTGCGTCCTGCGCGCGGATGCGGCAATCATGGAAACAGTTGCTCTAGCAGGATGCAGTTCCAAAAGCAATAATATTTCATTTATTTCTCTACACTAAAGTGAATGATGTTCTGAAATATTACGGATGGTTATTAGGTTTATGTCATTCATATTATATGAATGTGACCTTTTTTCCGGTGGCAGGTTTTCCCGTTTAAAAGGTAATTAAATTGATGTGCGTGTGTTTGAAAGCGAATTGCGAGTTCTTGGCCATTTGAATATGAATCAGATTCAGGTCAATCATTCTAGACAAATGTTTCAGTTCGTGATATATTAGTCGTCAAAATTCTTTTTTTAAAACTGATACAGCCCAATTGCTCTTTTAGGGCACAACGCCTCACTTCGTGTTTTACTCAGTCATATATGGATAAAATAATAGTTTGCGAAATATTTGGAAAGATATACAAGTATAGCCAACACTAATGTAACAAGAATATTGTTGTTATTACACATACGTTTCCATATTTAACACAATCTTCAGAATGTGGCTGTATGTTAATAATAACAAAGGATATCTTTCAGATAAAAAAATAATTTCAAAGTATAATATAAATATAAAACAATATAAAACATAATTTCATAACAAAACATCCACAAAAGTACGATTTAATATTCCATCAAAGATCTGAACCAGAGATTTCAAACCATCCTATTGTGGAGCTGAGAATCACTTCCGTTTGCTGGTTCTGACAACCACAAGCAAGTCAAACACCAGTTATACTCGTACGGAGGTTACGGAATACCACAGCCACAGCCATTAAGAACACTTTGAAGCGCTGTTATTAGGTGTTTGTCGAGAATGTAAGCGAAGCGCAACAGATTTGCCGAATGTGACCTAGTGAGCAGAGTGTCTGCATGTGGGTGAAGTATATCGTTACTCAGTGAACGTGACTTGCGTGGAAAGCCATCGAACACACTATGCGCCATTTATCTGAACCGTCGGTGGACATTATAGTTAGAATCTTAAGTCAGATTGCGTTACTTCATCATTCAATACGCCAGAGTATATAATCTTTAGTCTGACGACAAAATGGAATAAAAACAACTGTTTGACACTTCTATATTGAAAGCTATATTTATCTACATGTATACAAATTTAACGAATTTATGTAGTGCCTTTTAAATGAATTGTTAATTGTAGAAGTGGCCTACATCACTAAACAAATTGTATTTCGTCAGCGAGACGAAGTGAAGCGTGAGCTGGTATTGCATCAAGTGTCACTTGAGTGCGTAGTGTCAAGAATAGTTTTCACGAGTGATTTACTTCCTCCGATATCATCACAAACTAATGTAAGAATGGATACAAATTATCTTGAAAATGGATGAGTGTGTGTGAATTAAGTCATCAAATGGACGCTACCGGACGCAAATCAACGAAATCTCAACGCCATAATCACAGAATCTCAATCATTCTGTGCTGTTTACGTACATAAACTTTCAATTAAACACCCAGATTTTAATGAACATAATTATATACGTAAATTATATCTCTTCAAAATTAAGTTTTGAAGAACAGTTTCAATGAATTCCCACAAAACAAATGCATTATGTTCATGAGAAAAATCTCCAATTGTCGGAATGATAAAATAATAGAGAATACAAAAGCACGAGCACATGTTCCTCATTGTTCGTGAAATGAACGCGAATCATTTCCATAGGTTACTCATCGGCTACGGACTCCAATTCACCTGGGGCTGAATGTTTCAAAATAAAGTTATGCGACTCAACGAATTATACAACGTGCTGACGGACTGATCCTTACTGCTGCTCCACAGCCAGCCTGGCGCAAATTGTATAGGCAACCCGCCTGACGGAACTGTGTTTCTTTAAAACTGTTGCATCAGCGCATGTGCATCGGCTTGACCTGCGAATTCCGACTCACGTTTTTTTTATCGTTCTTGGAAAACATAAGTCATAGTGAAGTTGTATTGAAATTTTGACAGCTGTTTGGAACAAATAAGCTGAAATGGAGCAGGCTGTTCACGAACTTGAACAGTCAGAATTTTGACGGCACCGAAGGGTCATCGGCGCTCTCTATCAGTGCCTGAATACTGGAGCTCGATTTGGTCTGCCTCACAGCGTGTCAAATCACCAACTGGGGAGTCACCACCCCCAGCTCGGAGGCGCAGAAAATGGGGCACTGGTAGAACGGGGGGTTGTGGAGGCGGGGGCGGTGGGGCAGAGGGGGCGTGGAGTGGGCTTGGGGCGGCGGGAGCGCTGGGGGCGGCTGGGGCAGCGGGTGCGACGTTGGCGCGGCGATGCGCGACGGACCCATTTGATTGGACGCGGTTCCCGACGGCGCCGCGGAACCCCGAGTCGAGTCGCCTCGTTTTTAACGAGATTCCAGTGCTGACGGCTGCACGCTCGGCGAGATCTCGCCCCCTCCCCTTTTGCTACTCGGTGCGACTCCCGTTACATCACCCTAGCTGTCCCAAGAGTTCACAGACGGCCCCGCTGCTATTCTTGCCTTATCACGGGAAACTACACAGTTCTGGCACCGTAGTTAATTTTATAATTCATAATTTAAGAACAGTAAACATTTTTCATGAATGGTCGAAATTTTCAAACTACTTATCGAATTTCTCGAATTGAATGCAGAGGAACGTTCATAATTTGAAATTTAATTACTTGAATGCCTTAATACTCCTCATTCTATTTCACCCTTATTTTTATTTTTTAAGCGATGTTGGGAAATTTGAACGTACAATGTCGAAATATTTGGTTTAGCTTCATTGCTAATTGCAGATAAAGACTTTCTAGTGTATATCAAAGTGATTAGAAATAGAAAACTTGCAATATAATAAAGGTGATACGCTGAAATTTGAAGATATTTTCCACTGGTTAAATATGAGTGTACGAGGGAACTAAATGAAACAATTATTCTGTTTAAGAAACTTCGGAAACTAGATAAACCATTTACAAGGGCACATGAACAGACTGCACGCTTATTACGGGGGATAGAAATATCGGAAATTGAAGAGAAATAACATTACAAAATTAGTATAGAAATTACAAAATTGGTATAAAATAAATATATCTAAGATTTCGTGCAGAATTTTACATTACAGGATATGGATTTCAGAGACCTGTGGGTATCAAAAATATATGAATTTTGTAATAAAGAAACTATCAAGTGAGATGTGCTATTTTTATACTCAATTTTAATGACACATTTTTATGTTGGCTTCTTATTCTTATTTATTATTATTATTATTATTATTATTATTATTATTATTATTATTATTATTATTAGACGTTTAATTCTAGGCCTTTTCTATTACAGCTACCATTATTTACTTATGAAGCTTTTGCCACTTTACTCTTTAATCTATTAGGCTTCATAAATGCGTATTTATTGACCTCATAATTTGTTCTTGGCTCTTTCAGTTTCGCCTTCATTGACCTAAAGACTTTCAAACAACCGTATTTCCATTATTTCCACCAGACGTAAGAACGTATTAACAGCGATCACTTTCTTCCGTTTCGGCAATGCCCCTTATCTGTATTCACCTACACTTGCAATTCAAATTCAAAACTCTTTTGCATAAGTACTCTTCCTCTTCAAGTCTTCCCAATCGATCGCATCACTAACGCCAATTCCACTCGGTGTACATCTCCCTTCGGTATATCAATGCTTCACTTAGGGCTCCCATCACTGTCCCCTCCTGCGTTCCCCATGCACGCGAGCCCTCGCCGCCACTTGCTATCGGACAGGGGAAATGAAACATTTACTTTCTGGTCGCAGCTTCTGGCGCGCATGGCGATACTGTGGACTCGGATTGAATTCGAAATGCGCCTTCGGAAAAAAAGCAACGGACGCAGTTGGTGTGGGTTGCTGAAGAAGATGGATGACTGGGTATTCGAAACACAGAGGTCTGGAACTCAAGGAGGGAATGTGTGAGCGGAGACCGCGGAAGCACTTTCGCCAACTTCACCAGCGCAAGAGAACCTTCTTCTCATCTTAAGAGTGGCTTGACCGATGGTTGAAAGAAACGAACAATTTAAGGCAATTTGAAAGAAATAAGATATTTATTTGTAGAGATACTTTTCCAGAAACTGTAAATATATTGCTACTTTCGCAAACTGGTTTTGAAACAGTTGCACACTATATCGAAGATATTTTGAATAAAAATAATGTATTAATGATTACTTTGCATGGTCAGGAACTCTTGAGACAAGATAGTTAAAAGTAAACAAAACATTCACACAAGGAACGGATAGTATCGACGAGAGATTTGGCGGAATCAGAATGAGAAAAGACGATAACATTCTCTTACTTTCAATGAATGTAAAATGTTACGTTGCCAAAACACACCATCGTAAGACTTCACTACATTTTTGTCGCAACAGCAAATGGAAACGCGTGCTTATTATACATCTCCCAAAACGAGCGACTAATGCCTGCACGCCTCGAAGCCCAGTGCAGAGTTTGACGTCGTCAGCAGCCAGAACGCGCCTCTCGCCGCGCTTGCAGGAGACAGACAGCGATGACTAAAATAAAACGCTCGACGGAAGCACTTAAAATGTAAACTACGCGGGCGTCCGCTCCGTGTCGCGTCGCGTCGCGTCGCGTCAGGGCGCGGACAAGCGCAGGGCGTGGCCGCAGGCGGCGCGGGGCGGCGCACCCGCGGGCGCGCACGGGGACCGGTGCGCCACAGTCACCGCGGTGCCAGGAATTATGGGCCAGAGTTTGTGTGCGCTACTCCGGACATCTAGGGAAAGTGAAATATAGCGGAAATCAAAGATACTGGAATGCGAGGGGAGCACGCGTGGGGAAACTCATGCGCAGGTGTGGAAATAAAAAAAAACAACTTTTGGAGACAACAGAAACACTCATTTGAAGTAAAAAGAAAACGAGGTAATACGGTAACGTGTCTGTTAGTAAAAGTACAATAACTGTTTTAATGCGATGAAGAGAAAGTGAAAAAGATGTAGAGGAATAATGAACAATAAGCAGAAAATGTGCCGGAGTGAAGTTAGAAACATAATATTGAGCGAACTATCCGAAGCACTTGAAAAGATATGAAGAAATTGGTGCAATAGTGGAAATCATCATATACACTAAAAATAATGTATAATTATTATTTTTCCAATGGATTTATACAAATTAGAAAATTAAAAAAACTGTCATAATGTTACTCTATTTTGTTAAATCATAAAAGAAAAGAAATATGAGAGAGAAATTTATGTGCGTCAAAGGAAGACGTTTAAAAATATGTTTCAGTGCCTCCATATGCGCTAGTATCCGATAAGTGTCGTCAGAATTCCAGGAGGATGCTAGTGAGAAATGTTGAAATAGAATGAAAAAATAACAGTATCTCTTTAGAATGAGGAAACCTAGCATTATTAACAATTATTCCAAATTTCAAATAATTTCCATTTTTATTTTTCTGATACATCTGGCCTATCTATATTTATGCAATGATCTTTTCATATGTAATACAATGATCTTTGCAATTGTTCGCAAAAGTTTCACCTCGCTTTTCCCATGATCCTCACGTACTAAAATGTATGTATTAGCAACACTAAATAAATATGATCTTCGAGCATATTATAAACACGGTTGAGACGCTACTGCACTTATTACTTTGAAGATACAAATGAGATAGAAATTGGTATATTAAATTGAAGCAACCATTAATTTTTTAAACCGTGGACGTAGAAACATAAAGAGACAGACACAAAGAGAGAGACAGACAGAGAGAGAGAGAGAAGAAAGAAAGAATGGGAGAGAAAGAGCTAATAAAACGGCATGCAAAAACAAAATAATTTTAAAAAAATGAAATGGGAGAGCAAAGCTACTACAGTAGCAAGATATATGATAAAAAAGAAATAAAGGTAGATGAACAGATCGACTGACGGAGGAAGGGGGGGAGATCTGAACTTCGCTGAATCGTAACGAACGAATTTTTTTCCAGCCTCCCCAGTCGGCGCTGCAATGTCCGGTGACTTCATCGGCCCGCCCCCTCGCTCCACTCCACCCACACGGCAGGCGGGTGGGCGCAGCGAGTTATTTAGCTGGAGATAACTTTTAATCTAATACCGAAAATTTAATAAAAAAGAGGACACAAAACGATGGAAAAATCTCTATACTCTGAAGTTAGTACACTCACGCCGTCTCCGTGGAGCTTGCAGTTTATTCCAGGGTGTCAACGAGAATTACGAATTTATCGTACGTATTTACGTCTCTCTTTTACTTTTTATTCAGTTTGCGCAAACTGTATTTCTAGTTTATATTCGTGCACTACTTTTCGGAGAAACGAACATCGTAGAATTTGCTCGCTTGAAACGGAGTATTATCATTTACCCAATATTTGAGTTATTGAACATATAAAACTGAGTGTTACGGAGATTTATCGCCAAAGGAATGCTATTTTGTGCTGATAAAATAGATTAGATGGAATTACCACAATGGATCGAAAATACGAACTCTGCATTTAATACTAACGTGCACTTAATGCCGCAGCGTTCTCTGTTTACCATAAACACAAGTGACAAGACACAACAGAAACGATTGGTTATCACATGTTACAATGCTGCATATCGAAAAGATAAATAATTTTCAATAGATCCCAGATTGATTGCCTCTATCAATAACAAAACAAAAGGGAATAGGAGGAATCGATATAAAATATCTCAACCCGTTGAAAAGAGGACAAACGCCGAAGCAAGCACAAACAGGAAACGCATCTGCAATATTCACGAGACACAAGCTGAATCGAAGTGACTAACCATGCTTCTACAGTAATGCGACGGTATCGTCCTTTGTAAGCATGCGTGGTTAAGTGAGCAATGAATAGCAAAGGAGAGGAAGTGAAGCTTTTAAATAAAGTACTATATTCATTATTGTTTTCAGGCCACTTCAACTCTACGCAGGTACACGCAGTTTCATTATAATTGAAAGTGACGTGAATACTCAGACCTTCAGAAACAGCTAGTATTAACGTAGTAGAGCAAGTCTGAAACCGACCGATATACTGTTTGTATTAGTGACCATCGTGTATTAATGGCGAGATGACTTATAACACTTGCATTTTTATTACTAATTAAAACCCATTCTGAGATGCACTAAGTTCAGCAATAATCAGTGTTATACAGATAAAATGTCCAGATTAGGGTGGTGCTGCAGTGGGCATACTACCTTCAGACTCTTCTTTGTTAGCTGGCGTCAACACCATACTCACCTGAAACAATAGGAACAATAATTACTACGTATTCCATTGAAACAACATTTAAATAATATAAAAAACTGTTAAAAAATTATGAACTGTTAATAGTTCGTAATTCATTTTAAAATAAATACGCAGCTTATATCAATAGTATCTGAATATAGTGAAGAGAAAAAAATATAAAAGAATTTCAAACAAAACTCCGAACTGAAATTGTAGGTTCAATAAACAACAATTTTAACTTTGTATTCAGGAAGTCGGGAAAATAACTTATATTTGCTCTTCCACAGACAACCTGCCTACGTTACGACCCCAAGATTGGACAAGCGAGAAATGTAAACGTTCCGTCGAAAGGGCTTGTCTGCAAATACTCGACACCAAAGCTTTTGCAAAAATAGCGTTGACAACAGCGGCTCGCATTTCGCTCTGTATATTTCAGCAGCGCCCACTTCTCCACATACACGCCCACATTACACGACTTCCCGGAATGAACACTGCCCGAGGTAGCTTGGCTGTCTGGACGTCGCCATTGTTCTGCTGCCCGAGGCTTGACGCCCGTGCCGAGAACACTTGGCCCTCTGGTAGCCGTCTAACAAAACACGACCCTCGCCGCCTCGCGCTCCGTTTGGCTTGTTTGGCCCCGGGTGAAAGTCACATTTGCTTCCAAGAAGCTTTCGCATTCCCAGAAGCCACATGCACATGACGGGTGCAATGTTCGGGATGTTTTACAGCGAACGCAGTTATAATTGCGCCCAGTGTGGGTATTAAAATCTGTTTTACTGTCTCGCTCGAGAACGGCCACGCAAATGTTGGCATTCACTTATTCGGGAACGTACACCCGCTAAGGGATTAAAGAGATGGGCGATAAGAAAGCAGTGACAAATTAATGGAATTTTGCACACAAATTACTACACACTTTTGTATGTGTTTTAAAATTAATTTTGTATTCTGATAATTATTAATTGATTGAATTGATTATTCTATAGTGGTTTTCGACCAACTAAACATTATTATATACAGTATAAAACAAGAAAAAGATAAACAGTAAAGCTACAGAAATAGAATTTGATGGAGATCTGGAAGAATATCACGAAAAGAAATAGAGATATTTAGATATATTAATAGAAAACGTAAATAAAATTATAGAAGATTACGTCGGTTCGGTCAAAAACAGGAAGGATGTCTGAATATCTAATGTTTACTGCCATGATATTCTTCCATATCTCCTTGAAAATATATTACTGTAGTTTTGAACTCATTAACATTTTTTCTACACATCGTCAACGTCGTATCATAGACAACTTTATACAGTTAATCCACACATCATAGTCTTTGTTTTGTGTATAGTATTTTCACTCCAAAAAATGACTTTCTTATATAATTGTCTTTCTTGCTTCAAATATTAAACTTTTAACATTCATTGGTGTGGTTCCCTCAATTTGCAAAATAAAAACTAAATATTTAAAACATAGGACTTAAGGTAGCAAAAAGCCACAGAAAGACTCCCGTTATTTGTAAATGAAAATATCTTGCTTTTAATGAAAGTGCGACTTATCTTGATAGTACATGCGATAGTAATTCGTGTTCAGGAAGAGCTTAAAAGCAGAAAAAAGATGAGAATCACTTCGACCAAAATCGGGATATTAACATTTACGAATACGGAGAGGCTTGCTTTCGGTGGTGTGGCTAATTGTGTGTCTTCGATTATTTATTTTAATGCCTTAATGTTCTTTTAATTATTTATCTTTTGAATATATTTAATATGTAACAATCGAAATTCGTATTTCGTTTTATTATTGTCAATATTTAAATCCCATTTCTTAAAATAAGCTGTTGGGTCGTGTGCAAATAATCTTAAATAGGAATAAATTTTATGTGATATAGAGTCCCACGTTTCCACTCTTCTTTGTTCAATTACGTGATATAATTATATCACATCGATATAATTTTAAATAATGATAGAGATGAACAACAATTTTGTAGTAAAACTTTATTTAGGAAGACAATTTAGTCCTTTCTTTAATTTGTCACTGTTAGTTTTTCCAATAATGTTTTGAGTAGATTGTCGAGCCAGCTCTTTCTGAGGTTTTCTCATAATTGACTTTGTGGCATTTTATAATTAAATTACGACCAAATCAATTTCTTTATTTTTAACTTTACATTTTCTCCAATATCTCTGTTTGGTAAATATTTGTTCTCTACACGATTTACCTGCTCTGAACCAGCATTGTTCCTCTAATTTTTTATATTATTTGTTCTTATCTTTGTTTAATAATTCTTTCTAAAATATACGTAAAATAATTTGTAACACTTGTCATTATATACAATCCAATTACTACTACACACTCTAATTACAATTTTTCTTTCTCTTTTAAATATTGGTATTAAATAGTCAAATTTCATACCTTTGGGTATATTTTGAGCTTTAAAATTTGATCGAGAAGCTTAGTGGCTAGCTGAGAAACTCCACACCTTTGTATTTTAGGAGCTTTATTGAAATGCCTATCAAAAACTTGGTCCAGTCTCTATCCTATTTCATGCAAAATTTATTTTTTCGACGTTTTTTCAACAGAGACTCTAAATGCAATTTCTCCTGGTTAGCAATTTAATACAACGTAAATGTATATTCTAACTTCATTCAATCATCTTTTGAAAATAATTTTCGGATTCATACAATCAGGTTAGTTCTTCTCTTACTTTCAGTTTCTTGTCTGAATCTTTTTAACGCTATTCATGTTAAACCTAACTGACTATTTACAAGTTATTTTTTCTCCATCCATTTTTCATTTTGAAACTTTAATTCTTTTATTTACTTGTCTTTTATTTACAAGTTATGTGTTACATTAGAGACAAGTTGAAAGTTATATTTATCTTGTATATATTTAAACGTGAAGCCGAAAACTGAAATATATAATGAATCTGTAAGGTATAAACAGCATGTGACAATAAGCATCTTAAACAATAACTTTCTCTAATTTCATTTGCAGTCAAAAGACTGCACTGGGTGTATATCTCAACCCAAATTCTTGTGACATCGACCAGGTTAGAAGTCAGGCATATTTGAAAATCATACGGCTCGCAACGCCTGGGAGTCTTTGGGCCGGAGCAGTGCCCAGAAAATGAGCGGCGCTTGTAATTGGTATTCGCGGCGGAAGGAGCTTAACAGGGCTTTGTTCGCCTAGCAACGCCGCGTTGTTCGACGACGGAGGTCCGCGTTCTTACATTGGCGGCGCTGCGGGTTTCGAATTCGACGCACACAGCAGAAAGAAGAGCCTGGGTGTAATTCTGAACGAGAATCGAGGTTTATTAAATTTGGAGGCTTTGGTTTAATAACGTAAATGCTACAGAGTGCTTCCCGAATCCTCTTTGCACATTTTTATTGAAATGTCACTTAATATTACAGCTCGTATTTTAAAGTTAAGTGGGAAGCGCCTTTGCACATCTAGAGAACTTTTAAACATTAACACACAAGTTATCGTAACGTAGAATGTAAATTTTTCATTACAGAGTAGTCGTAAATAATATGGGAATGGAAGAACGAATACAAAAGGGATGAAAAGAAATTATAAATTTCATTGCTATTAGCTTTCAAATAATGACAAAAGAAATGTCTGAGAACTCCTTTGATTCATCTCCCAAAATTTTTAAATTGAGACAGTCCTAGCTCAAAATTAAAACACACGTCAAAGCGACGTTTCAATTACTAATTCACACAGATATTCAATTTAATTACGAACATTTAAGGATTATATGTTCATCTCGAAGTTTTTTTCTACTTTAAATGTCAAGATTTTCTGTAAATGTTTACCACAAATCGCGCTCAAATTTTTGGAAACAGTCGCATGAAATTGTTTTCAAAAGACGAATATATATTTACCAACAAAATGTGTTTAAAATGGATTTTTTGATTTATGATATTGCGAAACTCTCTTTTCAAATGAAGAATTGGGAGACCGAAAAACTGAGAAAATGAAAAAATACTCGTGCCTCTGATAATACAGAATCACTGCAATACAGGTAATGGAATCAAAACTCCGAATTAAATGCAAAGATATCTTAACTACATTTTTAAAACATTACTTGCAAGTTTAGTTAATTTTAGGAAATTTGTGTTTTAATGTAGGAGAGAATGAAAGTTACCGCAGTTTAAGAAACATTAAAATATTATTGTCGTGGCAAGAAATTCCATGCCATTTAGATAAAATATTATTGGCTTTGTGTGCTACGAAAAGTCGACTTTAAATATAAAGCGAGTTTAAAAATGTACTAGTGGCCTACAGCAAAAAGCTGTTACAATAGCTGTTGTCGAGTGTGTGGAAAACGGGGCTCTTGATTAGCAAAAATGCGGCTTGCGAGTATGTGGAAATCAGCATTTTTGCTGTTGCCGGCCATCCTGACCGAGGTTTTCATTGTTTCCCTCGGTCACCCAGGCGATGGTTCTACAGAAAGGCCATGAAACCGGCGTCGCTAGCCAAATTTTAACCACTTGAAAACACGAAGGTTACGCGAAATCGAGACATCGCGGGTGTCTGATGTAGAGACCAACTAGGAACCCCGGGATCAGACATCGCCGAGGGCAATTGCCTTCTAAGGGACATATAATGGCTAAATACAAATACAAAACGCCCCAAATTCCCCGCAAACAGGCTTGCAAATCAATGAAATTATCAGGTGAGAAAGGCACACTTATAAACTCAAAAAACAAGTAAAAACGTATGTAGAAGAAAAGTGAAACCATTTCATTAACGAATTTAAACATTAACGTACAAATACATTTCATAGTGGTGCTATTCATCCCACATAGTTCCTAGGTTCGCTCCAAGATCATGCAGCAGAGTGAACTCTCCTCAAACTAAACAATGGAAGCCCAAGCTGCAAACTGGAAGCGTTCACATACAATCGCCTGGAGGAAGTTGTGGCAGCTGGAGATCTTATCAGGCGAGGGGAGGCCTCAGGGGAATGGGCGCCTGGAGGGTGTGGGCGGGTGTGCGCGGGCGAGGGGGGCGAAGGCGGCGAGCCGCCGCAGACTTCCGCTGGGTGTGCCTTCCTGCCTCCCTCTGCCCCCAATCTGTCGGAGGCTGCGATACAGGGCTCTTCCTCTTTCGCTCCCCTCTCACCTGCCTGCTCCGCCACGCGCCGCCACACTGAAGGCATCTCTCTCCATCGTCATGGCAGAGGACTTAACTTCCTCGATCTTTAGTTATTCTCGTTACTCAAGTCTCCATTCTCGGTGCAGTGGAGCCACACGAGTCTCAATGACAATGCCCATCTTAACACGCTGAATGCGAATTTAAAGGAATTTCTTTTGTAGTAGTTGTGTTGTTGAAATCCATTTTATATTAGTTCTTTTCTCGGCACTGTGGTTTCGTTTAGCGAGTTCTCCGTTTCTTTAGGAAGTCAATATAGAAAATGCAGGTAAACACAAATTTGCCTCTTACGTAGCAGAACATATCACTCAAAAACGATTTACCGTCTTCGTTCCGTCATTGTGTATTTGATACCTCTCCAATATTCTAAAATACATCTTATTGATTACGTACTTTTTTACTTCCAATTATCCTTAATAACATCATCAAATAACTCTTAATCGTCTTAATTATTTTCACCAATTTTATTTTTTCATTAACAGTCAGCTTGTAACCACTCGCCGGTCACGGCCATCTTCGCCACCGCAGGGTTACCTCCGTACCACGCAGGGTTACTCTCAATTACCTCACAACATATATTCAGCCGTTTTCGCCGCCACCTCCATTCCGCCCTCGTGTATATTAACGCTGAAGCATGCGAGCTCTTTGTTTGCTTATTACGGCGTGTAAATCTCGCAAGAGGGGTTGCCGAGCCGCCCCGCCCCCACCGCCTCCGCGGCCGGCGCCTACAATACCCCGGCGGTGTGCATTCCTCGTGGCGCTTCCGCGTTGGTTCCACGTCTCCTGCGGCGCCTTGCCCCTTTCGCTTCAATCCCTCACTCCCACTCTCCTTCCGTCCCTCCCCACCCACGCCAAGTTTCAGTTCCTCGTACGCGCGCCGCCAAGTTTGGTCCCTTGGGCGCCGGGTCAAAAGAGAGCGGAATTACTACTTCTCCATCCCTGTGAAATACGGTGCCGACTTTGCGCAACATGATGCGAAATTACGAGCGAAGCTTTTGATCTCATAGTTCATTTAGACGCTTTCCTGTATAAATTGGAACTTTTTATGAGTGATTTAAAACATCAAATACATATATGCCAGAAGACTAACGAGATAGCAAAATGAAGCGTTCAACTGACATTCAACTTCTAAACGGTTGAATGGCATTAAACCGCAATGAAAGCCAAGTTTGGTTACTAGTTAGGACTCATCAAACTATTTGCATTCTTCAAGTGATTACAGGGCACTCTGCATATCAGAACATGATGTTTCTGTAGTATTCAGAAGCACCCTTTAAAAAGCATAGCAGACAATACGTTGTCACGAAGCATATTATATATATATATATATATATATATATATATATATATATATATATATATATATATATATAATATATATATATAACTTTTTAATTTATTTCTAAAAACATTCTTGCTAATAAATTCAAAATAACTCTTCATATCAGCATTTTTTGGGGCAACGTTTTTACTAACTTCATTCATTCACATTAAATACTTTTAGATACTTCTTAGCGTGCTAGTTTTGGAGAACTTCCAAAATACTATTATCGGTCTTGCCTTAGGAACACTGACCACTTCAGCCAACTACCGCTAACATCCGCAGCGCATGTAGACATGTTTACAAGCACACATGATACGATTCAGAACTGTACGCGGCAGGCTTCTCGAACGACTGCCCATACCTCTCTCTCACTCTCCCTCGCTCACACACACACACACAAGCTGGTATATATCGAACAAATCGCGCAATATAGCTCCGGGAAAGGCTATAGACCTGTTCGCTGGGAATTAATGATTGAGGCCTCCAAAATGGAAACTGGCGCTTTCCGCTCGGGCAGAGGCGTGGGCGGGAATCGCTGAAAGGAATTAGACGGGGGAGGTACATAATTAAAAGACGCCCTGGATACGGCGGGGGCGATCAAATATTCAGGCCGGGCGCCGCCGCGCCGCCCGCTTCCTTGAGGAAGAGCTGCAGGCAGCACGGGGCAGCGGCGCAAGCTCCCTGCGCTACAAGCACCGCCCCTCCGCCCGCGATCGTTAAGGAGACAACCGCTAGCCCTGATCTGCACCAAGCAAGCAGAGAAGCCAGCTCGTAAAACGGCAGTAAATCGATCAATAAGATTTTTAATAGGCTATAAATTTTTCATTTATGCGAGGTAAAATGCATTATCCATGATCTTGCAATAAGGCTTTTATTTCGGAAGATATTAATTTTATGTGTGTACTTTTATGCAGTTGAAACGTACTGAAAGTATTATCTAATGAAGGAATTTGCATTCTGAAGATCAGGTCTTCTCATTCTTATGTAATACATCATTTTACTTAAACACGGAAAAATATTTTGATGGTACTGCACTTCAGTGAACTTAAAATCCATTAAAATCCATTATTACAAATACGTGTTGAAAGCTTTATACTATTTGTATTGGGCTGCATTGTTCGGCATAATGTTAATGAGTAAAAATCATGTTCAGTGTCACCTATAACTCTTTCAAACACAATTAAAGCTTTATAATTCTATTTCAACAAAATTAATAATGAAAACTCATTAAAATTATTCATTAATCTTGCAAATAATTAAGTTAAAAACTAAAGACTGTTTTTTGTAAAAGTTAAAATAATGTGCTCAGAACTAATCCATACAAGATCAAACATATGAAAGGGCCATAACCGCAACAAATAAATTCAAACACTCAAGTTACGCCAAATTCTTTAATTGACCGTTTCTACGTATCGTATTAAGAAAGAAGAATTTGTTTTCCTGTTTGCAAAGTCGGTGGCGACTGCTGGCCAGCGAGGTGCAAATGGCGCTCGCGAAGGGACACACCGCACGCCCAGAGGACGTTGCCCGTGGGCACGGCACGGCGCGCCGCAGCGCCGCCGGCCAAGGCACGGACAGAGCGTCACAAAGGAGCCGTACAACACATTAAGGATTTTCATTTTAACGTCAAAATACAGAGAATATTTCCATACACCTCTGTGTTGGCATTCCCAACAAATTAGTTTCTACGTTAAAAACATTGGTTGTTTATTAGTTCTCTCCCTTCGTATTTAAATATACTGATCATTATTGCTTTTTGTAGCTCTGAAAAAGACTTAATAAAAGTCGAAACGTTGAAACGTTTTTTCTAAACTACAAGTATTACCTCCACTCAAGACACTTCCCGAATGACAAGTAAACAAGGAGGTAGAATGAGTGGACATGAGGGGTAATGAACAGAATGGCACACACTAATACAAAGTTCTCAGGAATACAAATTGACTCATTTTAACTATCGCAGCATTACATTCGCAACGAAATTGTACAACCGTTTGGTGCTAAGGAGATTATGGTGAATGCTAGTTGCGACTTATAGTAATCGTGAAGTAAGGCTAGAAGTGAATAACAGTGTTTGCGGGTAGCAATATATCACATTACACTTGCATTATAGTATAAACTTACACATTACAGTAGGATACCACGGGCAATGGAGAACAAAGCTCTGAAGATAAACCATACCAATCAGAATTACTAATACTTTAAATGAGCCTACAACTTCCGTAAGTAAATTGCATGTTTTTCTTAAAGTAAAATACTGAGATATCTTCTCGTAATACTTTTCAGAAAGAAATGTTTAATTAAGATATTCCCAGCTATTTAAAAGGTAAATGTAAATAAAGTAGGATAGCAAGATATAGGTTCGGTAATGAATTGAGAGTGAGTAAATATTGGCTGAATAGTGAGGGGAAAATGTAGGATCTCTGAGATGGAAGAGGAAGATCGGGAGCATATTTCAGAGAGATGTCTGAGTTTTGAAGATTGAAGAATGTGGCCAAGGTGGAATATTCAGGATAAGGTGAGATGGTTATTAGAGGATCAGTGTGTTTGATATATACAAGAAATGGCTTAGTGTGTAGCGTATTATTACATTCTTAGCATGTATTGTGTATGTATTATATTCTTATTGTTGTTATTATTATTCAATTGTTGTATTTTCACAAAGTTGTCAAATAATTATTCATGTTATATTCATAATTATTCAATTCATTAATTCATGTTTAATTTAGTGTAATAACTTCTTCTAAAAGTAGCTATTTCTAACTATAACTTTCGTCCTGGAATTATTCATCATACTTTTTAGATTCTGTTTGTTCTTGTATACCTTAATCAAGAAAATGAAAGGTACTTAATACTATATTCTTCCACGAAACCCAAGAACAACAAAAAACCTGAACAAACTTCGAATATTAATATTTTAGTCTCTCGCTTCTTGTTGCATAGAAATGAGTTCTTTTGATAACTTAAGACAAGGCAGATTCACGAGATGTTTCGTTTTACCTGAGCATGATGGTATTAACACGAAATTAAAAAGTGAAATTAATTTTAGTCGACGGAAGTCTCAGAGAAAATAAATATATTAAAATTGCGATTAATATTAACGCAAATTAACATTTATAAAACATACTACAAACGCCTGGAATCCAATATTATCGTGTTTAATATTATACTTAATCCTTTAAAACATTGCCCACGTGGATGGAGAGAAAAAGCGCACCCCACTGTGAAAGTTTACGAATCAGCATTAACCTAATTTCATATTTAAAGGTGAAGTATCTACAGAGACGGAGAACCAGAGATAGAGACTCATGGAGCAAGAGAAGTACCGATCCAGAGTAGTGTGTCAAAACCTAAACGATGGGAATTTGTTCAGTATTGGAAAAAGATGACCTGGAAAGATAAGAAAATCTCAAAAAGCAACAAAATCGGTAAGGATTTCGTCTCCAAAGAAGAGAATACACAAAGATAAGAACTTCAATATTTTATAGTTTTGAAACTGATCTGCAAAACAGATATTTCACTTTTTTGGGCTAAAATTTTTAAAAAATAAAAATAAAATATAAAATAAAAATATGTACATAAAATTACGCAAAAAACTCATGTTTTTGAAAAATTGAACATTACATTATTTTTAGAACTGTTTTTGATGAAAATATTTCATCAAATAAATGTTGTCTTCATAATTGTAGGTTTAGGAAGACGCAGAATAAAAATTTAATTTTTTCAATTTTCGAAAAATCAGGGCTTTTAACGAACACGAGACCTGTGCTATTCTCTTAAACTTCTCTCTGACTATCCAATAACAAAGTTTAATAAAAAACGTTCGAGCCATTTTTTTTAAATTTTGAAAATGCCCTACGTACTTCATGTAAAGTATCCCCCAAAATTGAAACATCCGTTTGAAATTCAAGAGGGGAGAGGGGTCTGAATGCACAGGCAGGCTGTTGGGCCTGACCCGATGCGCTGTACGTGTCAGCTACCCAAATCAAAGCAATGTCATCTGTCTATGCACAAAAGCTGACTCTTAATATATGAGGTTCATTAAAAGAAACATATGTATATGAAGCATCGCCCCTGGTCCTCAGTTCTATCCCTTTCGTCTTTGAGTGCTGTGCAGTGTTGTTTTTGTCATATCGTAGGTCTAATTTCAAGTAATGTTCACAGGCGTAATATTGTGCTTTTAAGTTCCTAAGTGCTTGTAAGTTCCTAAGACCACCTTTCGCTGGTAAAGTGGCCACAACATCAAGCTCCCTTCTTACCATCCCACCTTCTATTCCATAGAATTAGCTTAGGATTACATTAAGAATCGTATTGTTAAACAAAGCGTCGGTACCACTATGCGAGTTAAAGAAAATGTATGCCGAATATTATTTTCTGAATATTGCCCATATTGATGGACGAAGTGTTGTGAACACGGGAAGAAAATTGAAGCGAAATGTATGAAAATAGACATGACCATGAACGAAGAAGTGGACAAAATGTTTCTTTACGGACGGGATAGGGACGAAAGGGATAGTGCTGCAAAGGCTGCAGTGAAAGTGATGACTAACAGCTCCTCCTAGCTGCGACGAATCGCGTACGCACAATCGCGAATGGCGCAGCGGCGACGAATCGCGTACGCACAGTAGGCCAAGGAATCTGCCACTGTAGAAACGGTTGGGAAAGCCCATGAAAATAAGCTCCACCCAAAAGCGAGATTTCAAACTTACGCCACTATAGTTTGTGTGGAAAATCCTACCATCACGTCGTCGTTACTTGTTGAATCATTGACCCTTTCGGTCAGATCCACTGCAGTGGCATCAGAGGACGCCATCTCAGTTGCTCTCACTCGTGCGCGCAATTCACTTTTTGGTTAAGGGCGATTTATCAAGCTCTGTTTCATTACTGATGAATTTTGCTTATTGTGGTAAAATATTACCCCCCATCTAATTGATTCTTTAACAGTTCTTACAAAAAACTGCATAATGCGTGGTTTATTGCATAAATCACAGCTATTCCCTACAAAAGAATTTTAACGTCTACAATTTACGACTTGACTACATCACACAGTGTCGTCGTGTGTTGTACACATCATCATCACGAGAAGAAGTTTCCATTCCACTTTTAACATCAAGACTTCTACTTCACTTTCTTGACATTCTATTGCAAAGCAAACATGTTCCCTCGAGACATCCCATCTCCTATCATGTTTGCGGGACAAGGACGCCTCTCGACCTCACCCACGCAGCCTCTAGTCTTCTTCCAGTGACACGCGTGCTGCATCTCGTCCATCCCCTCCCCCTCCCTGCCCCAGGCCGGACATCGGCGCCGCCCGTGCATTCGGGCGCAGAGCGGTGGCGCGGCGGCCGCGGGCGCCACACTCGCCGCCCGCCCGCCCGCCCACCCGCTGTAAATTATGCACGAACATAAAAGGGTTATACTGGGGAACATGAAAACCACCCGGGTTCCACGCGGAATAAGCGGGGTGGTCCCGGCCAGTCCGTGAGGAGGTGAGGAGGGGAGGCGGTGCACTGTGGGTCAGGACCATCAAACGCTAGACAAAAAGTAGGGTTTTTCAATTTATATACAACGTGTTATTTTTAGGAGTTTTGAAATTGTTAATGTATTACAAGTACAATTTACATAAAAAAGGAAATAAGGGACTTAACAAGGTGATTATCAATCTTTTAAAATTCTGATTAAGTCAAAATTTCGTTTATCCGAGTTTTCGGTTCATGCAATACGGTAGAGCGACGTTTTAAAATGGTATTGAATGAATCATTTTCTCTACATGTACAAAATATGTTACAAAAAGCTTTTGTAATTAACTTACAAAATTATCAATTGACGAATTTTTAAAATTATTTCATAACATTTAAAGTATTGTTAGGAAAATAATACATTTTACAATCACGTATTTAATAGCATCGCTCCTCTTGAGCAATCTACATATTTTCTGTATTTACGTCTTTAATAGTGAACTGCTATAGAGAAGTGGAGTTTTTCCAACAGTGCAACGTACCTTTTTAGATATCCGTCTGATCTTCCAATTACCATAAAATACCTCATTAGAAACATCATTCTGGGCATATTTTGAAACGTCTGTCCCTCTATGTTGCTGAGAGTGGGCGGGTAGTGGGAGGCAGAGGCGGTGGCTGCTGAAGCTTGCCGCAGTCCTTGCATCTCTGCTGGTGGCTCACAACCTCAGGCCCTTCCCCGTTGATGTTCAATTTTTTCGTGACTGGGACGGAACATCGCCGCTGGCTGTTTTGTTAATTTTCGGGAGTTTTGGCAAACATTTAACAGACTGCAAAGTATGGAACGAGTGTTCCCCCAACGCTAAGAGATTACGCATTTGAGAAGGGATAATCGAACAAGCGAGTGAGTGAAAGAAAGTAAAAACTGAAGAATCTGTTGTAATGTTGAAAGTAGTGAAGTTACATCGACCTTGAAGCTTTTAATAGATTTTTCTCACTTATTTATCATTAACGTAATGACGTCGAATTTACTAGTACTTTAGTTACGACCTAAAGAATATGCAAATATCACTTGCCACGTTTCAGAAATATGTAAATGACAAAACTTAACCCATGCATTGAGTTTCTAAGCTGACAGTTTTAAGCAATTAGCATATGCTATTGCGCTGGAAACATATGGCCACGATCAATCTATTAGCGATGTTTTTGAGGAAAATATTTAGGACAGTTGAAGTTAAAGATATCTTGCTACAAGACAGCGACCAAGAAAACCAAATGCAGAGTGAAAGATGCGTGCACAGATTGTAAAGTCAATCTTTTGAATGCGAGCACGTTAGATAATACTATTATGTAATACTTATTGTATTCCTACTATTAGTAAGTTTGGTGAATTTACGTACGAGTAGTCGTAGAAGTGAACATTGAAATAATATTAATGAATAAAAGTAACGTTAAGGAAGCCAAGGGAAACCGTGCAATCAAACAAATGTTCGTGAAATTAAGAATAAGGAATTAATAATAAAAGAGAGAATTTTGAAGTGAACTCTGAGTCACCTCTTAGTAAAGCATTGCACAATCGAATATAAATGTAATAAAAATGAGAAAAATAGTCTTCTATGACAACTTAAATTTAACGACTCTACATTTACTCATGACATTTTTCAAGAATTCGAAAGCACGAAGAAACTTTTATGTTGAAATGTAATTCATAATCCTTGTGGTAGCGCGAATTCAACACAGAGAATCTGAACTGTATTAAATATATTTTATTGCAATGTAATGAAGTGAATATCAATTTGACAAAATTCAAATTCGCCTTGAAAGCGAACAGTAAGAACACGATTCATTGAGCTGAAAGACGAAAATCTAGACGTATTGTGCTTTTAAGACGCTGCTATGACAATATGAGTTGTCTAAGATGTAAAAATTAGTCAAGAATACTTTACAACATTAGCATACAGTCCGTATAGCACGGAACGTCATTCAAACGGAAAATAACTACACGCAAAACAAAGGCGAACACGAAAGAGACAGTAGGATGAGAGTACAAAGGAAAAAATATGCCACGCTGTAATCTGTAAGTACTTTTCATAGTTGTTTCAACGAAGGAACCGTTAAGCCCGCTTTAGATGCGGAGCTTGGAGTTCAGGAAATACATTCCTACGGCCGACGCTTGGACCATTGCGAACGTCGCCTCAAAGCAGAGATCGGCGTGGGTAGGGAGAAGTTAGCTGGTGTAGCAGCGGATGAAGGATGACTTGCGGCTAGTTGCTTCTATTTGGTGGTAACGGTTTCCATCCTCTCTCAGAAAGGAGATACGTCATCCGGTCGAGAAAAGAAACTAAAAGGATCACAAGAGAAAGGATACCTTTAAAATATGTAAGAAAAGGAACAAGAAAAATAAAAACTGAAATGCAAATGATGTGTGGGTAATTACGTGCACGTCAGGAAATCTCTCAAAATATAAAAAAAATAATCTACTTTATAATCACATAAAGTTCTCTGTTACACATTCGTATTCGTAATTATTTTATATTCATTTATTAGAAATACAAATATTCACGAAGGAAATAATGAAAGAAGAAAATACGAGAAACCTACGAAGAGGAAAAGGAATGAAAAAAAGGTTAAAATGAGAAAAATTCAGAGGAGTATCATGGAGAAATCATGAATGGAAGATGAAAGAGAAATATTCCACATTATGTAAATCAAATAATTGTATGATACATACTAATGAGCGTGACATACGGAATCTAACGAGATTGTGACTGTTCTGGCTTAGGGGCCAGCATAAAGGTTATTTTTAAATCATACGGTAGTAAAATGGCACCCCAGCAGAAATTTTTCAGGGGGATATTCAAATAGAATATTGTAATAACAGGGAAAAGAACTTGTCTACGATATTGCCACAAGAACCAATCCCTCTCAAAACCACGAAAAGATGAATAAAACAGACCCGAGAAACTGGAGAAACATTGAAATGATCTATACGAAATTATTTGGAAGCAGGATCATCCTTGGAAAATGTGTCCCGTAGGTAATATACAGATATACAGTAAAGCAGATAATGAAAATAAAAAAAACCTTAAAGTTTCTTCTAAATTAAAAACCAATCAATGATTGTCTATATGATATATATATGTTTATATTACAGTGGTATTCTCAAATATTTAAAGGCAATAAAGGCAATTTAAAAATCTCAAATAGTTTTTGAAACATTTATATTCATTGGCCTAAATAAACTAAAAAAACAAACACTGCGCGACAGCATGATCTGGTAGTCAGCTTTCGCCATGTTTGAAAAGTATCTTTATATATATTGAATTTGATCTCCGTGGGGCAATACAAAGTGACAAGTGAGCAGAAATCCATGCTCTCAGAGATATGTCCCTGTTCTCATCACGGAACACGGGAGGCCCGAATGCCGAAAATCGATCTGCGGCGGTCGGCGGCGCCACGGGCCCCACAGGAGGCTCCATAAAGGGGCGCCCAGCGTGGGGGGGGGTCTGTGGGATTGGAAGTGGAGGACCCAGTGAAGGGCAGGAGATCCAGGCAATTGGCACGATTTTAGAGGCCGCCGATGGCCATCGCCGGTCGCGGCAGCGGCGAAGTGCAGAGCGCCGACCGCGCAGGGGGCGGCCCCACACAAGAGGCTTCAAGAGGGCGCTGGACATCTGTGGCATGAGCCGACGGCCGCGAGGCCACGGTTTCAACAGTCAGAGGCAAATTCAACGGGCGGGAAGAGGTTGGGTACTACGTGATTTAAGTTCGTCGACCACCAATAGCGAGCAGGACTCAATTATTGTTTAAATGGCATTTTCTTGTTACAGATATGCGTGAAACAACAGGAGAGTCATCGCATGCCCTGGTTGAATCGTATCCAGTTATATTTTCACATTTGTAAAAGTGAATTGCTTAATAATTCAACGGATCACTATAATATACGTAAAAACTTTCTGACAAGTGCAATTTATGTTTCATTGCAAGCACTAGTATTTTCAACACACGAAGGATGTCCTTTCATACACATCGATTACATATAAACTCGCATTAAGCAAAATAATATTTACGATGTCCATGTTGCATCTCGTTGACAAATGTTACACATTTAAATAAATAATAACTCATTTGTAAATAAATCCTACGTATATAATTATATTAACCCAAAAATACATCTCGAGGATTAAAATTGTCATGTGGTGCTTTCATACGGCATAAAAGGCTTCCAAAATTTCAATGTTGCGTAGCTTGTATTATCGTTAGGAGTTATACACAGTAGTCGCCCATAATTCTCAACAATTCATGTGTATGTATTAATATAAAATACTTTCATTACATTATCATCTATATTCTAGTAGAGGTGGTATAGAACTTTTTTTGCCATGTTCGAGATGTTAAAGTGCATTTGCGCTTTTTTTCCGAGTCAAGCATTGCCTGAGAAGAAATTTACCCCTCAGAGGGAATCTTGATTGGGGGTCCACGAGGGTATCGAATGGGGCAGAAGCAGGGACGAGAGACAGAACGGCGGAAAGCAGACGAATGGAATATACAATGAAGTAAGCAAGAAACGGGAAAGTAGGTAGGAAAGAAAGAACTTTGAAAAAGAAATGATGAACCTGAAAGCAATGAGTAATAAAAAATGAAAGAATAGAAGCTATGCAAAAGTTGGAAACAAAAACGAAAAAAAGATGAATAGAAAGAAAAGAAAAGAAATGGGAAGTGTGAAATGAGTGAAATCGGGCGAGGAAGCAGCATGAAAGGGGGCGTGGCGCGGGGAGCGGGAGGCGGCGTGGGTGCGAGCGTCGTTCGCGCGTGAAAGGACAGTTTCAATCGCGCCTCGATGGAAAGCGCGCACGTTATTTCTGGCGATGTTCGCCCTGGGGGCGTTACGCATTCATGAGATGCCGGCCACTTCATCACGTATTACGGCCGCCGCGTCCATTAAAGCGCCGGCGGTCAGGCGCAAGTCCAGGGAGAAGGGGCAAGAGCCGAGAGACCTGTGGAAGGATTGCTAAAAGGGCAAAGAGGCGATAGCAGAGGTAGAAGCGTTACGAAAGCGCTAGTGAAACACAGATAGGGAAACAAATGAGAGAGCCAAAGGAAAGGGTGATACGTTCAGAAATTCTGGACCATCAACTAAAATGTGCGGATGGTCGAATGAAAGTACGCGGACAAAACTTGAAGTATCTTGAGGGAATGGAAGAAGGAATTTTAAAAAATGTTGATATACATTAAAGGAAAGGTTGAAAATGTAATCGTGCGGAGTAAAAAATAAAATGTTAATTTGATCACTACCCCGGTTCTACAATATTACGCTTAAGATAAATTCTGCCGGGGTATCGGGATTTAATATAAGTAAAAATTGTGATATTGATACCACAACTCATAGGGAACACATAAAAAACATACGGTGAAAAGTATAAATGTGAAGTATCATAAAAGTGCAAAAAATGTGTATGACATGCTAGTCGATCAAAGCAAAAAAATAAAAAAGAAACTGCAGAAAGTTAAAAAAGCGTTTGCGAAAATAGAAGAGAGAATTACGGAAATTTTCCTCTTTTTGTATTTTCATTAAAACACGCAACTCACGGAAATCAACGTACAAAGTGCTAGATTAAACAGTAAAGATTTTGTTTACCAAATCGCACCATTCCTCTTTTCTACCCATCGTACTGTCTTTACAGTCGCATGAACTTTCACCAACGCTTCCAACTATTTGATTGGGGTCTCGAGCTTTATAATCGCTACCTGTCATTACCAAACAGCGTGTCCTTCATCAGGTAAGCCATCTCTGCCTCCCCTCCGTTATCACTATCCCCCTCTTCCTCGCCCCCTCCCCTCCGCGGAGGCATTCGCCTGGGACCAGGGCCCCGCGGGAGCCGGCCGTCGGCGCATTGCGCCCGGGGATTCCCCTATCTGCACTTGCAGCCAGGTTGACGCGTACAGCCTCCAGATTCTCCGCGCTCCCGCCGAAATTGCATTGCGCAGGCTGCAGGTGTATTAGCCAGCTTTATGGGACGTGCAATAGACATGTTATTGCGAATGATTGGCGCGAAGGGACCCTTATGTAGTTGATGAAGATGCGTAGAGAATGATGGATACGTAATACCACATGCAGAAATTCTGCGAAGCAATCCAAACAAGCGTCAAATTTAAGTGCTGTTAATGAAACGAAATACAGATTTTTCACAGCAAACGAGGCAGAAAATTTATTGAAAAAAATTCAACATTTCACATCGTTTCAACAGTTTATATAATTAAATATCACATATTCAAAATTAAAATACAAAAATTATATAAAGATGTTCAATCCTCAATAGCTCACTGGCGTAAAGTTGATAATGTATAAATATCATTTATTACAGAGTGAACATTTTTGTACCATTCGTGCAATTGCACACGAGAACTGTATTAACATAGTTCAATTAATAAAAATGTTAATTACGTCTAGAAGGTAATTTCTATAGATTCTGTATCTCTTCACTAAAAACAATTTATAGTTTTGATATAAAATGAAATCCAGGATTCTTAAAATTTTGAATATTGTGTATTGTTAGTTTTCAGAAGTAAATTATCATTGAATTTAAAGTCTCACGGAAGAAACGTTTGAGACATTTTCCTTATAATTTGGCTTAAAAATAAAAAGTTTCGAATAACGAGTAAGCACAATTCAATTACAGAAGATAAAAGCTGATGTGTTCAAAGCTGGCCCTGCATTGAGGCAATATCCATTGTAATTAACACGTGGAAGCCGGGAAATGTTCATATACTAAATTACTAACACCATATACCCGACTGCGAGAACTTTAAATTGCATTCAAGTATTTGAATCTATTTTCGGTATCTACGATGCGAGAGCACATCTATTCCAGCATTTATGCTGAAATATGCACGGTATGCAAACCAACTAACATCTAATCCGATTGTGCTATACTCGTAATCCGCCTCTCAGCGCAAATCAGAAACCTCTTCGCTAGCTATTCCTCACAGTGCAAAGTGAAGGAAAATGCGAGTTGTGCAGTACGATGAATGACCACACCTCAATCCAATAATTCAATACATCTAAGCAAAATTTCATGTATATGAAGTTTTGAATGGGTGGCATTCAAACCCTTTAAATATTTTAACAAATGTATTTATATCAGGACATAAAATAAAATAAACATTTAATATGATGTACTAAAGTATGTTGCCTAACTTGTAGATCTTTCTGGAGAAAGATGTAACTTCTTCGCAGCTCTAGTTTTGCCTTATCAACTCGACATATCGAAGTATCGAACCAACCATTTCCATTTCCTCTCGACATCGCCCTTGAATCGCACCTGGCGCCAGCTGCAGCTACTGACGCATCCCACATCTGACGCCTGCACATGGCCTTCGCTACTCCCACCCTCCCGCTCTCTCGCTCGCCCACTTCTACGCTGTCCCCGCCGCGCGGTTGCGCGCTCCGTAGTCCGTGTTAATCCGCGTCCACAGCAAGGGTTGTTTCGCCTCCTCGAGCCATGCACCAGATGCGCCTCCTGCACGGAGCGATGAGTTGCGAGGCGGGGGCTGGGTGGCTAGGCGTGGTAGGGAGTTGCGTGGCGGGGAGTGGCGCGGTGAGATGCGATGGCGCGAGGCGAGGCAAGACATGTACTACTCGGGGAAATGATGCCGGGCACCCTGCGCCGCCACTCCGCAGAGACATAAGCCGTTCTCTTGCCCAAGCTGACGCTCCCATTACCCAACTGTATCGCCATCGCCAACACCACCTTCTGCTGATGCTATCGCTAATACTGTTGTAATCAACACTATTACCACCTTTACCGCTCCCAATGCCAGTAATATATAACCCATGATATAAATCCAACGCATTCTCTGCATTAAAGTTACGCTACGGTTTTGCCCGCTCGGTAGTCGTATTCTCACCCTTGTCCTAGTGAAGCAAGAGCTGCGGCGGAAAAGTGAGGTAATTTGGCAGCGAAAACCACACTGATTTAATTGATGTATAACATAGTTTAGTACATAGGAAAAATAGTTATTAAGAGCTTATTAAAAAGAATATTGATACACTTGAATAAAAATTCTCGTAACTGCTATTAGTATAATATAAACATTTTATTTAAGTTGTATTTTAATTACAAGTTCACCTATATTTGTAACAGCAGTTTGAGTACCTACCGAGAAGTTGTGAATTTTCCAAATTGTTCTTAGCAATTTCTTCTGTGATTTTTCTCTTCCCGGAAAACAATACCGTTTTCCTCAATTGTTAGGGGATTCACACATAGGCATGATGTTTGCAGTGCATTTGAACAGACGTGTTAACCGTGTCCCGGGGAAATTTGTATAAACATGATTAACTCTGATGTCCAATAGGATCCATCTTTTAATTGAATACGACACCTAAAATTCATTAATTTTAATTGAATCTAATCCATTAATTTAATGGTATCAATGTCCATTGAATTCATAGGAACTTTTCGCAATTTCGTCTCCAGCATGGCCTATTCTTGAAAACGAGAACACTTCTTTGGAACGTGACAAGCATACCTACAAATATAATAACCTGATGGAACTACCGTCAATCGTCATGTCGACTATTGGCTCTCGTCGTCGAGGCCCGCGTGTTTTCCTGCCTGCTGTTTTGCCCCCTGGGGAAATTTATCTCCCTTGCTTGCTGTTTGTATTGGTCCGCCCCTGCTCTACATTGCTGACTCTAATGATCCCATCACATTTCACAAGAACAGATTCTGTACACAAGTTATCATTACACAAGTTCTTGAGATGTCAGTTCTAATCAGTGTCAAAATATCTCAAATTACAATAGGGTAACTCTTGCCTTCTCGTCCTTAAGAAGATACTTCTTAAAACGAGAAACTTATGTAATGCCGCGGGAAAAAACTGCGACTTTTCGGCAAAAAACAACAACAAACTGTTATTGACGGGCTCTGGTAACGATAAAGTGGATAAATCCAGTGGCTAAATTTAGAAAAATCCTCTAACACTTGGTTTTGCCAGAATCCATGTTCTGTCGGTTCTTGATACCGAAAAATCTCACGACGGCAAAACGTCTGTCCGTCTGTGAACAACGCTAGCGGTTAAGCCATTCAGCCGATTTTCCGCAATACTGATATTTCCCTATTAATCTGGCTGATGTAGCGGCCCTTGAATTTGAAACCGATGTTTTAATTTTGAGGGTACTTGAAGCCTCCGGAACATTTTCTAAATTTTGGAAAAAATGTCTCCAACGTTTTTTATTAAATTTTGTTGTGGGATAGCGTGAATGACGTTTAAGAGAATGGTACAGGTCTTATTTTCGTTAAAAACTGATTTGATTGAACATTTAAAAAATGGCGTCTTTCTACAACTACAATTTTGATGATAATTTTTCTTAATAAAATTTGTTCATCAAAAACAATTCTTAGGTAATGTTCAATATTTCGAAAATATGAGTATTTTTACGTAATTTTACATGAAACGCGCTTTTAGAACCATTTTAAACAATTTTCTCATAAACGGCATTAAATTTTGTCTTGCATTTTTATCGTCGTATGTAGCAAAGTACTGTAAAGATAGTAGTGATAGTCCGATTTTCAGGGCCCATTTTCGGAAATTGCAAAAGATATTCAGAATTGTACATTCGAATTTCAGGCGTTGCTTGGTCGGAAATTAGCAACACAGATGTTTCAAAATTCTTCGAATTCATCCCATGGTTGTGGGTGATGATTGTATTATGTAGATAATATTTTTATGAAAGGAAAAATATTGAAGGAAGGTAATACATTTTAACTCAGAACTAAGAAACAAACTTCTATACTTGAAGTTTTAATAGCTGATTATGGTATTAAAAACTGAAAGCTCCTTCAAATGTAGTAAAGGTAAGCTTGTGTAAATTATTCTTACTTTTCTGTATTATGTTCTGTAAATACTGTAACACTTAAATTTATTCATGTTCGTTTCATTTCTAAAAGTAAGAAATAACTACTCTTCCTAACAACGGAAGTAAATGCAGTATGCATTTAATAAAATAACTTGCCCAATTTAAAAGTCACTTCAGAACTGGTTATTAATTTGCTAAGAAAACTTATTATTTGACTCATCCAATAAAATGAAGGTGAATCATTTTGTCGCACGCTAAAGTGATGAGTCTTCTCCCACCTTGCACAATACTAAAATTATGATTCATCCCGACCTCTCACTATATTTATTTGCTGTTATTGAGGATACATTCTTCTCTACAATGTTTTTTTGTTGCATTCAGGTGATATAACAATAGTTATGACATTAACATGTTGTGAGTGTAAAATTGGTAAATGCAGGCCAATGAGCTTATTCAATGTCAAATGGGCAAAGAGGTTTCTAAGCAATGAGATTCATTCAAAGTGTGGACACAGCAAGTAAATCAATGCTGGGCAATACATTTGAATTCCAGTTTTTAAATTAATTTAACTATTTTGATCTGATTTTTATAGTATGTTTCTACATTTAGATTACAGAAATTGAAATAACAGAAGTAAACAATATAAATATGATTTATGTTGGTGATTTCTTCCATATACTTTTTTGATTTTAATAGTATGTAAACTATTTTTGAATTCATTGTAATTGTAAACTAAGTGTTACTTTTATGTAGATGAATTTTGTGCTAGTGAATGCAAGAACCCTAAGTATAATGAAGGGACTAATAGAATTGAACTTTCTGTAACCAAAATTAATATAAACTTAAAACAAGAATATTAAATTTGTAAAATGAAAGGTTACAAGAAAAAAGCAACAAATACATTCGATAATAATTTCCAGCTTCATATTTAGCCATAATTTATTTAAATAAAGCGTGGCGTTTTTATATAAAAAAGTGAATTAAATTTGTTTTTTGGGATCAGTAATAAAAGTTGCTATGTAATTGTACCTGTGAAACAGTTTTGAAATAGTATTGAAACAGTAATAAAATGTTTTTTTTTAATATTTTTTAAACAGTCATAAAATATTTTTGAAATAATTACTGATGTCTGTAAAAATGTTCTTAGTCCCCTCGTGTATTTAATCCATCTGATCACATAACTGATTAAGTGGTACATTAATGTTTCATTATCAATTAAGTTTATGTCAATATATTCCATTCGATTGTGAATTAGTTATATTTTACACATTTTACTTTACTAAATAAATATTTTTATGTTAAATTCTAATATTTTATTTCTAGGTACATGCTGTTTCAGAATATTCATTATATAATAATGAACCTATAATATATAACTTTTATTCAACAACAATGCAGGCATTATTGATGCATGTATTGTGACATACCAATATGTGGGACATTGTATTCCATCACATTTATTTTAAACAGGGTGAATTGTAAGGATAGACATATGCAAATATGGCGGCATAGCAACGGTTGACGAGTTGTAGTCAATGTCAACAAACTGCATTGCTTTGAACCATGGGGCGCGGCTAGTTGATAAAGTAAACTGTTTAGGGATTGGCAATGTCAGGAAGCAATGTCAGTCTGGGGCGCGGCTAGTTGAATTTGTAAGTAATTTAGGGATTGGCTAGGCATGGAATGACAATGTATTTCGACGGAAGTGGGTCGAATTCTTTCTGACAAGAAACAGTAGAGAGTATGGACCGAGTTTTGAAGGGCTGAAAGAGGGGAATATGGATGCATTCCGACTTATGCCGTGGTCCTGTGCGGATCGTGTGTAGACAATTGTTGGGTTTGGGAATTAAGCTTTGGAGCGTATGATTGTCGGACAGAATAAGGAAATTTCGGAATTGGAACTTGGGAATATTTCGAGTGAAGCAGCTAGAATTTAAACTATGAACTTAGATGAATTTGTCGGCAACAGGACTGGGAGTATTTTGAAGCAGATAATAATTGGATATTTGCTGAACTTTAATATTTTAAGTATACGCGTAGAAAGAACTGGGAACTTTTAAAAGGAAAATCAATTAAGTCTTATCAACTTATGAGGCGGCGAGGATCAGTGACTTGAATTCACTTGTGCCAGAACGGAAGAAAAGAAGATGGTATTTGGACCTGGAGCCATCGACACCGGGAAAGATTGAAAATGGTTCTACGCGGCGACATCGGTCAAGAGCGCGCGAAGACGGGTACTGCAATATAAGGTTTGAGACTGGTCATGACCGAAAGTACGTTTCGTATTGTCACCAATGAACATTGAATAAACTTACAAGTTTCTGTGAATAGAAAAGATGATTTTCATTTAGAAAATTCCAGCAAATGAGTAGCTAGAAATGTATATTTGCTTTTCAGATTCCTCGGCCACTCTGTACAGATGGCAGATCGAATAATCGGCTATTAGTAGGGAAAAGCGATTATTTCTTATAAGAACCATCAACCCAGTTAGCCGGATATTAATTTATTGGAAATAGCAGTTGAAGATTAATTTAATAATTGAATTAACGTAATCTTTTCCTGGCGCCCATATTCTTATATTAATTTGGAACGGGTTACGTTGAATTAATATTTAATTATGTTAGAAGGGCAGAGGAAATATTAAATTAAAAATTAAAATTAGACAGTTTGTTTCAGTATATCTACCGTAATAAGTCAGACTGGAGAATTTAAAGGCTTTTGAGGCTTTTTGTGTAATTTATTGTGAAATATATTATCACTAAATGCGTTATTTATATGTAATTATTTCCATTTTACGGTGTCAGGTTGTGTAGGTAAATATACAGGTCTTTTGTTGGATCAAAAATAAATAATGAATATTCTATTAATAACAAGTACTACGCATAACCCATCCTATGCCTGTCAACGATCAGTAACTTGTAACACCAATAAGAAATGCTTAAATAAGGCAACACGTACGGCTGGTCCTTCAACCAGTAACCTGTGCAAGCCGACTCGGAAGGCCGGCTCTTCTATAGTTTCGTCCGGATGCGTCATGACGGTAGGTGGATCCTCCAACCTGTGTTGCTCGCTTACGCCGAGCAGATAGCCAACTGTTCCGACAAGGTTTCTTGGACTTGGCAGTTTCTACCCGTGCACTTCTGACAAGGTGGATTCAGAGGGTGCAACAAGAGACTCTTTACGATGCAAATTTTCGTTCCAACAATCTCCGTCACGATACAGTAACAGTGAACCTGGTTGCGCCTATATTATCATGCAGTCCCTTGATACAGTATAATGGATGAGGTATACTGCAACTGTTCTTTTTTCTCCTTGCTATTTTTATTAATATTGTCTATCAAAAAGCAGACCAATGTGAAATTCATGTTGTTGTTTTCTAATATTTTTTTTTCTTCTCCTTCCTCCTCTGACCGCTTCTTCTCCTTCCGCCGTCTGTTTCTTCTTGCTTCCCCCTCAATTCTCCTTCCTTTCCCCCGTCTATCCCTTCCTTTCCGTCTCCACCCGTTTCTTTCTTTTTTTTCCCCGTTCCTTCTTGCTTCTCCATCGGAACCTTCCCTCTCTTTATCCCTCTTCCCTAACTTCTTCCCCTTTGTTCTCGTCGCAATCTTCTCTTCTTCACGAGCGACTCTGTGCCTTTCTCTACATTCTCACGCTCCTCTTTCCGTCCTCGCTGCCTCTCCCCCACGGCCGCCTTCCCCTGCCGATCGACCCCCATGCCCGTAAGGCTCGGGCGGCCTCCGCGCATGCCGCGTCCCCGCCCGCCCAATAGAGCGCCCGCCGCGTTACCCGCATCCGCGCGCCAGGGAGATGCGCGGTTTTGTCGGCGAATTTCCTCCGCGCGACGTCTACTCGGCGGGGGCAGCGTCTGACTCGACTTGGCGAGCAAGCGGCTTGCGCACGCCTCGTCATCGTGTGGGGGATAATACCACACGTGGAGGAGGTTCCATGTTTTGACTGGCGATGAGGTAGTACAAACAATTTGCACCTTCAGTTGCGCGCTCTCAGGGAAATGTTTTCTACGTCCTTTCATTCATTGGATATTACACTTTACGTTTCGTCTGAAGTTCAGTAATTGATTTTCGAATTGAGCATATCAGTGTATAATCTAAACTACTCGGTAGCTTGCCGAGTACTTATTAGCAAGTTACTGGTTAGCTGATTATCAATTGAAGGAATATGTCACGTGTAATTATTCCACAACGTTTTACAAAACCATTAAGGAAAGTTATCTTGTTATATCAACAAGTAGAACAAGACGTAAACTTTTGACCCATTAAAGTTTTTTGCAGAATTCAAATGTCTCTTAATCGTTCTTCTAACATTCGGGCGGAGTGGTTTTGCACCTTCCTTTGGAATACCAACACAGATTTCTTTAACTCAGAAAAAAAGGGGAAGACATCGTAACAATTCCGAAAAGCGAGACTGCAAGTACGGTCCCATCCTCCAGTTCCCGTATTGACACTCGTTAGGCAATTACCGAGCTCGGAGGGGACGAAGACAACGGAGCGTTCTTTTTCCCTTTACCTGCGACTGGATCCTCCCGGCGATTCTCTTCTGTGGCGGTCACGAAGCGCACCGCGGCAACCAGCTCCCACCCTGTTCCCTGCGGGCGAGACCCGCTCAGCTGAGCACTTACTCTAATAACTACGCTGCGCCCCCCCCCCACGCCCCCCGCCCATCTTACGCAATGACGAGAGGCGCGCGCGAGCTCCTCTGGAACTTGACGCAAGGACAAGGCTGGGAGTCCCGCCGCGGAACGCGAGTTGCCCTTTAGAAAGCAACTGAGGCTTTTGCGGCTGTATGACATGCACCTCCGGAAGCATTCGTTCACATCAGAATAACGCGAATTAAGAGATGTGTCTGGGGATCCGACAATTTTTTTCTTTCATACAATTTTAAGCTCCATAAATAACAGAGGTACTAACATTTTATGAGAGGTCAACATCATGACAAATCTTACACGAGAATTGAACAAAATTGTAAATTGTTTTGTGAAATACTCGTACATCTTTGTTCTTTAATGTAATTTCAATAACAGAACTAAATTTATCTTTCCAATGCAGTATCCCATTGTACCTAATATATTTGTATCTTCAAAAATATATCTTAAAAATACGCCTCAAAATACAAAATATTCATTTCTAAACCTAATGATTTGTTTCTTCTCTTTTTAAAATATACACCACTTATCTTTATAATATTTTTTTTAGGAATAGCACTATCAAAGAACTAATAAGCCATAAAATTTTAAGGAATGTGGGAATGAATTTTTTATTTGAAGTTTACAAACTATACAGTAATATTAATAACGTTTAATTTTGAAAATTAGTGTTCATGAAAATACACTGTGTCACAATTCAGTGTTTTTCGTTGGATCCTTACAAGTTAAAATTAAATTAGATTCGTTTTTAACACATTCGTGTCCGCATATTTATTGGAACTTGTCACGATATCCTTCAAAAGTACTCAACAAATATTTATATTAAAAATATTGTTCATGGCAAAAATCTTAAGTTGGGGGATTAATTGCCTTGAGGAAAAATAGACGGAAAAATCTCTGGCATAATATTGGAGGTGTAGGTCAGGTTCAAAAAATAGATGACATACAATTTACAAAATTTCAGTGATTCGAGATCGTATTGTTGAGGCGATTTCAATACGTTTCCTCCGTATACTCTAGCGTACACCCGATTTACATGATTCCTTTTGACGACAGATTCCTGAGTATTGCTCTGGAGTTCTTGAGTATTGCTCAGGCGTTCCGGAATATTATTCTGGGCTCACACTGCGCATAAGCACGTTCTAATTCTCCTAAAAAGTAAAAAAGATAACAACTATTCGAGATTATTTTCTGCGATTTATTATATTGTTATCATGCACGCAGAATAGTCACAAGAAACAGATACAAAGCCGAATATCAGTTGAACTTCACCTTAAAAATGATTTTTTTTATTACTAACACTATTCTAGTTTAGTCAATTCTACTCTGGTACATAACCCAATGGGGAAAATATAATTTCAATTCATTGGGCAATTACGTATTATAAGATTCATATAACGAAAATAAGATAATGGTTTAATGTAAAATGAAGGATGTACTTCTTGTGTTCACAACACAATAATCCACATTTTAACTGAAATAATGTAAAACCGACAATGGAATATCGGTTGAAGTTTCCATGGTAACTTCGACCATGTTGTCAAATGGAATAACAAGGCAACACAAGAATACCGTGTTTACAGGAATACTGAATAATGCAGTTATCTGCATTATGAAGTGCCGCAAGTACACAATACATTTTACCCCAAATACTACAAAACCTTAACAGCTATCTACACAAATAAGTCACATAACATAAGGAATAACATGACAACCTTCCAAAAAAGCTCCCCTCTGAAGTGCGAAGAGACATTTTCACTCGTCGCAACGACTACTCTCGAGCAACAGGTTCGGGGAGGAACGCTTCGTTTTGCAAGAACCCTCGCATCTCCTTGCAACGACACCGAAATTGCCTCCACCATTTCGCCGCATACCATTGCTAGGATACAAATGAGTCCACTGAAAAAATGTCGAGGTGCTCGCTGTTGAGGAAACAAGAGTGACAAGACTTGTGGTATTATTGGAAATGTGTGTGATAATAACAAATCATTCACCCTACGTGACAATCGAGGAATCGCAGTTGCCGACCATCCATCTAAAGACAGTGACTACAGAAATAGAATGAGTATAACGCGCTGATTGCGGATATGGAGACTTAAGAAAGTAATGCAGCCAAGGTTTGCTAGCAGTTAAGACTTGCGGAAATAATGAAATTGTGTCTGGCTGCATGTAACAAAGCCAGCGAGAAAGTAGTATAGCTTGGTATGTAAGTGATATGGTTTGGTGACGTAGGTGATGACACCAAGGGTGGAGAGCTGGATATGGAGTCCAGGATTTCGCAAGCAAAGGGGTGAAGTAATTTACAGTCCCAATGCGCACAGTCATCGGGACGTTAATATTACAAATGGCGAATGTACGCTACACTTAAGTCAATTGAATCGATTGGAAAGTAAAGCGCTGGGGACTCTCTCCATTCGGACGCGTCTGAGAGGCCATGGATCGGCGGCGAATGTGCAGTAGACGACTATTCTTTCAACAACAAACGTTTCTCTCAGAGCTTTGCCTTTTCTATTGCCTATTTTATGAAAAATTCTCTTCTCGATGTTCTTACGCATTTTCTCAGTTTGTCTCCATTGCATGGGTCATTTACGGAGATCGTTCGATAAGTAACTTGGTTCGCATACTAAGAGATGACGAAAGCAACTTCTGTGAATTTTAATTTAAAGCTACAACAATATGCGGTAAGATTTCATTGTTGCAAGTCATTTTCACTCTAGCTCATTGTTGGACAGCGATTTGAACAAAAGCGTCTGCGAGTCAGTGTGAAAGCTGGATAGAACTGGAAGTCGTAGTGTTATCCAATTCTTTTTCATGGAAGGTAAAAATGCGAAAGAAATCCATGAAAGAATAGCGCCTACATTGGGTGATTCATGCCCTTCATATGAGACGGTGAGACTTTGGGTCAACGAATTTAAGCGAGGCAGGACAAGCATCGAAGATGCCTCAAGTCCTGGGGCTCCAAAAACAGCTGTGACGCCAGAAAACATCGACAAATTCAATGATTTTGTTTTACCAGACAGACGAGTGAAATTGCGCGAGTTAGCAGAGGCCACAGGTATCTCAAATGACCGAGTGCATTTTATTTTGCATCATGAATTGAATAAGCTTTGCGCAAGATGGGTGCCGCGATTGCTGACTGCAGAGATGAAACGAAATCGCATGAGAACATCTGTCGAGTGTTTGCAGCTATTCAAGCAAAATCCAGCGGATTTTTGCGTCGTTTTGTTACCATGGACGAAACTTGGATTCACCATTACACTCAAGAAAAAAAGCAGCAGTCAAAACAATGGATAGCAAGAGAAGAACCGGCTCCGAAGAAGGCGAAATGCAATCCATCAGCAGGGAAGGTGATGGCGTCAATCTTTTGGGATGCTAAAGGTATTCTTCTTATAGACTACATAGAAAAGGGAAAAACCATCACTGGAAAATTCTATGCATCACGTCTGGACAAACTCAAGGTAGCTATCGCAGATAAACGTCCTGGAATGGCAAGAAAAAAAGTGTTGTTCCATCACGATAACGCCCCAGCACATTCATGCCATATCACCCAGCAAAAATTGACTGAACTTCGTTTCCAACTGCTTCCACATCCGCCCTATTCACCTGATTTGGCCCCTCGGACTTTCATTTGTTCCCAAAATTAAAAACTTTCCTGGCTGGACAAAAATTTGCCAGCAATTAAGAAGCCATCCAGATAGTCAATGACTATTTCGAGGGTCTTGAAGAAAATCACTTGAGAGAAGGGATCCTGAACCTGGAGAAACGTTGAGTCAAGTGTGCTGAACTTCGAGGGGATTATGTCGAAAAATAAGGTAAGTTACAAAACTCAGATCATTGTTTTTCATATCGAAATAAGTTACTTATCGAACGCCGCTCGTGTATACTTACACAAAGATTACCACATGACTACAGTGTTTGCAATTGGTAATATGTCAAATATTTCTGTTCCTAATTAATTCTGGATGCGTTTTCACTCGAAGTGACACATGCATAATTTCTAATTTGATGGAAACTGTTTCAGTGCAACGATTTGAATGATGAATTTCTGAAACTTGTGAATGTTACGAAAGTAATGGTTTACAATTGTTAAAAGTCAATTCGCAATCTCATTGGAGTAGAATCTGATAATGTGGTGTATGGAAATTCCATATTAAGAATTTTTAATTAGAAATGATTTTAATACGTGTGATAGCAACATTCATTTAATTTATAATTTTGGGGGGTTACTTACTGCTGTATTCATATTTGCTATACGAAAGACAATTTTAAAATGTATAATGGAGATGAGTTTAAATCAATTATGTTTGAAATAACAGAATAGAAGCAATTATGAGTTGAGCGAAGTTTCTTAGAAAGTTTCCAGATGAATAATCTCCGACAACAAAGAATATCTTTCATCTAGAGGCTAATTAAGCACTCGAAACTTAAGAAGAGTTCCAAAATTTAAAAATCATTTCGTAGAATAATATTTTAAGCTCCACCCGAGTGAATCGTGATATCGACTTTTTTCTACAAATGTGAAAACGAAACTAATTTTCTTTATTCCGATCTTAATTATTGTAATCTGGAGATTAATTAGCGATCTCCAGCCCACAGAAGATTAGTTAACGATTAAAAGTATTGATCACATTTTTCGAGGGAGAATAAAAACCAGAAAAATACACAGAAATGTCATGATTAGATTTAGTCTATTTTTTTCATCACGTATTTCCGAAAAGCAGGAGAGAGAGAGAGAGAGAGAGAGAGAGAGAGAGAGAGAGAGAGAGAGAGAGAGAGAGAGAGAGAGAGAGAGAAATTGAAAAACCTTAGCTGTTGATGAAACGATTCGAGACACTTCCACTACAGTACAGGCAGCGTGTAAGCAACTCTGACAGTTCTCTCGCCATGTGACCTGCTCAGAAGCAATCAGCTTGCGAGGATTTGTTTACTTTCTCACAGCCAGTGCTCAGCGTTGCCACAGCATTCATCTGACTCACACATATGACTCATGGTGGGTATAAGGTTCGGCTGTGGCGAAGGTTGTACACATGATATCAAGACGTGACGTTGCTTGTCAGTAAGTGTTAATGTTTTAATTTATCTGTGATGTAGATGGTGCCATGAGCGTAGTAATGTGTGGCAACAGCGCATCGAAATGTCAGAGTCGCTTATACGCTGCCGCTACTGTAGGTACTCTGACGAGCTTTAAATAAATGGAGGAGGAGAATGAAAAGGCTGCGTCTTCCTTGAGTTTGTAAGGGCACGAAGCCGTGGAAAATTCACGCTTTGCATCTCAACGAGTTGGTAAACAACTCAAGATGCAAAGATGTAGAATGTACACATTTGTGATTACAATTTCAAGGTTCGGAAATAGCACTAGAAAATAAAATATTGAAATTTTACAATAAGAGAGGAGGAGAAAGAGGAGGGTAAAGTACAAATTGCAACAATTTATTTTTATACTGCTATTAAAATAGAAAGTTTCCATAAAGGTTAGGTTGTGACAAAACATGTAGGATAAGTTTCATTTGACTTGCGATTTTATTAATTACAGACAATTATCAGAATCATGGTATGTGAATATTCAAGTCATTTTGAGGAAATGTGTAAATCAGAATAAGAGACATAAAACGCTCATTGGTACTCATCCATCGGAGACTCGTTCTCTTGCCTTTTCACATCTTCACAGTGTTTGCATTAGCGAAAAACTAAATCTGCACACGCAATACGATTCTTACCTCACAGAATATACTGGGTTCTTGGAATACCCAGATCCCCTTTGGGAGGCCTGGATTATAACTAGGCTGTGTGGGATGGGTGTGGGTGTGGGAGGGGAACTGAACAGAGGGGTGGCACGCAGACTGCCGCGACAGCGCAGGGGGTGAACGAGAAAGCGGAGAGAGCAAGAACTAACGCGCGGGTGGGAGTGTAAAGCAGGCGAGTTGAGGGTTTCGGAGAAACGCGGCAAGAGTGCGGTTAAAGCGGAGGTTGTTGTAGGTTGGGGCACAAGTGCTGGGAGAGCGGCGGAAACAGCGTGGAGGAAGACATGTGAAGGAGGCTCAGAGGCGCAGGAGGGGACAAGAGGTATGCAGGCTGTAGCATGCGTGGGGGAGGAGTGGTGCAGGGTGAATACAGAAAAGGAGCGAGCGAGATTCAGCTGACGCGGGAGAGGCCTGCATATGAGATGAGCAGACATACTGCTAGGGGGCGTATGAGTGGAGGTGGTTGATTGATTTATTGATTTTTTCGTATTTCCGGGCGCGTCAACTGCTTCGGTCATTAGTCCCGTTAGTGTAGTGCATGTTTTTTCTCGGGAGATGACGGTGATCTTCCCCCGTTGGATGGCGAGATCCGGCGCCTACCGTCGGCTAGTGGGGTTTCCCACCAACGGGGACTCTCCCACCAACGGGGCACCGCCCCAGCCGGGAGCCGGGTTTCCCGACCGGTCTCCCGAAATATGTAGTAGTGTAGTGCATGTTAGTGTGTGTGTGTAAGAGGAGAGGATAGGACAAGGATCGGACAGATCGCGCGCGGTCCGTGGCCCGTTTGGTAGGGTACTGCTCCGGCATTCGCCTGGTATTGATTGGAGAAATCACGGAAAACTACCGATCGGAGCAGCCGGCCGCTAGAATTCTCCTCCAGACAGCGACTGAATTCGACCTAGCGGAAAAGCTAGTGTCGAAAATCCTGCCGCCATCAGGACTCGAACGTAGGACCTCCCGGTTAGAGGCGCTGCAGTGACATCAGTTGATGCACTGAGCTACCGCTCCCGGTAGTGGAGGTGGTGGAGTGGAAGTGGTAGAGTGGAGTGGATTTGGTGGAGAGGAGGTGGTGGAGAGAAAGTGAAGGAGTGGAGGGCGATATGCGGAGAAGAAGCAGGGTTGTTGGTAGGACACAGACTGGTGTGCACAAAAAGCAGTATGTGTGCGTTGCGCACAGGGGTCTAAGCTAGGCGCAGAGAGGCCGGAGGCCCCGGACAGCCAAGAGACAGGCCGGAGGCCGAGCGTAGACTGGGACAGGATGACGCCCAGGCGGATGAGAGAGAAAGAGAGCGTGAGAGAGGGGGAGAGAGTGAGAGAGAGGGAAAGGGGAAGTGCGGTTTGGGAGAAGGGTAGCACTGCAGCGGCTCGCGGCAATAAGCTATAACTGTTCTCATTAAGAACCGGAGCCGCGTCTTTTACGGCGAAGAAGAGCACGGGAACTCCGCTCGATACTCGTGTTCGCTTCCAGTCGTTTGCTTCACAAACGCAACTCGCTCGCTTCGTTTCTCTACTAACATGCAAGGACCGGGGAGAATACACGCATCCGCGGCAGTTAAGCCCTTACTTATTCCCATCAGTTCAATGCAAATGTATGTTTGCCTGTGAAAAGCGCTGCCGATTCAATGGTGTAAAATCACTGCCTTGTCGAATTTCTGTAGCAGTTTTCAAACAAGATTGCACGTTTTTTCCCCTGGCACAAATAAAAATATTTAAATTGGACCTACTTCACAATAACGTCTGCGACAATTAATAAGATTACTTTACCTGTAATTCATTTCATTATCATTTCAAGATAATTGTCGTTATTTCCATATAATAATTCTAAAGGTGTTAAATTATATACGAATTATGAAGACCATTTGCTTATTTGAAATAATTAAACAATTCAACAATATAACTTATAAAATGTGAACATTTTATTTTCATAATTAATGCGTGAGTATCACCACTTTCCTTCTAAAAATCACGCAATTCAAGAGAAAATAATTTTATTCGTATTAAATTCACGAAGAATAACGTCCACGTGTAGTATGCTCCTTTTGTAGGACCTGATGCACTTTCCGTATTGTGGTCTGCCACAGAGCCGTATTCAAGTCGCAGCAAACTGGCACAACTTCGTACTTAAGACGAGGAAGCGAGAGTTCCCTAAGACCGTACTTTGTCAGAGGCCTTCTAAAAAATTCTAGTAAAAGTTAACGAGGGCAATGAAGAGATGCGCATTAGAACGCCCGCTGCATCTAGCTAACCGTCTCCCGCAGCTATGCACGGAGGGAACGAGCACGCATCCAGCGCTAGTGCAATGTCACGTCCCGTCTGGAAATGCACCGCCGACGAAGCATGCTCCACGTAAAGTAAAGGGGGCTTTCTTTCTCGCAGCCGTCACATTGGGCCAGCGGAAACATTTTCTACGAGTATATCGTCTCATGCACTCCTGTTTTTTCCACTCTCCATTTCCTTTTCTCAGTCTGTCCTACCCCAATCTTTCGGACTTCGCTCTTGGTTATTTATTTATTATTACTACTGAATGTCCTTTCTTTTCGGATATATGCTTTTCTTTAACGTGATACGTAATTTATCTATGGTTAGTTTTGTTTTCCTCTACAGTCATATTTCCTTTTTTCCGTACTTCGTTTTAGAATTTGTACCTGGATGTTTATCCACCTTCTCCCTAGGATATTTTTACCTTCACATCACATATAACTGCCTTTTTATTTCTATCCTTCATTCTACGCCTCTATATACATTAGCGGAGACATATTCTATACCTTCTCTAACTTTCGCCGTTTAGTTGTTTACCTAGGTCTTTTCTCGTATTTTCTTCTCTGTTATCGTTTGCCTCAGCATGCAGCAAGCCATAGCATGCCTACATCAGTTGCTTTTCATTCCTTCTTTTCCTTCGGTATTTCCACGTCTCCACTTTCTCATATTCCCGATTCCTTTAGCCTTATCAGCCAACGGATTCTCGAAAGTACCGTTCTTTGCAGTCACGAGCCGCAACGCGAGAAACGTAGCTATTTTGTGTTTGCTTCGAAGTATTAAACCCCCGGAACTCTGAGGACCGTCGTTCGCAAAGGTAAATTCAAGGAGTCTTCTATGGAACATGATCCTGCGATCTCTTCAATATGGAGTTCCACTCAGGCGAATTCCTTAGTGCAGTTCAAATGGTGATGAGAGGATGAATAAATAAAATGAAGTCCTCAGTTTACTTACAAAAGTGTGTAGGTTTATTAATATGCTTATCAGGTTTTTGTATACAATAGTTTTGAAAAACTGTTTTAACACATGAAAACTGTTGCTAAAACAAAATGTATAATAATGTTTTCTATATTTTTTAACATGCAATTTTATATTACAGTCAAGTATATTTATACTGATTAATGATACTATTATGTAGAGTATGTATCAGTTTCATGATGTTCACATGTATGCCTTACGTATTTCAAATTAGTCACGGCATTACACATAACGATAATTCAGTCAGGGGATAATTTTGTAGTTCAATAAAAACTTTGAGATTACCAGTGACTTGTAAGCTGACAGAAATGATTCACGTGACTAAGTAGTGTTTCCCTGAAAACACACTTGCTCACTGCTGGAAATACATAACTATTCGCATGAAAATAATGACAGAAAGAATGGAAAAGGCGTTGTCGAGAATTATTCATAAGAGTAACTTGACGTAAGTATATGAAAACGAAATTAAACTTTCATTATACCTTTTTACTTATTACTATTGGTATATTAGTAGATGTAAAATGATATCTAATTCATTTTACTTGCTTTCAAAATATCATGAGTGCAGAAAATTTAATAAGTGTTATAATATGTGCAGGACATTACACTATGATTTCGAGATGCAATAAAATAAAGCAATTAAAAGTAAAACTAATAATAAATGTTTCCAAATAGTATTAAACCGGTTTATAATCACTCTTTTATGGCAGATGCATCAAAGAACAAACTCAACATTTCAAGGTGGCGACTGCTATACTATTGGCAAATGAAATACTTCGTTACTGAGTGCATGTGAGGTCTTTGGCTTACGCAATTTTCCTAGTACTCTTTCCTAGTCAGATAGATATGATAATTTGCCATTCTCTTCCATTAAGTGGATGACAGTTGGGGGTTGATAACGAGGGATGTCGTAATGAGAAATGAGCGTTTAGCTTTATAACAACGAGCCAAAATCAGAATTTCTCAGTTCACAATTTTCATTGAATTTGTGTGCCCAGCCCAATACATTCAAGTAGGGTGTGTGAGTCATCAAACACCATACGTTGCTAATAATGCCCTAAAAATGTCTGTTGTTCTTAGACCCCCACCTTTCCAACCTCCCGCATTATCATGTTTTTTTTATCTTTCTCTGATTGAAGGAATTAATTTATTGAAAATAAGGATTTGTCATAAGTACGTATTTTAATAAAATTGTTTATTACTTCAACTCCATTTAATGGTATTTTACATCAGAGTATATTAATGTGATATTGAAACAAATAACAATAAGAATAAATAAGACTGTACAAAGAGTATTGTACATTTTGAGCAAATAATTTTAATGTTGATAAGCATATAATAACACTTTAGGGATAGAAACATAGGGATAGTTATTATCTTCCTGCATTTTTTCTTTTCATTATTTTCTCATTAACAATAAAACTATTTGCTCAAAATATGCAATTTTCTATGTACAATATTAATAATTTATTCTTATAGGGTTCAGTTTTCAGGATACCATTAATATTATATGGAATGACACCCCTTTAAATTAAGTTGAAATAACAATCTTATTTCAGTACATACTACTTACGACAAATCCGTATTTTCATTCCTTAATCCTTAAGTAATATACAAAATCTGAAAGTGCGGAAGTATGGAAAGCAGAGTTCAGAAAAGAAGTGCAACAGTTTTGTGAATATTTGGAATATCTTTCGTATCTCCAAATACTATGATCTCTACCCTTCCGCGAGCGCGTTCTTGCTGGTGGAGAGCTGCGTGACTTTTTATGGCAGGCTGTTACATTCAAAACATCCGTTAAATATGAGTCGCAAAATATCAAAATAACTCAAAAAATGCTTATATAACAATATGTATAACTTTGAATTCGCCTTTTCACGCTCGTCATGATAGACTGAAAAAAATTATAGAAGTTCCATTTGAAAAAACAAAGTTATCTCAAATATCTCGTAAAATGCAAATGATAAAATATAAATGAATACACCTGTCAAGCCCCATTCTCTCATGAACTTTCGTGAAAACTGCATTAATAATTTCAGCCGTTCTAATATATATATAGGGGTGTCCCTTATTTTCCAACTTCGAAATTTTTGAACGCTCATTCTCCAATATTGTTTGATCTTAAAATATGTCTGTATAACATTTCGTTGAGATCGAGTACTTTAACCCGTGTCAACTTCGAGCGCGAACGCACATGACGGATAATCCCAAACCTACCACCCACCGCTGAGTTAGCACCGAGGCTAACAGTACAAGAATTTTAATCGACCGTGTCATACCTGTTTGTAGGTCGCTAATCTAACACAATGACATATGTCAGTGTGTAACATAATGACATATGTCAACATATGTTAGTGCCATAGGTCGTGCCGAGGAACTTGTGTTTAATACATATTAGATTATTAAATAATATTAATTATTAATATAAACACCAAATAACTGGACACAATTTACTATCAAATAAACAAGTACTGAAGTTTTATTTTATAAAATACGAGAAGTATAATTAACAATTAGTGCCAGTGCTAAACTTGTGGTTCGTGAGTGTATGATATTTTCGGAGAAAACAAGAATTCAAACAAGAGCTAATCAGCATTGTTCGCAAAAGCATTATTAACTAGTATTCTGAGTGGACAAAATTGCAACAAAAAAATCGCAAATAAGTGTGAAGCTATTTTAAAGCATTATGAAGAGGAGTTTAGAAATAATTCAAACAATTTGATATTGATTTATTTATTCGAATACTTTAGAAATGAATATGTTGGAAGACGACAGGATGTTTTTACTTCGGCCGAGAGAGCCAGGAGATAAGAGCTATCTTGCACGAGTAGACCAGAATATCACGGATAAAGAAGGAAAGGCGAGACAAAGGACATTGCGATAAGAGAAAAGGAAAGAGAAACAACAGTGTGAAGTGTCTGCATCTTCTTCAGACAACAAACTTTAGTTTAGATGAATTTAGTTTAGATGAAATTAACGTTGGTGAATTTTCGAGAGTACATTGATAGGGCTTTTAAATTAATGCAAGATTTTCATGCACTACTCACTGTAGATGAGCGAAAGCAATTTGATTTTGTTGTTCAAGAACATCGTTCACTGTACACATATTTCAAGAAAGAACCATTAAAGAAAGTATCCAAAAGAAACGTAAAGCCCATAAGGCAGTCTAAAGAGTGAAAATGAATTAAATTGTAATATAAAAATGAATATTTGTATATTAAAAACGTATCAGTAGTTTTCCACCGACTTAACGCAACAAAACCTATCATCCCTAACATTCAAATTTCGCGCTCAAGTCGCCAAAGGTTAAAATGATGGTCAATAAATTCACAGTTTTCAAGCAACATTTACTCTGTTGAAACAGCCTGCTTTATCGCATACTCATATCATACCTCGTACACTAAAACAAATATTAAAATTTAAGGCAGAAATAAAGGAACATAATATTAGTTCATTAATAGAAGGTTCATAAAACCAGATGAAGCCCAGTACGTATTGCGATATCGACGATAGGTACAGCATCAAACACATCATCGCCCTTCATAGCAACGCCCGCTAGGCCATCAATATCCGGGTCTCATACAATTTGTGTGGTCCGCAATACAAATTGCAGTCGTAATTATTATATTAATAATGCATGCTCTCTTAAAACAAAAAAAAAATCGCCGCGTCATTCACTGCCCGCAATGCCATGTCAAAATGGAATGCAATTACATGCTCTCAGAACAAGGACGACCTTTGAAATTTATCCATGACGTGCAGTGACATACAGAATGAAGTTTGTCAGAAAACGTAATTCACGTTCTGTTCCATTACGTGCTGTTCAGGTGTATCGTGTGGTTGAGGACGGAGCGGGGAGGATGAAGCGGAGCGGGGCGGGGCGGGGACGGACGAGACGGGACGAGACGAGACGAGACGAGACGAGACGAGACGAGACGAGACGAGACGAGACGAGACGAGACGAGACGAGACGAGACGAGACGTGGCCGGGGAGGAGGACGGGGGCGGGGACGGGGAGACAGAGGGAAGGGTTGGCACGGGAGGGGACGGAGCTGGAGAAACGTGTCGTTGGGGGAGAGAAGTGAGCAAAAATGTGAAGTGGCTCCCATTGGCGGTCGATAGCAGATATTTCGTGGGGATTAGAAAACCAGCGAGTTGACTGTTCCGACCCGTTACATTGAGGAAAGGAAAATAAAGTTATGAAAGAAATGGTGGTAATAAATACGTGAGGGAATTGAATGGAAGACACGTATAAAGAGTTTTTAACGAGCTTTTTACAGATGAAAAGAAGTTGAACATTGGAAAAGTCGAGAGGAAGAACAACGGAAACTGAAAATGAAACAGTGGTTTAATAAAAAATTCTTAAACATTATCTTAAATCGAAAAAAAATATATATGCACAGAACGGAAGGGGACAAAACAATAAAGGGTATAGCCTAACAAGACAGTAAAAAGTGCTCCCAAACCATAATCGCGATGCTCATATGAAAGAATAAAAAATGCCGTAGATTCACAAAAAATCAGGGCAATCTTTTGCCCTGTTTTTTCAAAAAATATATTTCAAAATTTCTGGTTAACAATTTTTGCCAACCAACGAGCGTGTGAAAAATACTAAATTATTGCAGCTATGTGGGAGAAGCATCTCAGGGTACCACTATCGTTTGCACGTTCACAATAATATCGTTTCATTCCCGATATTCACATGGTGGAAAGAGATGGATTGACTCCTCCGGTGCACCGAGTTTTGCTCGTTCTGCGCAACATCAGTTTCCGACACGAACCATGTGATCACCTAGTTCGAAATGCGAGACCAGACGTCGGACGCTATGTTGCATGGAGAGCAAGAAGAGTTGAGAAACGTTTTGTAAGTGGCATAAAGTGACAATTTTCAACGGTGATCAACGAAAAATAACAAAACAAAAGGGCAATTGAAATAACAGATGTAATATTTAAAGAAGTGCTTCTTTATTTGTTTCAATGTCTTCAGATATTTTTGGCATCACATTTTGATGCAAATTTTTAAACTGATTATATTGGTTTAATTTTTGTTCACTATCGTCCAGTTTAAAAATCTGAAAAAAAGTTATAGAATGTTACGATACATTCTAGGGGGGCTGAGACAGTACTCCAACGTAATCCCGTCGAAAATAAATTTCAAAAATGTATTTATTTTTTCTATATGAATATGGCGACAAATTGGTTGACAAAATATCTTGAAATTTAACTATTTTCTCCCGTCGGTGCAATTTTCTCAGCCTGATACATGTAATACAAGCTGAGAAAAATAAAACATGAAAAACATGTTTTTCGTTCTACCTCTGCAACAGATTGCCCTAGGAGGTTGATTTTTTGTAAATCTACATTTTTCATTCTCTTTCATACGAGCATCGCGATTAGCGATTTGGTTTGGGGGCACTTTGCACCGCCTTAATCGGCTATACCCCTTGTCTGGATGTGGACATGGAAAAAACTTGAAATAAATACTGACGTCGAAAAAATATAAGAAAACCGATTTTAAACCGCAGTGTTAGAAGTGTAGTACGGTAACATTAATTTAGTTAATGTTGTGTAGTAAATCCAAAGAAACAGGTGATCAGAGTAAAACTGAACAGAGTAAAAACGAGCAGAAAGAGAATATATAAGAGAGTTTAGTGCAAAAAAAATCAGGAAATAAAAAATCTGAAGGAAATCAAGAAGTAAAATCTATGGCAACATGACAGCTCTGAAAGCCAGAATTGAAAGATGAAAATAAACCGACGAAAGCAACACAGCATAGGGGAGAGAGCGGGCACGTCAGAACGAATCCCCTGCGAGACGGAGCCCCGGGGAGGGGCGATGCGCCTCCCCACCCCCACCCCCACGGGAGGGGGCGGGGCAGATGCCGAGGGAGACGCCCAGGCTGCAGTGTTTGCGCCGAGGGCGCTTGCTGAAGTGGGAAGCGAACTTGACCTAGATGCAGGGTAGGCGCGTGGGGCGAGCGCCGGAAAGGGAGAGGGCGAAGAAAAGCGGCAGAGAACGTGCGGAGATTGGCAAGGTTACGAAAGCGAGACGTCAGCAAGATGGACTTCAAGATGTCACGAGGACTCGAAGTAGAAGGAGAGGTGGCAAGAAGCGAGGAATGAACTCATGTGACGCACACGGTAAAGGGGCTGAAAGATAACGGTATAAGTTAGAGTTACGTGACATGATCAGAGGGTCGTCGAGAGGGAACAAAACAGTTGAATGCAGAGTGAAGAAAGATGTAGGAGAAAACTTTCAAACTTAAAAATTAAATAAATATACGCAACTACAACGTTTCGTAAAAAAGTACAAAATGATTCAAACTGTTGCGTTCGATATATTACCATAGAAAAACAAAATAATAATGATTTTATTGATAGGATATAAATGATGAACATTCAAACTTTCAAATTTCAAGAATCAAGAAAATTAACGAAATTATTCAAGTAAAAGATAACACAAATACTGTAATATAAAACGGGTGCTGTAGCATAAATACACAAATTTTCAACTGAAACTTTCTAGATCTGAGGTAGAGTTCCAACTGTAGTGCATTTGCTGCCACCTGCACGTAACTGAGTCAAAACCGTCCCAAATCGGGATGGAAGTTCTTAAGGCCGGCTATTCTCATGGGTCGTTTCAATGGTCTCCATCAGTTCGTTGCAAGTGGATGCAGGGACACTAAGCTGAAACAATGACAAACTCTGCGTGATCCTTACTTCTCTATGCTCACTCTAATCCTACTCCTTGGGTTGGTGATAGGCCCATCTGCATTCGCCTCTTCCCCAACATCGAGAGAAAATTGAACTGGGGCCGGAAAATTCTACGCTTCAAGTCCCGGTGGCGGCATATTTTCGACGCTAGCCATATAGCAACGTTCACCCTCTGTCTGAAGGAGAATTCTAGTGGCCGGTTCCTCTGATTAGTAGTTCTCTGTGGTTTCTCCACTTAATACCAGGCGAATGCCGGAGTAGAATGCTAACAAATGGGTTACGGGACGTGCAAGATCTTTCCTTCTTCTTCCTTGTCCTATCCTCTCCCCTTACGCACGCTCACACACACACACACACACACACACACACAACTTCTTTGCACTTCACTACCACTCGTCAGGAGTCCAGTTGGAAGCTGAGAGCTTGTCCCGGCTGGGTCAGTGTTCCTCTCAAGGGAGATACTGGAGAAGCAAATCACTCCCGAGCCGACAGGTACGTTGGCGGCAGATCTCACCATTCAGAGGGGAAGGAGTCACCGCCACCCCTGGGATAAAACATTTATTCCACTAACGGGCCTAATGACCACAACAGTTGAGATGTCGGACAAATCAATCAATTAAGTCTGGCGAAAGCTGCCTAAGAATAAAATTTAAAAGTAAAATTGCAATACGTCACTCTGAGGATACGATTATTATGATCATTATGCTTTATTGGTCGCGAACGTTTTTGAACATTAAATTCCACGAAAGTCTTAAAAAAGTGCGTCGATTTACGGCGATGATCCTATTTCAGTTCATGCCAATGCGCTGATTTGCGCGCTCGGTATTGGAGGCGATAGTGACGTTTCTATCCGGGACTTTTCGACCAATCCCTTCCCCCGGGCGACGGCTGCCGAAGCTGCAGCGGAAACCAGCGGTTCCCGACGTCCGCGCCTTCTCTGAGCCAAACTCCTTAAGCCTCTTACGGCTAAGCGTGTTTAGCCACGAGGATTCGGCGACAATTTCCATGCAAATTGTCCCGCTCGCGGGCACGGAAAAACTTGTCTCGGCGGTGCCGACGTGCATAGGCGCTTCCGATTTACATGGCCGGCCCACAAAATTAACATCTAACGCAAAATAAAAAGAGTCTGGCTGTTGTCTTGCAACGTTCCGACTTTTTGCGAGTTGCGAAAGAGGACAAGAATGAGGATCCAGAATAACGACGTAAAAAACTAATGTTTATGCACAGAGAATACGCGTTGTGTGGAAAGCAATTTTTAAGGCTGCTTCAGGAAGCCAATTTCCTCTACATACACATCCAGTGTTGTTTCTATAAAGGAATAACTTTTCGTCTAAATTGGTCTGAAAATGAAAGATATCTGCTAGGAAGTAATTAACTACCTCATACTCAAAATACTGCAGAAAATTTTTGTTTGTTCTCTGAAGTTAAAATTAATGAAATGTCAAAACAAACTCTCCAGTAAAATGCCCATATTTTATACGAAGTACAACAAGGCAATCAAGGAATGAAATAAAATATATTTGAAAATCATGAAGTTTCCTTTTCTTTCGTATCAGAAGCAAAGGAAATCTCTTTTGTAGAGTGTATTTCACAACAAAAGAACAATTTATTATAATGCTAAATCTATTTAATACTAGTTCGTTTTGATACAGGTGTGTGCACCAGTACACAGAACTATCAAAACGAACTACTAATGGATACCCATTACCTGGTGCCACTTGGATAACCACTAAACCGAGGTATGTGCTTCAAGTTAGATTCTTTGTATTGCACCAAACCTGTCCCCAAATCTTCATATAAAATATTATATAATTTGGCATTAACCAACGTCGAATTATAAATGTAAATACGTAATATAGTATATTCCACATTAACCAACGTGGATAATATTGTTCAGTTTGAGAAGGATCTCAGTTTTGGGTGAATGTAGGAATGTCGTATCAAAATTCTATTCATAATAACATCAATCATGGAGAATTTGTCTACACGTTTTCAAGCAAAGTGAAAATTATTTGTATATTATTATATGTATATTATTATTTTTATATATATTATTATTATTATTATTATACATTTATATTCTTTTAAATACAAAATATGTCGGGGTTATCCTACGCAAGACAAAATCTGTCTGTACAATATTTATGGAGATACAAAGAAAATGAAGTCTACAGAACAAACACTTCACAAGTATTCTCAATTTTTAATCTTGCACACTATTTCACAATTCTCTAGTGATGAATTAACTTCTCTGGTTATTTATCCCTCAATCAAGACTCAAAAATTACCTGACAATGTTCCCTGTACCAAGTAAAACAGCTTTTTGCATAGTTCTCAGATGTTTTCTTGTAATTGTAGAATTTCTCCAGTTTTCTGCCAGTTATTATTATTATTATTATTATTATTATTATTATTATTATTAAAATTGTCATATGACTTTTTCTTCTCCTTTAAAAAGGTTTTACAATACGTTTGTGTGATAAAGATCATTCGTTAAAAAACTTTAATGATAGCGCTTAAGGCATAATATAGAGAACTCAGTTTGAATTTTAGCGTTGCTTCACAGCTTGAAAACCTTCCTGGGATGTGTTATTACATTATATAGGTGAATTTCGTGTTATCGACATTTTTGAATTTTTTAATATAATTTCCAAAACTGTGCACTGTTTAGAAAGGGACATTATCTTTTAATAAGGGTAATACCATGTTTTTTATTCAAACATTTAATTCGTTTGCGGATCTCACACATTGACAAAATCACAATCATTTTTCAGGTTTTTGTAATAATAGTAGCAAATATATTTTAATAATAGAAAATGCATAAACTAATTTCAATCTGTATTTAATAACCTTTAAAAATGAATCTCACATTTCCGCAAAGAAGCCGAGCAGTGTGTGTGCCTGGGGCGCGAGGACATGCAGACGGGCAATAACAACGCATTAAAAACGCGCGTCTACCCGTTATTATCGTCAGGTGTTGTTTGACGAGTCGGGAAGCAGTGAGCGACGTAATGAACAATATCGCTCCCCGTCCTGAACCAGCGCATAAGCCCACGTGTCCCCACGCACACAGCGGCGCAATTTTGTTGTTACTGACGCACGCATCGCGGGGGGAGGGGCCCGCAGGCGAACTCGGGCCGCAGGGGCCGTCGCGTCCACGGCCCGACACGCATTTGAAACCCTGCCGCATGACAATATGTCGAAAATCATTCGAAACGGAACGTTACTCCTATTACAACAACGTCAACTCGTTTAAAAATTAATTGCTTTGGCCGGGTGGACTTTTAATGTGACATCGCTCGGCGCGGCCCAAAGCTGGGGGATGAGACAGGGTGGTGTGGGGATGTGGAATGGGTATGGACGCTTCTGCAGGTCGTGGAGAAGGAGAATCCGAATTCCGAGGGGACAAAGGCGATCGACATTTGATGAAATGTGGTAGGATTTTGAACGGTTTAGATATCAATTGAACATGTTGATTATGAGCACGTAAAAAGAAAACTACAATACTGAAGCTACCTCTGTGACCTCTATGGGTGTTGATAGACAAGAAACTACTAACAAGATGGATTTTTTCCAACTTTTCAAATTTTACACATATTTTTAAAATTTATTGGAGTATTAATATCATTTTTGTTGCGAAGAAAAGTTTAAATATTTCGTAAATTTATATTTTTACATGCATCGCATTTTGAAGAATAAAAGTAACTGCTTGACATTGCTCAAAATTCAAAATAAAAACACCGGCCCACGAAATTCCGTTGTTCTACCCTTAAAATTGGGCTGATCGAAACATTGTATTACGCAATAATTAAATGAACAAGCAACAATAATTTTACAAATTTTATTACTAAAGAGGTTGAGAAATACTACTTGTATACAAAAAGTTCTGCAAATGTATGACATGGAATCTCAGAATGATTTTCAATTAAAATTTTTCTTCTTCGTAAACAGTATATTTTCAATCTTTGATTCTCGGATTCTTGTCTTCCTTTTAATATCACTGCCTTCGTTTTAATGATGTATACTATTTTCTAAAAGAAAACACTATCAGAACAACGGACTTATCATCGGTTCCACTTACTATTTATTCATTGTATATTTATCCACATGAATGGTATGTGTACATCAGGGATCGGGTAGATAACAGCGAGAGGAAGGGAGAATCAACCGATTGTACGAGTGTACGAGTCCTTGCGAATTCATTCTCCTGCTATATCTGCATTACTTGGTTTGTTTCACGTTTTAAATTTCAGGATAAATGTTCACCTGGAAGCCGACAATGTGCCGGACAAGTTTAACTAAACGAAACGAGCGAGCAACTCTTTTTACTCGTGTGGCCCCAGGTTGTGACTTTTGCATGTGACGAATCAAATATGTTTACTTTTCTAGATACCAAAACGCTGCGTACAAAAATTATCGACAAAATTAAATATTTCCATGGAATAAAATGCTATGTTAAAAAACTCTTCATTCCTAGAGGTTTATATAGAAGTTAATAACTGCTGTATTGTCCGCATTTCATATTTATACTACATACAATTTTATGAACAATTTACACTACATTAGTAAATTGAACAAGGCATCGTACACCTGTAAATTTCTCGATAATGTTTTAAATAAACATAATTTTTATAGAGACAATTTTAATTCGAACAGCAAAACAAATGACCATGCGCATTGAAGGAATAACAAATTTCCTAGCGATATTCTACTACATCTCATAATTGGGTCGTTTTCCTACAGTAACAAAATTCTTTCTTTGAGTAAGCAAAAAGTAATGACGCCGAAAATTAGCCGAAAACTGACTTTTAATTATTGAAATTCAATTTTACCTAGAAAATTCCTAAAAGTTAATCAATCTACAACAATTTGAAACATCATGCAATAACATAATGACATCAAATTTCGAATTCAATGCTGCAATAAAAATTATATTTCTGACAAACCTACCTTAAATTCTACCAATCTTCATACAACTGACACAAATTTCTTCATGGAAATGGCATGTCTAAAATGTGGAGTAATGATGCGGCAGTGGAAATAGGTAGTTTATTCAGAGCAACAACAGCAACCCGCGAGTGGGCGTAAAACGCCAAAGTAGTCTCGAGAAGGTCTCACGAGCAGTCGGGGGGCGGGGCTCCTCACGTCATCAAGAGACACTAGCGCGCGCTCTTGCCCAAGAAAGGGGCGAAGTTCGCCAAATCGCCAACGTTTTGCCGAAACTGCGTTGCATAAACATGAGCCCGGCGCGTCGCGGGCCCCTTTTCTTAAGAGCAGCACCATGCTGAGGCGAGGCGGCACAGCGACACACTAATAAATTCCGAAGCCCCCTCGTAAAGCGCGGCCTCCTGTGGTGCTACATATTTTTTGCCCTTCCGCGGGCTCCTGCCGGACGCACTCTGATCAGGTCTTGGGAGTCGTGCGGGTCGCTCGCAGTGCACCTACGGATACAGATTTCACGAAATGCTGTACGACTGCGGGCATTGCTTCATGACATTTTGAACGTATTATTGAACAGTGAATATGAACAAAACAAAGTCGAGTAATTTTTATGTAAATTTAAAAATTGTTTTAATAAATTGTTATTAATCAATTATGTAATTAGTGATGTCTTTGTAAAAAAGTACTTGCACGTCCAGGAAGAAATTAACCTACTAATAAGATGAACATTAGAACTAAAGATTATTGAAAAATTTTCTCATAAATTTACACATGTGGTGGTAAAAATGAGTTGTGGGGAACAAAGTGTATTTCGAAAACGCTAAATTATTTATTGGTAATTATAATCAAAGTACGAAAATCGAAACCCAACCGCAATAAAAATGCTCACTATTTCATGAAACAATCATGATCCTTCTCTCGAACCATATGTATTCCACATATTAGTTTTTCAGAAACCCAACATCAACGACTGTGCTCTTTAATTTTTGTTGGTGCCTTCGCTGGGTCTCTCGTGTCATTGGGACTGGAGGCAGTTTGTTCGTAGCCAGGCTACCCTTGCCGCTGCCAGTACAAAAGGGCGGACGAACCGCACCGTGCACGCAGGCGACTCCGCCGATAAATTCATTAGGCGGCGTGCTTTAATAATAAATCGCACCCCGCTCCCTCCCCCGCCCCTTCGGCCCCTGCTGCTGGGCCAGATGTGAAATAACGGCGGGAATTTCAGCAGTCAAGCAGCGCCACGCCGCGGTGACTAGGGGAAATTCGTTGGCGTTCCTATTTCTCAGTTCTTTTTTTATTATTTTCTTCTCTTCCCTTCCGTCAAAGAGTTTATAGTTCCGTCCGTTGGAATTTCTTTCTTTTTGGGCAGACAAAATAGGGAGGGGAGGACAAAGAGAATGGTTGGTATCTTCACGCCCGAGTGAGCACAAATGCAAAGCAGAGGATTTATACAATT